>JAWZYT010001282.1:0-97022 GCA_034508575.1 Petrolisthes manimaculis | reverse complement strand
CAATGCGTAATAAATCAGAGGGGAAAATATAAATGGAAAAAAAATGCACAATACAGTATAATCACATCCGTCCATTTTATCCAACGTATTAATCATTATTATATGGAAAGAGAGGAAAGTGTGCATGGGGCAAGGAAATAAATAAACTCTATAATATTATATAAAACAAATTAAACAAATATGTACGAGATATTTACTATAGATAACGTCAAACCAATTAAGAGTCCATTCCAACCACATGTATAAATAAATAAATATATATACACTTTGTTGAAATAAATAAATAAATATATATACACTTTGTTGAAATAAATAAATAATTATATATACACTTTGTTGAAATAAATAAATATATATATATACACTTTGTTGAAATAAATAAATAAATATATATACACTTTGTTGAAATAAATAAATAAATATATATACACTTTGTTGAAATAAATAAATAATTATATATACACTTTGTTGAAATAAATAAATAAATATATATACACTTTGTTGAAATAAATAAATAAATATATATACACTTTGTTGAAATAAATAAATAAATATATATACACTTTGTTGAAATAAATAAATAATTATATATACACTTTGTTGAAATAAATAAATAAATATATATACACTTTGTTGAAATAAATAAATAAATATATATACACTTTGTTGAAATAAATAAATAAATATATATACACTTTGTTGAAATAAATAAATAATTATATATACACTTTGTTGAAATAAATAAATAATTATATATACACTTTGTTGAATAGTATTTGTATGTTTTCAGTTCCTCTCAGACCCAAACACTGACAGGGCTAGTAATTAACTTTGTACCAGTACCCAATTATCTCTCTTATACAGATACATGATATGGTCTTGGTTGGTATGCGTGTGTGTGTGTGTGTGCTGTAGGTTTGTTGTATATGTGTGTGTGTGTGCTGTAGGGTTGTTGTGTATGTGTGTGTGTGTGCTGTAGGCTTGTTGTGTATGTGTGTGTGTGTGCTGTAGGTTTGTTGTGTATGTGTGTGTGTGTGCTGTAGGGTTGTTGTGTATGTGTGTGTGTGTGCTGTAGGCTTGTTGTGTATGTGTGTGTGTGTGCTGTAGGTTTGTTGTGTATGTGTGTGTGTGTGCTGTAGGGTTGTTGTGTATGTGTGTGTGTGTGCTGTAGGGTTGGTGTGTGTGTGCGTGTGTGTGTGTTGTTTTCCTGTCTAGTATGGTCAGTAGATACTCTCACTGAACAAAAAAAGTTATCTTATGGTTTATTCACAAGGGATCGAAATTTACGGAACATTTATCATTAACAAATAATGGTAAAAGGTAATCGTTAATTCCCGACGTCACGAACCAAAAAAAACTGCCACTTTTCATCAGATAAAACAATTGTTAACAACAAAGTTGGGGAAGTCTATGTCGGTAATCTCTTTCCCGCATGATTTCGGCCTCATAAAAATGTATAATTAGAGGTGAAAAACTTTTCTGATTGCTCTCATTTTTTTTAACATAGGGCATTGTTCTTTCAGAAACATAGTGTTTTTTTGTTTTAAGCCAAAGGTGCAGGTATGAACTAATATAAATGTTATTAGTTCTGCCAACCCCTGTACTATTTTATGCTGGTAATTGCTGTTTTACTGTATGTTACACACCAATTCTTATCTATGATGTTAATATAATTACTGAATAATAACATCTTAAAGTGCAGACGTACGATGTATCAGTAATTATCGCGGGGAAGATTTTACAAAATACATCTAACTCGGCCAACACTCCGTTCCCCAACTTCCATATTAAAACCGCTGGCGATCACACGCAACCCTTCAGTTAGTGACCCCGGGAATTCATATATTTGACTTGAATCTATATATTTGTGTTACTGACGGCTAAATTACCCCTTCAGATACCTTAGTATATAATTAACTAATGAAAAGTACACTGACGTATTGTGTATTTCCTAATGAACAGAAGACAAACGCTTGAAAATGGCACATGGAATAAAAAAAGATTTAGAAAAGACATCCAAATGTAAACTTGAATTTCGATAGATAATTAGACAGATATATAGGTAGATAGATTTATTATACATTATGTTTATATACTGCTTATTTATATATAAACATAGAAACACGGGGTCAAAACACTTGGGTTATCACTACCCACTCGTAAAAGGAAACTTACAATAGGAAAATTCTTCTTTATCTCAACATTACCGTGCGTTAGTATCTCAGGAGAGAGAGAGAGAGAGAGAGAGAGAGAGAGAGAGAGAGAGAGAGAGAGAGAGAGAGAGAGAGAGAGAGAGAGAGAGAGAGAGAGAGAGAGAGAGAGAGAAAAAATGATGACCTTGACCCAGAGAAGATATGAAAATTCAAGGAGTCTCATCACACTGAAAGACTAATGGTGGTTTATACACTTACACAATGGTGAAAGGGACAACCAGGAAGGGATAGAAGAGAGGGTGATGATGGAAGGGAAGGGTAGGGAAAGGACGGGAATTACAAGTTACAAGACTGGAAATGACGGAAGAGACGGGAAGGAGAGGTAGTGTAGGTCTGTGGAGGTGCAAGAAGGATGGGGAAGGGATGGAGGGATGAGGAGGGGAGGGGACGGGATGGATGGATTGAAGGGGAGGGGAGGGAAGAGTTGGGAACCGAGGAAAAACATGTTCTGTTGAGCTGCACGAGGGCGAGGAGGGGAGGGGAAGGGAGAGAAAAGGAAAGGAGGAAAAACTTGTATGAGAGAAAGGTGAGTCAAGTTTTGCTGGGTTACAAGGCGAGAGAGAGAGAGAGAGAGAGAGAGAGAGAGAGAGAGAGAGAGAGAGAGAGAGAGAGAGAGAGAGAGAGAGAGAGAGTAAAGAAAGGGTTGGATGGGCAAGTGTTCATTACAGTGTTTTTGTAGTTATATAAATTAGTGGAGGTTCATGCATGGAGGAGTGTAGAGGGAGATGGTGAAGGTCTGTTAGTGAGAAGGGGGAAAGTTCTGGGATACAAGTAGTGGTGGTGGTGGTGAATGGAAGGTGTGGCGTGTGGTGATGGTGGTGAGGCGCGTGTGGTGATGTGGTGGAGAATGAAAGGTGTGGTGTGTGATTGTGGTGGTGGTGTTGGTGTGAGGGGAATGAAAGTAGTGGGGAAGGATGAGGAGGAGAATAGAAGGGTGCATGGGGAAAGGCTCTGGAATGGAAGAGTAAGGATGGGTGAAGGGTTAGGGTATAGAAGGAATGGTAGGGAAGGAAAAGATAGAATATAGAAGGGAAGGAAGGGAGTGATGGGGTAAGGGAAGGAAGGGAGTGATGGGGTTATGGAAGGAAGGGTATATATATATGATTGAACAATATAATAATTCCACCTCTTAATTAAGGGACCCTGTGATCGTGTATGTGAGACTTGGAGGCTTCTGATTCCTGCTGACTATACACGAAACAAGCCACTTCAATATTGGTGGTGCTTCGTGGCAATGTTTGAAGGACTCACTAACCTCCAATTTTCTGCCTTAAGTTCTTTATAAACCACACTGTCTGAAACTGAGAAAGAAAATACAGACGAGACAACAAAAGGTACCACATAACAACACGACTCATATATACGTCTCTCTGAATCATTCCATTCCATCTTTCTGATATCCATTGATTGGGTAGAAACTTTTGTTCACGACTGTACCGTCTTAATAATATTATTTATGGTGTGTACTTTGAGGGAGAAAGCAATGTGTTTCCTGTTTCGTCATCCATGTCATTTAATTTATACACAGTAATGTTGATATTGTGTTTATTTAGTTTAGAAGCGTGAGAATTTGAACCCCAATGTGATATTCTCTTTAAAATACAAATAGATTCACAGAAATGAAGGTGTAAATATCCAGGTATTCCCAAAGGTGTGGCGTCACAATAGCACGAAGGAAATACACACACACACACACACACACACACTAGAAATATTGATGTAAGAAAGGGAAGGATGCATGAATTGTCCAACACTTTGTACTTTGTAAAGTTTAATACACGCACACATACACACTTAATAAAGTTCTATACATACATACACACAATAAAGTTCTATTTATACACATACACAAACTATAAAGTTCTATACACGCATACCCACACACAATAAAGTTCAAAACACACACACATACACACATAAAATTAAAGTTCATAACACACGCACACAATAAAGTTTGTAACACACACACACACACAATAAGGTTCAATACATGCACACACATATATCTGCCAAATCAGTACCGTTCACACACACACACACACTCTACCCACACACACACACACACACACACACACACACACACACTCACTCACAGACTCTACAATACACAATATCCATTTCTTTCACGGCCCTTGAAAATTTTCCTATAAAACCAGGTCGCTCTCCCTACCACTCGCATTAACACACACACACACACACACACGCATGCAAAGAGAGAGAGAGAGAGAGAGAGGGAAGAGAGAGTGAGTTTGACTTGACCCCTTCTGTGACGTCATGTGGTTAATTAAAGAGAGAGAGAGAGAGAGAGAGAGAGAGAGAGAGAGAGAGAGAGAGAGAGAGAGAGAGAGAGAGAAAGAGAGAGAGATTTAATGAAAGGAAGGGAAAGCCATGCAGAACCTAAGGACAGCAGCAGCGTATAGTGTAAGTTAAAGCTGGCAAAAACTGGTTAGGCACAGAGTCAGGAAGTGTGTGTGTGAGTGTGTGTGTGTGTGTGTTGGAATATTAGTACATTAAATAAAATTCCACCCCTTCTCTTCTTGATCCAGTGTGTGTGTCTGAGAGAGAGAGAGAGAGAGAGAGAGAGAGAGAGAGAGAGAGAGAGAGAGACTGACTGCCTGCCTGCCTGACCTTGACATCACCTCACCTCCACTAGTGTTTCACTCTATGCTCACTTTACCATCAACAACAACAACAACACACGTGACAAGTAAGTTACTGACCCTTCCCCTACCCTACCCTACACACACACACACACATACATACATACATACATATATACTCATACTTCTATACATCAATACGCTCCTATCAGCTATCAATCACTATACATACATACATACCTACCCTGTAATCATCCACCTTTTCCATCCTCCTCCTTCTCTCCTTCTCCACTCCCCCTCTCCCTCCTCCTCCTCCTCCTCCACTCCCAGTTCTTCACCCCCGGAAATGCTAACCCCTTCCTTCCTCCCCCCCCCCTCCCCCATGCACCTTGCTTTTCCACTCACGGTAAGAACAAGACTGGATTTTTCACCTGTAGTCTGGAATCCCCTCCCCTCCCAGCGTCCCAGAACCCCCCCCCCCTCCATTATATTACCCTTCCTTCCCTACTCCCTGTATATACCGTAGTACCTTTACAAATTCACAGAACTCCCTTTTTTTTTTTTTCTCCTCCCCACAGGATCAAAATTCACTTGCCATCTTTACATGCATATTCAGTCTTAGAATATATATCAATACAGGCCCAAAACATGCTGAAAATCCATGTGTTTGATGCCCAGAGTCGACATGGGCATGCATCTTAATAGCAAAATAGATAATACATGTAATAACAAATAAATAAAACAATAGATAATAAATTGGTGGTGAGATAAAACGTCATGTCCGTCATGACGTTTTATCTCACCACCAATTTATTATCTATGGTTTTATTTATTTGTTATTACATGTCTGAGTTACATATCTAAATACTCTCTCTCTCTCTCTCTCTCTCTCTCTCTCTCTCTCTCTCTCTCTCTCTCTCTATTATTACATGTATTGCCACGAAACACCACCAATATCGAAGTGGCTTGTTTCGTGGCATAGTCAGCAGGAATCAGAAGCCACCAAGTCTCACATACACGATCACAGGGTCCCTTAATTAAGGAGGAAATTTTGTGTTGGTAAATCTGAAGCAACTGAATCTTCCACCAACCTATTCCAAGCAACAAAACACCATTATATTTGCACTTCTGGTTCTGTTTCTTGGCATACTTTGAAGGAATCAAGTCACTCCAATGTAACAACAGCGAATTATCCTCTTAAATCCTCGACTATATAATACTCTGATGGACGAGAGAAATTGTGTGCAAGGCGTGTGAGAACTTCCGATAACTTCTACGAACTCGGGGATGGTTGGGTTGTTATATTATTATTTTGTGTTATTTTGTATTATTATGACACACGACCTCAGAGTCCTCAATTATTTTGCACTATAGGAAGACATTTCTATTGCAACCTTCACACGATCTCTCTCTGTACTGTACATACCTAGATTATTAAATAAATAATCTCTGTCGTGTACTCCATCCACCTTCTTCTTCCCAATGTTCTCTCTATACCTCCATCACCTCTTTATCGTGCCTTCCTTTTCCACTTTCCATTCTCTCTCTCTCTCTCTCTCTCTCTCTCTCTCTCTCTCTCTCTCCCTCCACGACCCACAACACCTCCTCCGCTTGCTTGTTTTGAAATAGAGAATGTTGAAAGGAGAAGAAGAAAAACAGCGAGTGAAAACATACAATCCTTACTAATAACTGGTCAAAACATAATTATTATTTTTTCTAAGTCGTCAATGCATAATCTTTATCAAATACTGTCAATAATTTCACAGTGTTTGTACATTATTTGATGAGTTTGTAAGTCTTATTGTATTTACGACTGATAGTAATATGAAGTGAAATATGGAATAACTTACCAATGTGACCTACTGTACATTCTACCAGAGTTAAAGAAGAGTTACTGAAGAGTTAAAAGTTAATAATAATAATAATAATAATAATAATAATAAATACATACATACATACATATACCAGGCTTTCATCTCCACGCTGGATATAATAATAATAATAATAATAATAATAATAATAATAATAATAATAATAACAATAATAATAATAATAATAATAAAGACATACATACATACATATACCATGCTTTCATCTCCACGCTGGATAATACTAATAATAATAATAATAAAAAAAAAAGCGAATAACTAATATAAATGTAAAAATTTGGAAATGAGAGCTTAATTATATATATATATTTTTAGGCCCTGCAGCCACCTTAAGTAATCCTGTGATGTAGTCAGAAAATTGGAGGTAAATGAGTCCTTCAAATATTGCCACGAAACACTACCTATATGGAAGGAATTTGTTTCGTAGCATGGTCAGGAGGAATCAGAAGTCTCCAATTTTCAAACACGATACAGGGTCCTTAATTAAGTAATCCTGTGTTCCTCTTCTCTCCTGGGATGACTGACGACTCAATTAGGATATACTATAATTATTTAGTCAATTTAGGTCAAGGATAGATTTAGTCTCGTTTCTGATGATTTGGATAATTCTAGAACACTTTCCTTTTATTGCATTTCCGTCTGATATTTAAATTCAAGGTAATAAATATTGACTCATGGGTAATATTAATGAAGGTCAGAGTAGTGAAATCAACAACAAACCCCATTAGACTATAATATCTTACCTAATAATGTGGGACAACCTATATACAAGACACACCAACCAACCAACCAACCAATCAACCAACCAACCAACTAACCAACCAATCAACCAACCAACCAATCAACCAACCAACCAACTAACCAACCAATCAACCAATCAACCAACTAACCAACCAATCAACCAACCAACCAACCAACCAACCAATCAACCAACCAACCAACCAACCAACCAACCAACCAACCCACCAACCAACCAACCAACCAAACAACCAACCTACCAACCTACCAACCAACCAATCAACCAACCAATCAACCAACCAACCAACCAACCAACCAACCAACCAACCAACCAACCAACCAACCAACCTATCAATCAACCAACCAACCAACCAACCAACCAACCAACCAACCAACCAACCAATCAACCAACCAACCAACCAACCAACCAACCAACCAATCAACCAACCAACCAACCAACCAACCAACCAACCAACCAACCAACCAACCAACCAACCAACCAACCAACCAACCAACCAATCAACCAACCAACCAACCAACCAACCAACCAACCAACCAACCAACCAACCAACCAACCAACCAACCAACCAACCAACCTAGCTATACTCTATTCAAAACTTTTGTTCCTTTTGGCCTCTTATGCTTAGATAGATAGGAATAGATAGATAGAGATAGTTACATAGATAGATAGAAATAGCGATAGATAGCTAAATAGATAGTTAGATAGATAGATAGAAATAGCGATAGATAGCTAAATAGATAGTTAGATAGATAGATAGATAGAAATAGCGATAGATAGCTAAATAGATAGTTAGATAGATATAGCGATAGATAGCTAAATAGATAGTTAGATAGATAGATAGATAGAAATAGCGATAGATAGCTAAATAGATAGTTAGATAGATATAGCGATAGATAGCTAAATAGATAGTTAGATAGATAGATAGATAGAAATAGCGATAGATAGCTAAATAGATAGTTAGATAGATATAGCGATAGATAGCTAAATAGATAGTTAGATAGATAGATAGAAATAGCGATAGATAGCTAAATAGATAGTTAGATAGATAGATAGAAATAGCGATAGATAGACAGATGGAAATAGCTAGATAGATAGAGGCTAGTGGAACACAAATTTTGAACAGACTATAAGGCCCAGGCGCTCCTCTCCATAACATCTCAGAGTCAATTATTATGATAAATAAACTCATAGAACGTCTTTTTGACTCGGGTATATATAATAATAAGAAGGGGAAACACCTCAAAATAATCATAGCCAACAACCATGGTCCCCCCCCCCCCTCCCAACCCAACAATAAATCAATAAATAAATAAATAAATAAAAATGAAATAGATAAATAACTTCACAACATTTTGAACCAAACTTGTATATAATTATTCACGGGATGATCAGACTTGGTGAAGAAGGTTTGTGGTTTCAAGGTGGTAATTTTTTTTTAGTTAGTACGTTGAAGTGCCTTGATTCCTCCAAAGTAAGTCAGGAGGAAACAGGACTAGAAGAGGAAAAGTATTGGTTTTTATTTTGCTTGGAATAGTTTGGAAGATTCATTAGCTCCAGATTTACCAACATAAAATTTCCCCCTTTAACTTGGATATTAACACAAGTGGAATTAATAAAAAAAAAAAAAAAAAAAAAAAAAAAAAAAAAAAAAAAAAAAAAAAACACAAAAGTGGAACTATATATACCTTATCTCTATTATAATGATGCTACTTATTTATTTTGTTAACTCTGATGGAACGCAACAACTACTGAACTGAATCATAAGTCCATCAGTGAATGAATGAAAACAGAGAGAGGAGGGAAAGCAACACAACCACGAAAGAAAGAGTCAAGAGTCATTCATTCATCAAGGAGTCTTTACTGAGTCTTTATTTTCTTTAGGAGTCTTTACTTTCTTTACTTTCTTTATTTTCTTTAGGAGTCTTTACTTTCTTTATTTTCTTTAGGAGTCTTTACTTTCTTTACTTTCTTTATTTTCTTTAGGAGTCTTTACTTTCTTTATTTTCTTTAGGAGTCTTTACTTTCTTTACTTTCTTTATTTTCTTTAGGAGTCTTTACTTTCTTTATTTTCTTTAGGAGTCTTTACTTTCTTTACTTTCTTTAGGAGTCTTTACTGAGTCTTTACTTTCTTTATTTTCTTTAGGAGTCTTTACTGAGTCTTTATTTTCTTTAGGAGTCTTTACTTTCTTTACTTTACATGTTTTGCTGCTGCTCTGTTGTTGCTGCTTGTTCAGATTAAGGGTAAAAATTTGTGTTGGTAAATCTGGAGCAATTAAATCCTCCAAACCATTCCAAGCAACACAACACCATTATTCTTGTTAATCTGGTCTTGTTTCCTGGCATACTTTTATTTTGGAGGATAAAGGCGCTCCAATGTACCAAAAACAAATAATTATACCCTTAATTAAAGATGTTGACGTTCCCATCCTATCAAATTATGCAATAACAAAGATAGCAACAAGCTCTGACCGAAGAAGGTAATGCAAGATAATTGACAACACTGATTATGACAACACTCAAACCAAGGTATAATGACTATAGTTCTTAATACCGTGACTCAAACAACGCTACTTTATAATAGGATAATAATAATATTTACCTAGAGATCGATACCATGACTAAATATTTCAGTGCTACTTCATAATAGGATAATAATAATATTTACCTGGAGGTCGATATGGCTGAAATGTGCATCACCAATAAAACTACTTAAATACTTAATAATAATAATAGTTCACTCTCAGCATCATATAGTAAACATTGACCGATTACAATGCTATTTAAGGTGGTGATTCTTTTCTGGTACATACATACATACATTGGAGTGTCTACATTCCTCCAAAATATACCAGGAAACAGGACCAGATGAACAAAAATAATGGTGTCCTGTTGTTGCTTGGAATAGTTTGGAGGAATCAGTTCAATCGCACCAGATTTACCAACACAAAACTTCCCCCTTGATATTATAATTCTAAACACAAATCAACACAGTCCCATAATTAATTAAGAGCAGAATGACTATAGTGAATTAGACGTTATAGGAACTGCAACTCAAAAAATAAAAATGGAGATAAATGGAATGCAACACAGAAAGGAAAGATAAGAAAGGATTGAAAGGTTTTATGCAACACAGAAAGGAAAGATAAGAAAGGATTGAAAGATGAGTCCGGTTACTAAGGGAAGGGTGGTTGAGTGGTTCGTTGACTGTAATATACAAATAGGGTCGAGTTACGAGCCATGCATGAGAGACCCCAAGTTAAAGATTAGTGTCGTGTGCACCACCAACCACACACACTGATGATAAGAAACCTACACTACCAACCTACCCACTTCCTTTCTATTCCTGTCATAATATAACTCCAAACGTGACAATGTAAACAAACTTAATAATACTCGTCCACGGACCTCTTACAAACCACAACAAACTATTCTAAAGAAAATACAAACATCAACATTAAACAAAATAACTGATCTATTCATTAATGGGTATATATGAGATCACCTTCACATAGCAACAAGGAAATTGAAAACAAGATAAGTCAGCAACAGTGATATAGTGTAATGCCTACAGTCCATACCAGAAAATTATACACATGCTTATATTATTATACTCTGGGCAATTTTGTTTAGTGATATCCGGGGCCCAATGCAAATTTGTAAATACCAAGCATAGACATTTAAAACAACAATAAGTTCCTGTCCCTTATAATGTTACTAAATCACCTGCTACAAGTCATAAAATTAATAAGGTTTGGCATGTGGAAAGACTAAAGTGACAAGGACAGTATACTACAATTATTTCCTTCGTTTTATGGTCAAACTGATGTATTCTTGTCTCCTCGAGCTGTTGACTATGAATTGTAGAACACCTGCAATACAAATCCAGAAGGAAATAATGTAAGCTGGAAGTACAAGAGGAAAAAAACGAACGGAATACCATAAAAATGAATGCCGATAAGTGAGGATCGCTTTTCTGCATCAGGCTGTGAGTGTGTGTGTGTGTGTGTGAGTGTGTGTGTGTGTGTGTGAGTGTGTGTGTGTGTGTGTGTGTGATGAGTGTCGTGTGCAACGTCTACAGTAACTACACAGATGGAAGGTAAAGATAAGTAAGTGAAAGATTCCACGTGGAGTCATCTGTTTGGTGCTGCGTGCTCCTCCTCCTCATACTTCACCCCCACTAATAATTATCAGGACCTATTGTACCTCTACTTCACGGTTACTAACTGGTCAATGTGCAATTTTTTTTTAAGTTACTGGTATACTAATTCAATGCAACAGTTGATAGGCAAGTGTAACAATTAATCGGTAGTCAAGTGTTAGTTACGGTATTTATTCACTTTAGATTGTATGAAGTGTATTGTAAATAGGATATGGGTAAAATATGTGTAAGTTAAAGTTGGGAAGAGAGAATTGATAACGAAGGGATTATTTACTTAATTAAGGCGATATTAACACTTACAAAGACGACTCATGCAGGTTTGTTTTTACTAACGCTAGACTATTATTTTCTTGACACTGGAAACCTCCTGACGTTCAAATTTTACAAACTTTATCACATAACTTATATTTGACGACTTAAACCTTAGATAATATACGGAAATTATTCTGAACTATGTTATTTGGTTCAGTAAGAAAACCCAATGTCAAAGAGTTATAAAATTACATCCCAATGGTGTGTGTGTGTGTGTGTGTGTTCAAAGCACTCACGTATACCCTGACATGGCCAAGGACTTCTCAGGAAAGGCCCTATAGACACATGTTTTGTTGTATGAGCTGCAGGAAAGGAAGATGGATGTTTGGTGCGATACTTGGAAATGGTTGTGGTTGATGGAAGTGACCCTCGTGTTATGAGTGACTAGTTCCCTGTAAGTAAGGTCTGTCTGTGTGTCTATAAGGTCTGGTCAAAGATGTAATGTTGTTAGACCTTTATTATTGTTAATACTTCGTCCCTTCCGGCATCACTTTGTATGTTTTCATGTTCGTTCTCTCTCTCTCTCTCTGTAGCTACTTTGTATGTTTTCATGTTCTCTATGTTTTTCTCTCTCTCTCTCTCTCTCTCTCTCTCTCTCTCTCTCTCTCTCTCTCTCTCTCTCTCGTCCGTCATAAATTGATAGATAGATATATAAATTATAAATGATACTAATAAGAGGAGGAAATAATTATAGGTAACAAGAAAAAGGTGAATAGTTTTTTTTTTTCGAAGAAAATAAGACAAATTTGTTTCATTACTCTTTAAATATACGAGTATGATGAGAGGACGCGAGATTCAACGAGTCTTAGTAATGTCCCTGATGATTGTAAGGAAAAGTTCAAGCACTGTCCAATCGATCATTTCCTGAGGATTGTGGGATATTGAACAGGAAAAGGAAGACGGTCATTTGTTCTTGTATTTGAAGTATTACCAAGTTGATAACGTTTAGCTATGGACAATAATTTCCCCAGCGTTGTAGAGGCTTGGCCAGGAAATGGAAGACTGTGAATTATCGAAGTATTAACACTTTAAACACACACACACACACACACACGCACACACACACACACACACACACACACACACACACACACACACACACACACACACACACACGCGCGCACACACACACACACACACACTCACACACACACACACACGCACACACACACACACACACACACATCTCATCCTACCCTTCCGTTTGGTTTGAGGTGGGTTAATAATACAAAGCATGAATTTTGTCCCACAAGAAAGGCAGTTTCATCTATAAAGTGACTAAATCTATTTCTTACCCTCATCTCCCACGACGACAAACCCTCAAGTGGGTAACATATCCCATGAAGTTTTCCAGTCCACAGGAATGACCACACTTGGGGAAATTGATAACCCACCACACTTGGGGAAATTGATAACCCACCACACTTGGGGAATATACAGTCCATCGGAATCTGACCAGCATAAATAATACCAGAGATTGAAAAAAAATACAGGGCCAGCAAAAGAGACCAGTTCTTGTGTGTGTGTGTGTGTGTGTGTGTGTGTGTGTGTGTGTGTGTGTGTGTGTGTGAGTGTGTGTGTGTGTGTGTGAGTGTGTGTGTGTGTGTGAATGTGTGTGTGAGTGTGTGTGTGTGTGTGTATTCCATCTTCGAACCCTTCATGAACAAGAGAACACAACACGTCTTACGGTATGAAGAGATCCTTGGAGATTGACAACCCACCCCCCACCCCCCTCCACAAACCCTAGACATATACTATATCATACGGTACTCATATATACATGTTCAGTATACATGCAGACACACAGGAACGTACACATACCATATACTTTCTTAATTGCAATACACATAAACATACATACTGCATAAATTATATGAACACACATACACACACATTCTTAATTGCAGTACACATAAACATACATACTATATATAAACACGAACACACATACACACACACACACACAGGGAATGTATATACAATTGCCAGCACTTATAACAGGTACAGTTAACGATATCAGTCCCATTTACCTGTACCAGTTATATCAAGTGTTTGTAATTGTACATGTATGTGTGTATGTGTGTGTGACCTCCAAGTATATATGCCTCTCTTGTATGCCTCTCTTGTATGCCTCTCTTGGCGGGACATGATGAAAAGTAGAGAAAGGAGGAAAAAGATAGTCAATGTCAACAAATGCACCACACACCCAGTAGCAGCAAATTGAGTTCTGCTATAAAGTACGGTACCCCATAATGTATTGCATGTCTAGCAGTCAATATGTGTGCATGTGTTTCGTGGAGTTTCTCAAGGCCTGGTTATTGCGTGGAGGGAAGGGTAGCCAATCAATCCATCTCTCTATCCATCCATCTAAGGTCCATATGTACAGTCGCGGAACATAATCCTTGATCACTGTGTAAGGAGAAGTCTGCATGGTCAAGGATTTTTTGTGCCGTGACTGACTGACTGTACTTAGGACCGGGATACCGACGTCACCTTATTTGACCTCTATACTCTTCACCTCTGTTCCTTGTATACCTTTTTTCTTCTTCAGTCTCCATCCACCTCTTTCATTTGTTTCCCATTCGTAATCTTCTCCTCTGTTCCTTGTATACTTTTTTCTTCTTCAGTCTCCATCCACCTCTTTCATTTGTGTCTCATTCGTACTTCTTCTCCACTCTTCCTTTTACCATTTTCTTCTTCAGTCTCCATCCACCTCTCTCATTTGTTTCCCATTCGTAATCTTCTCCTCTCTTCCTTCAACCTTTTTCTTTATCTTCTTTATCTTTCTTTATCTTCCCATTCATTTGCCTTCGACGAGAGGTTTTACTATAATATTATGCTATTACCAAATAAATATCCCCATAGACCCAAGCTGTGATCCTGGTGGTGAATTGGAGTACTACTGATTCCTCCATATAACACACACACACACACACACACACACACACACATACACACACACACACACACACACACACACACTCTCTCTCTCTCTCTCTCATGTTATTACACGATAAGGGAGTTACGTATACTTACGATACTACACAACAGAAGACAAAAATGTCCTTACCCTATACGTCATAATTATATCAATCCGTTTTCTGTAAACTCAAAAAATAAAGTTATATTGTAAACACCACGAGTTTCCTTCATTTACGAATTTCCTTTGCGTGTGTGAATGAAAAAAAAAACACACAGATAGCCAGATTGTTTGTTGTGTGCATTTTTTACTTAGATATTATAACGAAAACGACGTGTTGATGATTACTTATATTATAGTGACGTTCAAAGGTTCTGTCTTGTGTCTTGATTGATGTTGATCCCTTAATTAATATGAATGTTTATACAGTGTTACGAATAAACACAAAATGCCTTCACGAGTTCTACGAATAAATTGGGCTTCACAAATGTTGGCAGGAGAGGAGAAGTATACGTTTCATTCGGGTACCCATGAGTCTCAGAGCTAACCATGTATGAAGTGGCAGAGATGAATGGATTTCTGACCACAACTGTACGTACGATAACCGAGGAGGAGGTGGAGGTGGAGGAGGAGGTGGAGGAGGAGGAGGAGGAGGAGGAGGAGGAGGAGGAGGAGGAGGAGGAGGAGGAGGTGGAGGAGGAGGAGGAGGTGGAGAAGGAGGAGGTGGAGGAGGAGGAGGAGGAGGAGGAGGAGGAGGAGGAGGAGGAGGAGGTGGAGGAGGAGGAGGAGGTGGAGAAGGAGGAGGTGGAGGAGGAGGAGGAGGAGGTGGAGGAGGAGGAGGAGGAGGAGGAGGAGGAGGAGGAGGTGGAGGAGGTGGAGGAGGAGGAGGAGGAGGAGGGTGTGGAGGAGAAAAGGTCATATTGCATGCGTGTGGTGTAAAGTCGTGAAGGTGTTATGGCGACGTTGGTGTACAGTAGGTGTTGCCATGGTGAACGGGGTATAGTTGGTTCAGACTGACAAGAGACCAAGTCCAAGGTCACACCTATATAATACCCTTTAAGTCTTCGAGTTTTTATACTGCTTTTCACTCTCTTTTATCACTCTCTTAATTCTCCTTAATCCACCTGTCTCTAACGAGGAGCGGATTCAAGTAATATTGAAAAAAGTTCCTTGGAAACGTTCACCTATCTTTATTCTCTGTCGCTATGACTTAATAATTCCTAATATATTTTTATGTATCTTCTATAGTCAGTGAAATTATTTTAACTTTTTCTTACAATGACATCCAGTTAGACTATGTGTACTCATCCTTCCGTCACGTGTACTGTGTATTCGTAATCTACTTTTGGCAGGTATTTCCCTGATACCACTCTCCTCCTTCTCCCTCACTCTCCTCCCTGAATATCACCAGTGAAGAGGTACAACATCAGAAAACCACTTTGAAAAAAAGGGTGGTTGCTAAGAGCTGTTGTAATATTATGTGATGTAAAATAGGAATGGTATATTGATGCAGTGTTGTCGTTGTGTTATGATGTGTTATGAAGTGTTGCTTGTGATATATTACTTGTGTTATTGCATGTGATATTGTGTCGTTAAGATATTTTTTTTTTTATGTTTTAGTTGCAGTATTCTCTGTTGAGTACATTATTGCTCTTTGCTGTGTCTAGAAATAAGAACAAAGTAAATAAACGGTGAAAAAAGTATAAAAAAATATCAAAGTAATGAATATAATATGACGTCAACAACAGAGAAAATATCGTCGAATGTCCACGTGAACAACAAACATATAATTAGTAGCTAACGAAGAATGTTTGGCAGTAAAATTGTGAAGAGAAAATAATGCAGTATGAAATTAAAGATAATGAATGAGAGAAGTGGGTGTGAATTCACCTTTCACCGATTATGTTATCTGTTTACATAACTATGACAATTACTCCTTCCCATATCATCTGAAGTATATTGTGTATTGGTGAGGGAGGGATGGGGCTTAGAGAGGAGTCATGTGTATGTTATCATCTTTAATATGATAATGATGACTGTTACTTTCCGTTGTCCCTTGTGAGTCCAAATATTATGTGTAAGACGTTGTATATTTTGTGTTATTTGAGATCATTTAAATATTGACATCAGGAGTATTTCCATTCGACCAGAAAACCTCAAGGTGATAAATAAAGTGTCAAGTTTATGAGTTAAGAATCTTGTGAATGTGTATGGGAAGTGGAGGCTTCTGATTCCTCCTGATCATGCCACGAAACAAGGTTCTTCCAAATAGGTGGTGGTTCGTGGCAATATTTGAAGGACTCATTTATCTCCAATTTTCTGACTATATCACAGGGTCCCTTAAGAGGGTAAGATGTTATAGATAAAACGAATGGTACTGATTATCCCCAATTATGTTAAGGGGAGATTGTTTTGTTGGTGAATTGGAAAGTCTCTGATTCCTCCTAACTATGCCACGAAACAGATCCCCTATTAATATACCATTGGAGGCGTCTGATTTTTGAAAGAGTAAGAAGAAATCAATAGCCTTCCAATTTACCAACAAGAGGACCTCCCCATAAGAAATAATAATGCATGAGTGTATTCGTAGTTGATGTGGTTAAAAAAAGGTTAGGTTAGGTTAGGTTAGGTTAGGTTAGGTTAGGTTAGGTTAGGTTAGGTTAGGTTAGGTTAGGTTAGGTTAGGTTAGGTTAGGTTAGGTTAAGTTAGGTTAGGTTAGGTTAGGTTAGGTTAGGTTAGGTTAGGTTAGGTTAGGTTAGGTTAGGTTAGGTTAGGTTAGGTTAGGTTAGGTTAGGTTAGGTTAGGTTAGGTTAGGTTATTTGGGTCCTCGGATTGATAGAGTACTTGCAATCTCTCCCAGCTTTGTGCATGTCTCTGGTCTATATTCAATAATAATAATAATAATAATAATAATACAATGACAACATCTTACCCTCGGGACAATCTAACTCCATACACACTCTCAACATTTCTTTACGTCCTTCCACTTGAGTTGTTATCTAGATTTTATGATGATAACCTATGTTGCTCGTTCTTGAAAACAACATTAAGTTTTTCAAATACTCAATAGAAATACTGGTGCACTTGGCTTATAATATCTTAGTACATACATATCTCTCAAGTCAATTTTTATGTCAATTAAGTGCCCATGAAGCCATGTTATCTAATCTAAGGGTTCAAACTGTTCAAGGCCAACATTATTTAACATGGATCCACAATATAATATTTGTTGATGTTTCAGTTAGTTTGTTATGTAGTTCTCGTCGTGAGCAGAAAGTTCCATCGTGCACCCATCTATATATACAGAAAGTTCCCTCACCCATCATATATACACAGAAAGTTCCCTCACCCATCATATATACACAGAAAGTTCCCTCACCCATCATACACAGAAAGTTCCCTCACCCATCACATATACACAGAAAGTTCCCTCACCCATCACATATACACAGAAAGTTCCCTCACCCATCACATATACACAGAAAGTTCCCTCACCCATCATATATACACAGAAAGTTCCCTCACCCATCATATACAGAAGAAAAGTTCCCTCACCCATCATACAGAGAAGGAGTCAATTAGGCTTCTAGATGTCGCTACTCATTAATTAAGGACCCTGTGATCGTGTATAAAGATTAAAGGTTTCTGATTCCCCCTGACCTTGCCACGAAACAAGCCCCTTCCATATAGGTGTTGGTGTTTCGTGGCAATAGTTGAAGGATTTATTTATCTCGAATGAATTTTCCGACTTGATAATAAAGTCTGAATGAATTATGTCAGCCAAGAATAGACGTTACATGCATTAATACTTTTTCTCGACAAAGATTCTGCTTTATTGGAGTCTGATCAAACATAACTAAACATGAGCGTTAGAAGACAAGCAAAACCTCCCCAAAGGTTGAGCTTCCAGTAACCATCAACAAAAGTCCTGCAACGGGTGAATGAAATAGATCCGTGCGAGTGAGTGAGTCTTATGAACCAATAATACAGAGACTAACAGCTGCTATAGTTACGTACCATTTACGAGGCCGTTTCAATTGAAGGAAGGTGTTGCAGGAATATTGACCGTGACTGTACGAGGCTGAACTGGTCTCCAAAAGGGTGTGCAAGTCGTTGGATAAAGTCACCAATATTTCACTTCCATTCTATTAGTTGTGGTAGTCTACGGACACATTTAAGGGGGTGTGGAAGTAAGGGACAGGCTTGGGGGGATGGCTGGGGGGTGCGGGAATAGGGGTACAGGCTTGGGGTGGGTAGAAAGCCGGTCCCCCTAATTCTTACACACACCCTAACCCCCCCAAAAAAACCCAAGCTTGTCTCCCAACTCCCGCACCCCCCAAAACCCCACAATCCTGTCCCCCTACTCCCACTCCCCCTTAATTATTTTGTACTGTAGTTTTCTTGTCTCACTGAATCCAAAGTGTGAAAATCCCAATTAAACAGTACAGTAATTTATTTATAGGAAAAACACGAATATTACATTTCTTTCAAGTATCAATTTTGAGGTGGTAATTATTTATTGGCACATTGGAGTGCCATTATTCCTCCAAAATATGCTAGGAAACAGGACTAGAAGAGCAAAAATAATGGTGTTCTGTTGCTTGGAATAGTTTGGAGGATTCAGCAGATGCTCCAGAGAAATATTTACCAACACAAAACTTCCCCCCATAAAGGATTACCATATAATTATACAGTAGTACTTTCTGGACGACGGTCTCTCCCTAATATTAATCTGTTTCAAGCCAACAAGTTCCGGCTCAAGGCTCTTTCTTTCGGCTCAAGCCAATAAGTTCCGGCTCAAGGCTCTTTCTTTCCGGCTTAAGGCTTTCTTTCTTTCTTTCTTTCTGTAGCTGCATACATACAATCATACGGGTCGGTCTTGGTGAACAGACAATATATTTCACCATTTTTTAATCTCGGGCGATTTTGTGAACATTTGTGAACGATTTTGTTATTAATTGTGAGTGTTATTTGAGCAGTATAGAACATAAATGTGTATGTAGTATGTATACACGTAAAACATCATCAGCAAGCATTCTAAACCTCCACTAAAGTTGGTTAATGAATGATAGAAAATGACACTTAAAAACAGCTGTAGAAAAAAAAAAAAAAAAAAAAAAAAAAAACACACACGCGAGATTGGCAACAGTGTATATGTTATGTTATAGTAGGGGCCCGGTGGTGTCCGATTCCCGTGTGTGTTGGTGTTACGTTGCCATCAATTTGTTGAGGTGATAAGGGCGACGGACGGACGGGAGGGTGCAAGGGTGAGGGGAAGGAATAAAGGCCAGCCAGATCGAGGAAGGGAAAAGGAGAGAGAGAGAGAGAGAGAGAGAGAGAGAGAGAGAGAGAGAGAGAGATGAAATTACATATCAGTAAAATCAATATAAAAATATGAGGTCATTCTGTATGAAAAATATTTGGGCCATAACTGAGAGAGAGAGAGAGAGAGAGAGAGAGAGAGAGAGAGAGAGAGAGAGAGAGAGAGAATGTGTGTGTGTGTGTGTGTGTGTGTGTGAGGAAGGGTGGGGGGAGGGAGGGAGGGGAGCTAGAGAGTGTTTGGGAGAAGCCTGTCAAACTGAGTGACGTAACTCTGGAAAAAGGAACCTCCAAGTGGCTACAATTAGGACCTCGTCAGTGGCCGTCACACGTGTTCTGAGGCAAAGCTTACGGTGAAATTATACACTGACAACATAGACAAATCCAACAAAACCAAGCGTGTGTGTGTGTGTGTGTGTGTGTGTGTGTGTTATTGGGAGGGACTCTTGAGAACTGAATATAATCCTAAGCAACCAATCAGACTTTCTTCTCACCCATGCATACACAAGCGATCATACAATAGTTTCTATACGTCTGACTCCGGCCACAAATAGCCACCACCACCATCGCCTAACCTAACCTTTGACTTTTTTTTCTTTTGTAAATTGAATATGATGCCAAACCACCAATTAATGCATTTATTCCATATCAGACTTAATTTCTTCTCATCCACACCATACAATATTCTGATTCCGGTCACAAATTATCACCACCATCGCCTAACCTTTAATTTTTTTTTCTTTTGTATACAGCCTAGGTTTTACTTAAGGGGGTGTGGGAATAGGGGGACAGGCTTGCGGGAGTTTTGGGGGGTGCAGGAGTAGGGGGACAAGCTTGGGGGGATTTTGGGGGTTAGGAGGGGTGCAGGAATATGGGGACAGTCTTTCTACCCACCCCAAGCTTATCCCCCTATTCCCGCACCCCCCAAGCCTGTCCCTTACTCCCACACCCCCTTAATCTAGCTTGGCAAACTCTAGACGATTTAATTAATAAATATTAAGGCACAATAATACATCAATCATCTGTTCCCTTCTTGACATGATTATAAAAACATTGGATGATTTTTGTTTATGTTACTTTATACACTTTTTTTTTTTAATTAATTATTCTTTATACACTTAGTCAGCATGTTATCTTATCTGTATAACTGTATGAATATGTATACAGAAGCATTACACCTTATCAACTGCATTCAAGTGTAACACGTACAAAAAGGAACACATATTTACAAACATTATCAGAATAACTCAGTAAAATTCATTGAACGCCTGGGAAACGACAATATGTATCTGTGTGGGGGGGTTTGTATGTATGTGTGTGTGTATGAGTGTGTGTGTGTGTGCAAACTGTACATACCCTAAGAAGAAAATTGAGAGACGCTGCACTGACCACCGAAGAGGACAAACTGAATCACTAACACACTACTCGAGAGATGAGAGTGTCCTGATCTTGACTTAAATGTATGTTGTGTAATATAATGGTATTGTCATTATGAAGTGGCTGTATATGGTTACGATAATCATTAAACAACGCATCATGACACACACACACACCAAAGATAGGTAGGTCACGAGTGGTCTAAAAGCTTGTTACATCACAATCATTTACGTATCAACTCGCTCAGTTTTCCACTAACACTCCCTGATTCAGGAAACAGTTATCAATAATTAGCACTAATAATATCCAAAGTCAAGACACACACAGAGAGAGAGAGAGAGAGAGAGAGAGAGAGAGCGAGAGAGAGAGAGAGGTTGGAATGTCTTCAAATAAGTATAAATATTCTAGTTATCTGCTGATCTTCCAAAACCAAACCAAACTTAATCAGAACAATATTTACCCAATCAGATCAAATCTTATATCTTTTATAGGTCGTCTGCAATACTGTATGGATGGATAGGCTACTTGTTGATGTCTCTCTAGTCACCTCCTCCTCCACACTACTCAAACAGTCAAGCTGCAACACTTTTGGCACTTTCTCCCTGCACTCTCTCCAAGACTGTCCCGTATAGGCTATTCCGCTGTCTGTTCCTGTGCTTTCCCATTGTCGTATACACAGTTCTCACCAAACAGTTTGTGTGAGAGGTGTTCTTCATGTATCTTTTATTATCTTTCCCTGATCCCCGTTTAATATTATACAGTGACCATAAGTCCTTCCCTTGTTGGTGTTAAATCGAGTAGCCTAGCCTGGTGTTAAATCGAGTAGCCTAGCCTGGTGTAAAATCGAGTAGCCTAGCCTGGTGTAAAATCGAGTAGCCTCTATAGCCTAACGCAAAGTCTCAATTCATTTTCTTGAAGGTCAGCCTGGGAAAATGAAATGGATTTAATGCAAGTTATCCATATTACATGTTTAATTTTACCTTGTTTACTTTCACACAAATACACAGTTAGCTCTTTTAAATAATGTATCTTATAAATTACACATAATCTACACCGCAAACCATGCAGGGTAAAAAGAAAAGCAATTATTTTGTGTTAGTTTCAGTGAATTTGTTCTATCTACGGATTTAGAAATTTTGTACTGTGACCGAATATCCTCCTCAGTAGAGCTATAGTTAGTTGGTGCTCAGCTGGTGTCCGGCCCGAATGAGTCACACACAACGTTTGGCCTTGAGGACTAGAGTTGTGGCGAAAGGCAAAAAAAACATGTTAGGCCTAGGCACTCACCAAGTAGGAAAGGATCACAACCTAAATATCACGTTACCTTCTACAGAATATTATAGGAACGACTTAAATTATACATGTAAAGATGTAACATAATTATCACAAACTTATATATATATATATATACATTTACTACTTATCAAAAAAATGCTTATATATATACATTTACTACTTATCAAAAAAATGCTTCATTCAGTCCTGTTAGCAAAGCCTTGTTACCAAAGTAGGCTACATGACCTAGTTCGGTACAGCGCAGTTCTCTCTATCTCTCTCTCTCTCTCTGAGCCTGGTAGCGATATAAATAAGATAGGTGTGTATTTTCCACGTGCTCCTCGTATCTGTACACACCATTCACCTACAGTTAACTCCCAGGCAGTAAACAGAGGAACATAAGACACACCAACTGAGCCCACTTGGATGGACGGACGTACGAACACCTTGGCACACACTCTCCTTCTCGCCTCCCACACACTCCAACACTCACTTGCTATTTTCATTGCCAAATTGTAAACACATTCACGCGACTTTCACGTGACCACTAAATATTTCCGTGTTCTAATCATATCGAAACAAAAAAACAAAAAACAAAATTAGGATCAAACTGAATGCCATGTGATTGTTGCTCAAGAAGGAACGTGGGATTTTATGATCAATTATACGACATGGAGTTCCAAGAATACTTTCAGGACGACTCCGCCTAAATATTAGTTACAATCACCAGCAGTAAAGGTGAACGCTAACTTTCTCCATCTCGTAACTATACCATTTCTTTATTGGGGATTTTCCAGGCCTTCTTCCGGTTCCATTTTCGACTCCGGATGATGTGTCAGAGGAGGAAAAGCCCCACCGATCAACTAACCACGACCTTTTTCTCACATCTCATTACGCCACAGATGATAAATATTTAGGTCATAATAAATTTTTAGGGTTACAGTATAATTGCCTCATTCATGTGTGACCCATTTAACTGCGGTCCACGGCTTAATTCTTTAATCCTTCGAGTTTCAATGTCGCGTTTGTTTGTTTTTTATATTCGTCTTTCTCTGGACAGTAACATTATGCCGGGGAATAAACCTGAAAATACTAATGGTTAAAATGCAACCTGAAGACACTAATATAATGATGGTTAAAATGCAGCCAGTCTAAGCAATATCATCTTTAATTTTAACGAGATCTATTGTTTACGTTCACATCCACCCACTCCCTACCCCCACATCCACCACCCACTCCCTACCCCCACATCCACCACCCACTCCCTACCCCCACACATCCACCACCCACTCCCTACCCCCACACATCCACCACCCACTCCCTACCCACACACATCCACCACCCACTCCCTACTCCCACACATCCACCACCCACTCCCTACCCCCACACATCCACCACCCACTCCCTACCCCCACACATCCACCACCCACTGTCTACCACTTCTATTTATGTTTGTTACCGGGCAGTTCCTCTCATTTGTAAGGCATGGTGGTGGTCAAAAGGGCGTTAGAATTCCCCTGGTGTGCAATGGTGCAAAAGAGATGCATACTTTCACTACTGTACTCTTTCTGTATTGACGTTTTGTGTGTGTGTATGTGTACTGATGGTTTACTAAGCACATAAACCATTAATGTAAATATATATAATCTTAGAAGTGCCCAAAAACATCAGAAATAAATGCAATCAGTTGTATACATAAATAAAATCATTATAATACTAAAGATAAACTGGCAATGGTATAGAGGCAGTGTGTTCCTGGGAAAGACCGACATTAACCAACCAACCAACGCAGCTCAGCCACAACTTTCCTTCTTGACATAGCGGGTATCTTCACACAGTACAACACATTTTCCTTTACTGACATAGCGGGTATCTTCACACTGTACATTACACACACTTCATTAATGTATCTTCACACTATACAGCACACACACTTTCCTTACTGACATAGTGGGTATCTTCACTCTAAATAGCACATACACTTTCCTTCGTCTTGCGGTCAAACTAAAGCTTCCTCCGTCCGCCAGTCAAACTAAAGCTTCCTCCGTCCGCCAGTCAAACTAAAGCTTCCTCCGTCCGCCAGTCAAACAAAAGCTTCATGTGTCTTGTAATTAAATTAAAATTCTAATGATTCCTCAGTCAGGGAGTCAAAACTGAATATTCCTCCGTCTTGCAGTCAGACTCAACTTTCCTCAGTCAGACAGTCACACTAGCTGAAGATTCCTCCGCCCTGCAGTCAAACTAACGAAGGCTTCATCCTTCCTTGATGTATTTTTGTCTGATGAACCCCACAAATTTCTTCATACCAACAGCAAAGGATAGAGAAAGGAAGACAAAGGGACGGTGGTTGGTTGGTTGTGTGATACTTGCCAAGAACACTTTAGGGGAAAATACGGTATGTCGGTAAATCTGGAGCAAATGATTCCCCCTCCCCCAACAATTTCAAGCAACAGGCCACCATTAGTTTTGCATAATGAGAAGCCACCAATTATCATACACAACACAGGGTCCCTAATTAAATATCGATAGCGTTAAGTATACAGTAGTTAGGTTATTTAATTAATACTTGTTTATGAGTAATTGCAGCGTTGTGAGTGAGGTGTCTGTGTCTATTTACTATTCCCCATGCAGTATAATTATTGTGGTTTAATACCGTTACGAATAAGAAGACATGCAGTGTGTGTGCATGTGTGTGTGTAGGAGGGGGGGGGGGGTGATGATTAATTATAAGTTAGTGGAGAGGTCTCTGTGCAACTGACTATTATGGACTGTAGTGTATAGTTTTTCCCTCAGTCATTTTTTATCTGGCATGATGTCAAAAGGGTGGAGCAAAACAACTGACCACGACTGTACCTCCCATTGTTTTAAATATGTAAGTGTGAGAGGAAAGAGACACACATGGAAAGGAAGGGTGGAGGGCCTACAGAGACGTGAGACGTGTAGCCTACTGTATAGATCACCTCTCAAGTCTCAGACTCCCTGTTTTTTTTAAAGAGTGTGTGTGTGTGTGTGGGCACCTAGCCATGGGGAAGAATACGGTAGTGCTAGTATTTATTTTAGCCTTGTACTCGCCAGAGAATTATATTGTAATTTTAAGGAGCTTCTTTTAGTGTATTCAATTCGATAGTATATATTAACAAATTGCTAATGTTTAAAATGAGCAAAATACTCGTACCAGTTTTAGACAATCAATTCAGGGTGGCAAACATAACCCCATGCATAAACTCGATGAGGTGGGGATGGTGGGAGAGGTCCAGGGCGGGGAAGATGTTAACTCCTTCCTGTAACTTCACTACGGGTTATGACGAGGTTAGGTTGTATAATATGACGGGAGATTCCTTGTACAGAAGACTGAGGATGATGCTATAATATATGCCTGGGTGGTCTATCCATTCAACACATATCAATTTAGAGGTTTTTCTTTCTATACACCCTAATGTGCAAATATCTGAATACTTATGAATTCTTTTAGAGCAACCGAATTTATGAATTAAATAAGTACAAGCTACAGAAAAACAGCTGCTTTGGTATATATATATATATATATATATATATATAGTGCATGGGAGTGACGTAATTATGCACTCCCAGCTGTGACCAGAGTGGAGGAGAGGGAGGGAAGGAAGGCTGGGTGGGAAGGCTGTCTGTCTGTCTGTCTGTCAGTCTGCCTGTCTGTCTGTCTGTCTGCCACTTTACCCTTCACAGATAAACCCATTGTAAACTCATCAACCCAACACACGGCAACCAGAAATGAGGGCACGAAAGAAAGTCTACGCTCGACATTTCACCTCGTAACATCATTTTAACCTTTCACACGCAAAGCAAAACTAACAATCCACACAAACAACCAAACAGTCGAGAGGTTAGGTAAAGTACAAAAGTAATATTCCTAGTTTAAAACGTGTAAAGTGTAAAATGGCACAGGAAATGGAAACTAGTCGTAGAAAGGAAGCGAGTGAGTGAGCGAGTGTTGGAAGTGGTGAGAGGGAGGGAGTATAGGAAGTTTGTGGGAGGGAGTAGGAGGAAGTAGTGGGAGGATAGAGGAAGTAGAGGAAAGCTATAGAGTATAGATGGAGGTTATAGGAAATTATATGTAATTAGACATAAGTAATAATAGATAACACGGACCATTTAATGAGAATAAGATTTTATGTAACATTTTTTTCTCTCTCCATGAAGCAGAACGGTGACTGTACCGTGACTGAATTTGTAGGTAATACGAAGCTACTGATAAGATCTGGCTTACCCGAACACTTTACACTGCCCTTCGAAAACAACGAGCACCAGATGGACAAAATGTTAACTGAACATCATTTCCTTACAACATCATGACAAATTAATATATTACGGTATTATATTTATCCCCATCAAATTCCCTGGAGACTTGGATCGGTTTAATAAGGCAAAAATAAAAATATGGGGATTATTATTACGGTACAATTCAAGTGGGAATGCTTCTGTTCATTTCATGTAAATATACGCTAGGCTACTCGTGTCACGTTCCGTGATGGCGTGAGATACAATGATAGCCTCGTTCCTTGCTCAGACTGTTATGTCACTGGATGAAGGTGGATCCGCAACTAAAAGTGAGAGTAAAACAAACCCTCTGGCATCATTATTCCTCCAAAACTGCTGTCTAGGGTTGCAAGTAAGGAGCCTGCACTGTTTTCTATTTACGGGAGATTTGTGTTGACTGTAATGCATACAACTTTAAGGAGAGTTAACTTACCTATATTTAAATTGTCGTTGAGTTGAAGGTTACTTATTGCTCCACACAGTCAAGAAACACCTTTGTGGTGAAGTGGTGCGTCGTATTATAGCACAGTTTGTTATAGAACAGTAAATCTTTCAATTCACCAACACTAGACCTCTTACTTGAAAATAGGATACAGGTTAAATTATCCAAGCATTACATCGCATACAAAATATAGCATACCCTCACCCTACAACCTAATACTTTCTTTACCTATCCTAACTAAAGTAAGTTGTACTGGAAAGGAAAATATAATGTGAAACCTTAGAACACTTTGGAATTATGAACCCACCAAGAAGGAACTCGGTTGGTGTTGTTGCCTCACCTCATGGCTTGTTATGCAAACTTGCCTACACTCTCATATATGTATGACCTCTGGCTAAAAAATAAAAGAATATGTATACTGTATTTTTTTAGCCGGGTTAGGGAAGTGGTCATTGATCTTGGCTTGTTGAACAAACATTCTTGCGTCACTGTTTTTCTCGTTATTCTTAGAGTTACATTAGACTACTCTGAGAGAGAAACAGTCAACATACACAACAAGAACATAGTTATTATTTTCGACACTGAAATCCATGGTAGAATAACTGTTTTTCTACCATAAAATAAACGCTGACATTTGCTCAGATACACTCGACCATACATCTGTGATCGTGGAGGATAAATCTTTGAAGCTCTAACAACTGTTTTGGCTGTATGAATGTGTATGTGTATGAACGCAAGAGTATTCAGACTTTTATCCTTCAAACGTACAATTTTAAAGCTAATTAAGGTTACTATTACTATTATTATTATTATTTTTATTATCATTATTATTATTACTGACAATCTTAATTGGGTGTAGTTAAACTTATGTGACTCTCGGAACACGTGCAATGAGTCATCCAAAGTTATAAATACAACAGTATACAGCACAAAGATTCAGTAGGCTTATTTTAGTGTGTACGTAAGACCTTGTTCGCAAGATAAAAGAAAACACTGATACTGTGACCCTGTACTTCCCCAATGTTACAAAATAGTTAATTCGTGAGTTTCTTTATATATATTTTCTTTCTTTAAATATTTGGCCTTGTTATTTTCCAGCTAAAAATATGACCTACAATCTCTGGTCCACTTTATTGACATACCAAACAGGATCCCCTGAAAACACTTAGGATAATCCTGTAAATGCCTATAGTATAGTTTTTCATTTATAGTGTTAAATTTCCGACACCTAGCCCTATCGTGTACTGTACATTATTTGTTTCGTCTACTGCATCCGGTGTAGTGGTGTGGTTTGTGCCGTCTGAGGTGCAACTCACAACAACAACAACATCACAGGATGCACAGCACACTTCGGTGAGGTCATCAATAAAAGAATTTCTCTAGTACCGCTTGGTGTCTTGCTTCGATCCTAAGGTGGATAGTATATTTTAGGTACATTGGAGCGCCATGAGTTCCCCAGAGTAAGCCAGGAAACAGGACCTGGTGAATTAACACATCGAATGGTGATAATGTTGCCTAGAATAGTTTGGAGGGCAGCCTGGTACTCCATATTTACCAACACTTTTCCTCTATAATTCCTACAACACTAACGCTGCTCACCAGATATTGTTTACAGTCACGTTTGTATATTGTTTAGTCACGTGTCTAAGTTTTTCTTATCAGTCAGCCTATGCCTGCATACCAATCAAAGATCAACAATCTTCGATTCGTATGCAGGCATAGGGTGACTGATAAGAAGAAAAGGGATAAGGTAAAAAGATTTTTAACTCACACACTTATAAGAGAAAGTGAATTTTTGGTTGTGACTGTACAATGATCCACATCCTCATACACTTAACACCCCGCATCTCTCATTATTATTTCGTCATTCCCGTCCAGTTTCGTTTAAACGAGAGCAATTATCCTTTTGTTAACCCAACAAGTTTCCTAACACTACATTACGGTAACCCTCTTTAACACAGACGACCCCACAGCAAGAGTGTACGGTCTAGTAGTACGTGTCATGGGGGAAGGGCGTCCAGTGTCTTTCTAAATTGTCTGTCACATGTCTAACTCTAAATACATTATCACTGATATGGTTCGTTTTCTCTGGATTAATAAGAACAATTAATTATATCTGTAAAGGGGAACGCTTCAGAAGTGGAAATCCTCACAAGTTTTGCCACTCACAAAGGAAACGAAGAAAGGATTTATAATAATAAGAAAGCCACGAAGGTGTGGATAGTGTGGTTAAACTCTATGGACATACCAATGCTCATATTCCAGTTGATCCAAATCAATTTGTACATACTGTACTATAATAGTAGTTTACAAAACAATAAAATAATGACACATTACACCTCAAGCACATCCGTTTGTTTATAATTTTATACAATCCTCGAAGAAATGTTTGCAAGTTCATTTCGTTTTCACTACTCAACAATAATTTCAAACACTGTGTGTCTTGCAGCAGTAGCCTACCTAGAAATACATTACCTGATATCAAACATCCCGAAATAATAATAATAATAACAACTGGTACATACATATATACATACATACCTACAACCCATACTCGGAGGTGAAAGTGCAAATGATCCAGGAGAGAAGTCACATTCGTTTTGAGTCACGTGTGCCGCTACATCCGGTAACATCCGTCTTTACTTGTCACAGATTAATATGCAAAAATCTACAACAAACACTCTTACTAACTTGACTGACTGACAGAGGAGGTCCAACAAGTAGTATGGTATGGAGCCAAGATGGAGACTAGAGGGTTAGGCTAGGTGGAGTGTTGTGGTGGTGACGGTGGGTGTGGTGGTGGCGGTGTGTGTGTGTGTGTGTGTGGCTCAGTACCACCTTCCTCCCTCTCTCCTCCCTCGCTTTTCTCCATTCCTCCCCTGACAATCTTCCGTCACACTATAGGTAAGAAAGGTATATATTATCGTTGTATGACTTGTACTGTACATATAGTATTTCGGACAAAAGGTGAAAAGTAAAGAAGGGGAATAAAATGAATAATGAATAATTAATACAGTAGACAGGGACCTTGAAGAAAAATGACAAAGAAAGAACAAATGGAATAATCGGGGAAAGAATATGTACTGTAGAGGGAAAAGAGAGATATAAAATACTACAAACGGTGAAAATATAATACCAATTCAGAGACAACAGAATGTGAGAAAGGGCAAGGAAAGAACACAAATATAGAACAGCGAGATAGGGAAAGAGAAAGGATGGATTCAAGGAAAATCTATAAAGGAAAGAAGGAAGATTGCTCGGCCAGAAAGACCTATTAGAATCCGACAAGGGAGGAAACAGAGAGGATGTGCATACAGGGAAGGGAAAGAATGGATGAAATAGGAAAACTGGACAAGTAAATAAACGAAAATGGAGGTGGGAATGAATAGAAAGTAAGCACGTAGTAGTGAACCAGCGTAGAGTAGGGATAGAGCAAGAAGAACAAAATTGGGGATATGAACTGAAGATATCAGAATGAATGTGTAAGAGAGAAACGTAAATGAACAGCAAGAGAGAGAAAGGGAGACATGTAAGGAGAAAATAAATAGTGGGCAAAAATTAAGGAGATCACACACAAAACACTGCAAGGTAATTAAGGACGCCAACTCCAAGCAAGGGGATACTTGGCACTCTCTCAGCAGGTCATTGACGCTCAACACACTCACAACGTGCCTTGGTCTGCTGGTTCATTGTACTGTCAACACAAATGTTACGAAAAGCCAAGTTAGACGACGATACAAGTGGAGAGATGAGAAGTTTTTTTTTCTTAACGTGCCTTGGTCCTGCTGGTTCACTGGACTGTCAACACAAATGGTACGAAAAGCCAATTAATTAATTATAAATTAGACGACGATACAAGTGGAGAGATGAGATGTTATATATAGGGTTTAAAGGGTGACTGAATTCGGGGTGAATTCATCTACTGTATGGATTCCCCCCCACGACACTAACACGTTAGCAATAGACAAAATAATTCGTCCATTACTACACAACGATAACTGATATTGGGAGACGTCAACCAACCACAGACACTGAAATTAAAGTTATTCTTTAATTCATAAATACTTTCTCTCACTGATGTGTTTACTTTTGGGGCTGTTGTCAGAAGCAACCAACAGTGTTCAGATACATTATTCCCCAACTGTACATGTACATGTTAGAAGATAGTTGACTTGGATTTGAATTATTCTATCTTGTGTCTGTTTATATCGGCAATGCAACAGATGGGCATGATTTGCATATTTGAAATAACAAATGAATGTTCTTTGCATTCCAGTCTAAGGATCATACAATGAGGTCAATGAAGGGTTAATTAAAATGTTTATATCAACAAGTCAGGGTAAAGGACAATGTTTGTTGAGCCAATCACGAGCTGGCAATGTAACGTTGCCGGCAATTTTACAAATAATGCCCCAATTCCGTTGGTCAGATGAGATGAAATAGATTTTAATAGAGTATAGTAATATATCCACTCTGCCACCACCTCACACACCAGCAAATCTATCTTATTCTTCATTTTTCAGCTATTCCCTATTAGGGGTCGCCACAGCGGGTCACCCGTTTCCACCTTGTTCTGTCTTCTACTTATAAATCTTCCTCTGTTACCCCTACCACCCGGACATACTCCTTCACTGCACCCATAAACCTTTATTTTTGGTCTTCCTCTCTTCCTCCTTCCTGATAAATCCATTTACAGCATCTTCCTTCCCACATACTCCTCATCCCTCTTCTGTACATGACCAAACCACTTTATTCATTAGTGTGGCCTCTCTAGCTCTGTCCCCAAACCTTCGTAAGTGCCTGTCCCTCTAATATTATGCTCATGTCTATTAAGCCTCGTCACTCCTAGTGAAAAACGTAGCATCTTCAATTCTGCCACTTCCAACTCTGCCTCCTGTGTTTTTGTCATTGACACTGTCTCCAACATGGCTGGCTTTACCACTGTCTTATATACTTCAATTAATCCCTTTCATGATTCATCCCCGCAGAAACTCTTCTGTCACATATCACTCCTGTTACCTTTCTCCATCCACTGCATCCAGCCTGCACTCTCTTCTTCACTACCTTATAACAACTGTTATAACCTCTCTACCGCACTCTCCATTACTTTGTACAGTTGACCCCAAATATTTGAATTCATCAACCCTCCGCACCTTGCAGCATCCCCAGGGCCCACCCTCTCTCACATTTATAGCCAAGTTTTCAGTTTTGCTCCTGCTTACTTTCATTTCTCTTCTTTCCAGTGTATGTTTTCATCTCTCCTGAGCAGTTCTTCGCTTCTTCCTCGCCTTCCTCCCGGCTCTCACAACATATCACAATGTCGTCTGCAAACATCATTGTCCACGGAGACTCCTGTCTAACCTCATCAGTCAATCACCATTGCAAACAAGAAATCTATTGCATAATGCAACCAGCAAATCTATGATATTTTTAATTAGCGCCGTTGCTTACAGCTCATTAGAATAGCTTTAAGGGCTAGGGAAAAATTCTAATTTGAAGAAGGAAAAATACTAATCTGAAGAATATAATATTATATACTTCCTGTTTAAAAATAACAAAATTATTTTAAGATTAATCATACGACGATTATAAGTTGCGGAAGCATGGTTGACTAATAGATTGGCAAATATAACTTCGGTTACATTTAATGGTTTTGTCGTTTTTAATGGATAAGCTTTATTACACTTTCGCAGTTTTTCCTGTTTCCAATAAATGAGGAGGACCAATGACTGGACCAGTGGACCACCCTGGATGAAGACTGTACTACTACCCACCACCGTTGTTATTGTTTGTCAGTATTGCCAGGTGCAGGGAAATTTCTCTGATTTAGGAAATTTTGAAGTCCACACAGAGAAATTATATAAAAATTGTTCAAGAATAAACAGGGACATTTCTAACAGACGAAGTACAAAATAGAGTAAACGGGGAATTCTTGAGGCAAAAAGGGAAATTCTATAGGTGAAGTTAAAAAGAATTCATTAAACAGACCTGGCAACACTGACAATCTGATATACAGAACTTTTAGGCATGGCTGCGGTACTTCACGAGGCCAGTGTATTTTGCGTGGATTTTCACCTGAAGAATCTCCTTGGCGTTACAGAAGATAAGGAGAATAATGTCTTGATTACTTGTAGAGGGGTTGTAAAACGCTACCATGTAAGTAAACTACCATAACAACCTCAAATGTTGTTATGTTGTGTTATTGTCTGTTGCCTTCCTATTAAAGAGGTAATTCACATTAGCTAATATTGCGATTATCTGCGAACTACTGGTTAGGATAGGTTGGGTCATTTCCTGTACTTTACCACGGTTATTTCCCGGTAGTCATGTTTTGATTGGTGAGTATTTTGTGGTATTTATTTTACCATTTTGGTATATCTGCATAAAAGGTCCACGTGACAAACATTTACAATTTGTGTACATTTCACAAGGGGACAATGTAATATGTTCATGTATAATGAATTTAAGAGGAGGTTGCACTTATTTTTTTTATAATAGTATATCGAAAATTTCAGCTCTCCAGAGCCTAAGTTCAGTGTTTTCCTGCCATTGTAAACATTGGACAGTCCCTGTAGTCTGCCCAGGTTAGGTCCCGGTATTCTGGTTTGGTCAGGTCAGGTCAAGTAAAGGTAAAAAAAAGTGATCTCCTCTAAATATTATGGGCAACAATCAGAAGAACAAGTAAAAATATGCATGAAAATGTATAAAATGTGGGAACAATCCAGGTGGACCTCTTATGCAGAATTACCGGCAAGATGATTTCTTGTCAGCAGACATTGGTTTTGTACTATTTAGGCATTGTGGCTTAGCTCAGAAGAGAATTTATTACAGATGAAGAGTTGACAGCATATAAAGGAATTCATTCATGTTTTTGTGTTGACTAACTTCCAGGTGAAGGAAAGACGACAGCTGCAGTGTTGGACAGCCAAGAGCTGGCACCTCTTTACTTCAGCAGCAGTTTACAACCCAGCATCAGACAAAATTACAGCAATCATCGGTAACACTTCCCTCATCCAGTGGAGACATGATACTGAAGATATAGAAAAAGCCAAAAAGCTTAATGTAAGGTTCTGAGTATTGTTAAACAATTGTTATCATCATTAATACCCCATTTCCTTTCTTACGGTTTGGGGGTTCCAGAGCCAGGGATGGAAAAATTAAATCCAAGTGAAAGAGGGAGGGACAGAAATACTCTGTATTGATACCGAACTTAATATTTCAATCATAGAGGTGAATATCTTGATAAAATAATTATCTATATACAAACTATATTTGCTTCTTAGCATGAGTGGAGTGTGTGATTAAGTAAGAGAATTCTTTTGCAGTTTGAAACTTCGATCCATCAGCTGTTTATGAGTGATGGAACATTATATATTCTCTTCTCTACTGGTCAAGTTGAAGAGGTGTCTGTAGCCATGAAATCCCGCAAGGAAATGAAGCCCGGATTCTTGTCAGCACATGATACTATAAGGCATGCAGAAATTATCAAGGGTACAAAATATTTGCTTTTAGTGGTGGAAAGTGAGGTAAGTGTAATCTAATATTGTTTTTTTATTGATTTTTATATGCTGTTGTGTGTACATAGTCTTAAAGGGAGATAGGGCATAGTTTTAGGGAGGTGTATGGCAGAAGGAACACGGTAGTGAAAAAGAATAAAAATTAAGGTCGAGAAACAGAAAAAAAAATTATGTATTGGTTATGAAGTTGTCGTTTGTTTCAGCAGAATTGGTCACAGTCACTAAAACTGCAGCTAACACCCCTCACATTTGCTGATTCATTCTTTCATTATTATTGATACTTGGCTAGGTCACATTAGTGGTCTAAGTGGATAAAAGACTTTAATGCAGAGAGCAGCACCACCTAGTGAGATCTTAATGAAAATTATAAAGATTTCTATGCTATGGATGATTTTATACAGTCCATTAATGAATGCTACACTTTTTTGCAGAGGAATGTGTTAAGGTTATATAAAATCCAGATGGATAACTCCTCCTCAGCACCTGTAATGGATTGTCCCTTGTCCCTTGATGATGCGAGATTGACAGGAGTATGTGTCCTCTCATCTGGAAAACTCTTCACTTTATGTATGTATCTTTAATATATTTAGTCTAATTTATTTCTGTTATAGCTGGTAGACCAGTAGTGTTATTGATGCACATCCAAATTCCAAGATGCACCTCAGAAAGAAAGGAAGCTTATGGTGAATGAGAGTGCTTATACCCAGTAACTTTTAAACTCTGTCATAATACTAAGCTAGCCACTACTAAGACCCAAGTGGGGTGTTTTTCACTAATCCGTCAATTTTTTCTGTTTGGAACAATGTTGTATTTGTTTTTCTCATCAAAACATTCTATTGTTTTAGTCATCATGTTTTAAGTAATATAAACTTAACATAAATATTCATGTATGGTAGTTGTAACTGTTTGGTAATGGGGTAAAATAAAAAAATAAATGGAAGCCATTGGAATTTTCACTTATTAATTAAGTGGACATTAAGCTTTCCCACCAGTACTCTGCCCCCAGAGATGAACACTTTTCATATTTTTAGTGTAACTTGGAATGGAAATTTGCAAAAAATGTACCTAATAATGATGTAAGTATATTTGCTGTAATGAGCTTGGATAACCAGATTATATTTGTAAAGTAGGTTATACTTAAAATTATAAGTTTAATTTTATGAATCACTGATTCTTCACTTGCCATGTATGGCCAAACTTTCAGGTAAAGCTCCCTTTGACCCTTGCAGTTTGAGCATGTGGAAAAAAGCATAGTTAAGTAGAAAGACAAGCACAGCAGTTTTAAAACTTAGATTTAGTTAAAAGGCAGGTTTTAAGAACTGTAATAAGTTATACATCTTTTGCAGGGTCAACGGGTGACCTGTACACCTTCGACCTGGAGAATGACTATGCTGACATGTTGCCAGGCCAGAAGCATGCCGAAGAGGGTTCAGTTGTGGCCACCAAAAATGCAAAGATGCTGGAACTCTCACCTTCACATATTGTCATCATCGGCCTTGACAGACAAGATGAAGGTCTTTTTTATTTTCTTTCTTTCTTAAAATTCCCAGTCACCTGAGATGTGTACAGTCTCGGACAACCTGATCCATCAACTTCAAGCCTCTGTAATTACCTCTATCCAGGGTAATGAGAGATTAGTCAGGTCCAGGTGCAGTGGTCACCATATAATTTGAGTCACCATGGAGGTAGTATACCTCCATGTGCATCACACACACATGAAAACACAAGTGTGTGTGGGGATGGGAGCAGAAGAGATTCAGGTGGGGAATGGGGAGATAAAAGAGAGGAGAGGCTGATATTATTAGAAAGATAGATAAACAGATGAATAAGAGAGACAAGGATAGTACACATAGGAAAGGAAGAAAGAAATGAAGGGATGGTATATAGTGAGAGAAGAGTGAGATCGAGGTTTGACAGGTCAGAGGAGCGACGTTGTCACATCAACATATAGCCACCGAGAGGGTGGAAAGGGAATATTGTCCGAGACTACCTCAGGTGTTATTATGGTAATAATCTTCATTATCAAATACCCCATTTATCTTTTTTCAAGGGATGGGGGGAGTTCCAGAAAAATAAAAGCAGAGTAATAATAATAATGGTGGCAGGACTATGGTCTTCCTCTGCATTTCTGATTCTCCCCAATGCTCCTGTGACCTGTTTACCTCGCTCTGATCTCCCCTCCTATATTCTCATGTCTAACATACTACTCTTCCTAGATATTTAAATTTCTTTACTACCTCCAACTTCTCACAACTATCTCTCATTCTCTTCCAGCTTAATGAAGCCAGTAAATTGAACTTGTATATAAATCAGGATTAGCAGTCAGTACAAAATTAATCTGTGTATTGTATATGAGAACTGTCCAGGATTTTTTTCAATTTTTAAAATGGTCTGCATGACATGTTAGCTACAAAATGCAGTGTCCGTAAAGTTAATTTATATTTCTCTCTCCTCAGGTGGTATAATGGTTTTGCGAGACGTCAGATTCGGAATATCAATCAGTGTCCGTAAACTGAAGATGTACCACAACCCTCCCCTGGCATGGGTTGTATCCCAGGGAGTGGTGGTAGCAGAAGGTGCATCACTTTCTTGGATACCTTTCACAGTACAAGAGTCTAACTTGGCCACAGTGTTTGCTACCAAAGTATTTGGTTAGTGCTTTATTTCTGTTACTTTCATTGTGGAGTGGACAATATCATTATTTTGTTGAGTCTAACATGTATATTATGAACCTGTGATCCAGTATGTGTGTACTTCAGAATCGGTGTTCCTGAATACTGATATTTGCTCTCACTCTACTTGTTTGTTTTCAGCACTACTGTCAACTTCTTGTGAACACTTACTGTAGTTTTTATAGAATATATTTTTTCTATCCTACTATTAGCTGAAAATTTAGTTGAATTAAAATTTCTAATATACACGATGTGAGGAAAGTACGTGTTCTTGTAGAATGTACCTCATTAAATGGCATTTGCAGTACAGTAAGTCCCCGTTGAACGAAAGGGATACGTTCCAATATGAGACTTTCGTTAGGTGAATCTTCGTTCAACGGATCCATTTTCCCCATTTAAAATAACTAGATATGGCTAGATGTGTTCCTGACTCCATGTAAATATCACCTCATATTACAAAAAAGCATAATGGAACACTACAGAATTACATTTTGCACTGGAAAGTACTGAAATCTTCACATCTTCCCCTTTCAACTATGCGTCATTTCTATTATTTTCGTTCATATGCCATATTAAGTTATTCACAGTTGAAGTAGTAACATCTATACTGATGTGTTATTAGTATCATCCAGAAATAATTTTTTATCTCTAATAAGAATAATCAAACGAAAAAGAAATGTTATAAAAGTTTTATTTTGAAAATGACAAAGAATACGGATGATCAGCCACGGTCACCGTTTTCTGTAATAGACATGACAGCTGGCCTCTCCCTGGCTCCCAGTGTTGCCACATGCATCACATTCTCTGTTAATGAAACAACAATAGACGTTAGTTGTTAGAAGCAGGATCATCGACTTCCTCACTGCTGTCTATGTCTTCACTGGAAGTTGAGTCAATCATGGATGTGGTGGAGGGGAGTGAGGCACCCGGGGTGGTGGTGGAAGGTGAGGCAGGCTTGGTGGTGGAGGAGGAGGAGGAGGCAGTCGTGTCAGTGTTGGTAGTGGTGGCACTTTTCTTTTGAAAGAAGGATAATATTGATGGCTGTGTTGCTTGCTGCTTGAGGTTTCTCTTAATTTCTTTGTAGCAAGAGATGTTCTTACTAATATTTTCAGTGATAGTTTCTACTCTATCTTGGTTAGGATCTTCCTCAGTCATGGCAGCGCTTGCTCTAGTTCCATCAAATCCTCGTTTGTTAACTCGTCATTGTGTGACTCAAGAAGCTCTGTCACATCATTTTCATCCACTTCTTCAAAGCCAGCTTGCTGACCTAACTTCATTCTGAAGTCAGTGAAGTGTGGAATGTACGTAAACAACGGTACGGGTGATGAGTGATGACAATGCGCGGCACAGTGGCGGGGACAGAGGACAGTGGACACACGTGATTTAAAGCGGGGCGGGAGAATATGAGACGCTGCCCTCTACTGGCCAAATGATTGTACTTTTTTTTTCATAATGGTGCCTGCTTATGATTTATATATATTAATATGCATTTTAAAAACTCAGATTTTTTTTCGTTATACTGGATCAGCCTTTCGTTCAAGGGAAAATGGTAGTAAAATTCGCCTTTCGTTATCGCGGGGATTCATTCAATGGACGTTAGTTCAACAGGGACTTACTGTATTGTTTGCACTGTTTTGTTAAATTTTATGCAGTGCAGTATTTCATAGCTCATAATTATATTGCATTTAAGTTTGCAGCAGATCTATGCATTCAATTGTTTATATTATATCCTCTTTTCGTATCTTTACATTATTGTAGAAGCAAGAAGTAAAAATATGTGGAATTAAATAAATACAGATAGAGAAACTCACATTGTAAAATTTGTTTGACTGAGGATTTATTTATATGGTTTAAATATAAAAATTTTATTCAAAACTTATCTGCTTTTCAAACTTAACTCTGTATTGTACCTGATGAAGTGTATACTAATTTGTCATTGATATTTCAGAAACTCAGGGGTCAGCTTCAGAAGTATGCCATAGTTGGGTAAAGAACAGAAATCAAAATGAATCACAAGAAGTTCCTCCAGCCGCTGTAAAAAATGTGTACTGTAACAAAACCAGTGCACTCAGCAAAGTTATTGGAGAACTGGACAGAGGGTCCCTATCCGAAAGTTTGTGAGTACAGTACAGTACTTTTTTTGCTTTTCCTCTTCATTTACACTTTACAGTATTTCACATATGGCAACTTGCTCAACCAAGGAGCTCCTACCTAAGGAGGTGATGATTGCAAATAACCAAAACAAAAATATTGCCTTTGTTTTCTGTAGCTGACAATATTTAATTTGTCCACAATTGATATCATATGGCTCATCCAATTGAAGCTCACCACACATGTATTAGAAGTTATACTTCAGCCAATTTAATTCACAGTTGGATCGGCAGTGTAAATTAATTGTCAGCTACAAAAAAAGGTAACATCACTGTCTACCCCGTAAGGGAAGTACTGTATTGTCTGCGGTGACACGGACAGTACTTTAAGGGTTATTGGCGTCCCTTCGGCCCCAGCCAATCCTTTTCAGTTCTTCAAATATCCCTCCGTTCCTTTTCTTTCCTTCATACTTGCTGTCCCACCTCTCTATCACCTCTTCCCACTGGCGAGGGCTGGTTCTATTTAGGAAATTAGTAATTTGGCATCCTCTACCAAACCCTGGCCTGTTCTGTCTGTCTCTCTTACTATTTCTCATTTCATCTGAGTAGCTGATGAGATCACCCGATTGGGTGGCACAACAAGGAAGACTATAGACGGTGGGGTATATACCTGTGAACCAGCAGTACCCTTGTCTGTTGCCTTTGAAGAAACAGATCTCACTATCACCCTGACTCCCATTTGGGGGTCCGAGCATCTGCGTGGCTTCGGTCAACCAGACTCGGGACTGCTCGGCCAGACAGTCTGGGGAACTACAACAACAACAACAACAACATCACTGTCTATATTAGGGGCCTGAATCTAAACTACCTTTAGAAAATAATTGAAGGGAGGCCAGCCAACCCATTCCCAGTAGTAGTAGCATGGATGTTTGTTTATCATATTTACTTATTTATAAGCCTCTCCACACATTGGTTTGGCACTTTTTAACCAACTAGACACAATGAAAGCTGAATTTAAAATGAGATTTGCTGGTGGTATGTAGTACATGTGAATTACGAATATGTTCGGAATATGCTAGAATATCTTTGATAAACATATTAAACATGGTCAAATACACTGTTGCCCTTTTATTTCAATATATTTAAGCAGGGAATAATGGATTATCCAAAAAAAAAGAAAAAAAAGAGCAGACATGGCAGATCGAGCCGTCCTCTCCCATGTGTATTTTTCATGCATGCTTTATATTTATTATGATGAAGGTATTAACAGGAAAGTGCTATTAACGATGCTTATCTAATTTGATTGTACTGTATTTATTTCAGATTAGCAAGTGAAGTTATAAAATGTTTGATTGACAAGAAAAGCCTGAAATTACTGAATGAGGCTGTTAATGTCTTTACCGATATTCCTGAGTCTGGCCTTATCGATGTCTTGATGTACTACCTTCAGTGTAAAGACATGAATTTCGCAGGCATCATTGACGTACCTCAACTGCAGTTGGAAATAGAGCCATTAGATAAGGATGGCGATAGTGAGTATTTTTTTTTTCTGTATCATATACTTATTTTATTATTTGTATACTTTATGCTAGTCACTCAGCAACTTGGGTGAGGATGCATATGTAAACAATATTGGCAGAGAATTGATTTAAAAACATTATTAAAGTTTAAGAGGTCTTCTTCAGAGCCTTATAGTTTTAGTGTATATGAAGTAGTATATGATGAACACAAATGCGAATGGAACAATGGAGGTACAGAGAATTTGGCTAGGATGTAAAGAGGTTGGTGTGAAGTCCATCAGTCTACTTTTAGGAATACTTCACAGGCATTTTGCACATCTAATTGATTTACTGTTTTTCTCTTGCAGAAATTGTTTGTCCATTCAGTTCAGAAAAAGCTTACTTCATTAATGGAATTCTACAGAAACCTTTCACTGATGTTGAGCTACTCAAAGTTCTTTCAAAAATCCCTTTCGATAATGCTATTATGCTGATCCAATATCTACACTACCTGGTTGCATCGGGAGAGGTAAGCAAGTTTATTGTGATGCTGATAGTTTTTAGGCATTACTTTTACAGTGAACACAGATCTTAAGGTTCCATTCTTTGCAGGAAGAGGTAGATATAATACAACACATAATTATATAGTATACAGTTGGACAAGTAGAAAGTGCAAGAAAATTATTGCAGGATAAGGTGACATTTGGCAGTTCTCTGAAGTAAGACCATATATCCTTATTAATGAATCACTCAGAACCTAGAGCTTATGTCAGGTGGAACATTATTGGCTAGACCTTTGTGTGATGGTGAAATAAATGACCTCATCCTATTCTTCATATTATGAAGGTTGAAACTAAGAAGTGATAGAAAATACTTTACAAAGACTGCCCAGGGGGCTGACTTTATTCTCTGTGAATATTAGTCATCCTCCACAGGGCTAGAATAAAGATTGTTGTAGGATCTGGTCCCTTTCTATTGACGAGATCTGCCCACATGGATTAAAAATCCACGTGAAATGTACTGCAACCGGAGACTTTTTTTTTCTCTCTCTCTGCTGTGTGGACTGCCAGCACAAGGGGGTGCATTTCCCTTTGCATGCAGCAGTGTAAACTCCTTCCCCCTTATGGTCCCTTCAGGGCTGGTCTCGTGGAAGGAGCGGCCCCACTTGTAGCTCTTGTGGTAACGTGGACTTGGGCCCACATCACTGGTAGAGTGTATGAACATGTTGGACTTTCAACCTAGTTTTCATTTGACAGTCCATGCAATGACTTTATCACCAAGGTTAAGTGAAGGGACTGAAATCATGAATATAAGAACTTGTGGGAGGGACAGTGAGATAAGACCACAAAAATATTGATAACATCTTAGGCATTTATTTTTCATTACAGTACTTTGTGTTATTTTCATTCAAGGCAATGGTGGCCTCGAGTGGGAGCCAGACACTATCTCTGTGCCGGGCTGGAGAGTGGCTTGGGTTACTCCTTGATATTAATTACCACCAATTGGTCATATCATCTGAAATCACTGTTCATCGCCTTCTCCTCTCCTGCTTTGATAGCACAACAATTATGGTTAGTAATGTAAAATTTTAGCATTAGTTCATCCATATTGCCATGCTCTTTAATGTTCATGAGTTTGCTGTATGAAATTCTGTTACCTTTATTCTTGACTCCATTGTCTTCACACAAGTATTAAGCTATTTTAGTTTCATACTTGGGCCCATGTCAGTCACTTTTAACTCTTAATTTATCACCTCCTTTCCTTGTTCATTATGTGAATCTTACCAAGCCCCTATAGTAATTCCTCTTCTGCTAGAGTTGGCCCTAAATGTTGTTTTTCTATTTGTGTATACTTTCTTCAATAATTTTCATACTGTACTTGATAAAGTACACAAGTAAATCAGAATTCCATTCATTCCTAGTAAGAAAGTAGGTTTTTATGTTAATAGAAATTGTTTTCCAACTTTGCTTTCCTACTATGATGTTCCTTATCTGCTTTAATATGTAAGCAACCAATGCATATCAAATATTTCTGTACTTTGCTAATAATTTTTCTGTTTTCTACATATTGGAATATTTTAAATTTTGATTGAAAATACAAAATCTACCACACTCGGGTCATATAATTGTGTGCAACTCAGTACTACTGTGTACAGTCCCTGACAATACCGACCCCCCTCGCCTTGAGGTACACTGAACCAGAAGCACAAGCTTTTGTTTCCATACTATAATAATGTTCATATAATTACTTTAAAACCATCCCGGCCTTCCTCATTCCCTCACACTGAAGCAATGGCTGCGGGTTTAGATGGGTCAAGGAGAGGGGCATCTGTTTTGTCAGGGACTGTACTTCTTTATCTCCATACATTTTACTTTACTTTCGGTCTTTTATATCCCATCTCCTTTTCTCACATGTTACTATTTCTCCCTAACCATCTTTCCTATTCACACTTACCTTCTCTTACTATCCTTTCTCAAATCCCTGTCAACACCATCTTCTCTCTTTTCTCCCATCTTATCAGGGTTCTAAATTACCTCTAGTCTGTATTTGTAGCTGACATCAATTATTCACAACTGATATCATTACCTTACATGTGATTGGCAGATACATGACACACTACACCCATGGATGGAAAACTGCAAACAGCCACAATTTCTCAATGATACCAGCTGTGGACATTTGCTGTGAATTACAAATAAAAGGTTTTATGTAGCTTAAGACTGCATTGTGTAGCCTTCAGTCTCAGAGGGGCTGCATGGTCAATACTGGTTTAACTAGGTGCATTCCTTTTCATTTTTAACAGTGCAAGTTCCTGGAGCATCTGATGGACACAGGGCCACTCATGCAGTGTGTATTGAAGGGCAACCCACTCCCCCTCTCTTCACACACCTCAAAGCCATATTTTCTTGAACGCCTTGTATTGACTAAGAAAGGAAGTGGAGAATGAATTGTATGTTTGGAATAAAGTATTAATCTTGCTTCATTATATGTTTTTCAAACATCCAGTTGCACCCCTATCCCAAAATTACTTTCACTATCTGCGATTTATAATACAAAGAGGTACAGTACTGCAATTTCCCTTCACAGCATTTAATGTACATGTACAGTACTGTATACAGCAATAAAACAAATGGAATTACAATACCAAGCATTAAGTCCATTAACTGGTTTAAAAGCAGGGAAAAATCCTTCATCTTTCACTTATATTGTAGGTTCATGAAGGGGTAATATTGTACTGATTTGTGCGACAAGGAAAAATAATACAGGATGAAGTGTGGGCTATGGCGAAAGGATCCCAAGTGTACAGTATTTTTAATAACTGCAGGACTTCTGTTGAAGTGAAAGAGATACAGTTGTGGAGTCAATGTTACTTGAGGCAAGAGGATAAGAGGAGAGGTATGTCTGTATGAGAAAAAGAAATTGGGGTGAGTGCGATATGCAGTTAATTAAGTGTGCCAATAAAAGTACATTGAAAATTTCTGACTAGGAGATTGCTTTGGTCAGATTTATTGAAAAAATGCCATCAGCAAGAAATGGGAGACTAATTAACACATGCTTGCTTGATAAATGCCTCTGAAAAATAAAATAACTGAAGATTTATCAAGGTAATGTAATGAAGAGTAAAGTAGAATAAATGAGGAGCAGGGGTGGTTTAGAAGATGAATAAGATCTTTGCAAGCAGAAAAATGGTGAAAATATAGAGGAAATGCACTCCTGATTATGGAAGGACAACCAGATCAGCAAATAATATTTGATAATTGTGGGGATATTTTTTATTTGAATGTCTTCTAGGTTTCTGAGCCCTTAACACCAGCTATATAACAGGTACTGTTGTGGTCAATAATAATCATCTGTATACCTGTATTGGTAACTAAAATAGATTGCTGTCTAATATTTTTTTGTTCACATATGATATCATTGTCTTGAGTAGTCAGTAACTGTTTGTAGTAATTTAAAAGATGGTACTTAACCTAATTATTGGAAAGATTATAAGTTTACGAAGAGTGAAACTATCAAACGTTAACATGAGTCAGCCCAATGTGGATGGTTATTATTGATCAGGACTACATGAAAATGGATATAGGTATTCATTTCTGAGTATAATTTCAAATTGAAGTACAGTACTGTACAGAGTTGCATTGCATCAAAATACAGTACAGTATAGGAAAAGATCCTGTGGCAATTGAGACTACAGCTACAAGTCATCACCACTGTTATGCTGTGATTGTGATTCATGTCACAAGAGGCTGGGGTGACACCAACCAGGAGTCCAGATGTTGTCATAGTGAATAGGATTGCCAGCTGGTGCGTTAGGACGAATATCAGCAGGAACGTAGCGAGGCAACTGATGAAGTACGAGGTATTTAAGCAATACCAGCACCTGAGATTTTTGTGACTCTGCTATGTTGTGCCTCTCCTCAGCGTCGACTGTCAGAATGAAAAATATAAAAGACAAGTAGAAACTTTCAGGTATTTATAAGAGATCATCAGGTAATCTGTATCATAAAGGCCTAATATACCAGTAGTCTACAAACTGGAGATAGTGATTCCTCCGAACTCTCATAAAACCAACCAGTTACTGTGATACAGATAATTTAGGAACCTCACTTTTGCTGATTATATCACGGCTCTTTAATCTACAAATAAATAACAATATCCAACCAGTCATTCTCTTTGACGTAGGCCGCGTTCAAGTGAAAAGCAATCTCTTGTTTCATATTGATTCAGGTTGGTGTCCAACCATATAGGTTCTGCTGATTTTTCTTTGCTATTTTAGTTGTCTAATCTTGGCCTCGATACAGCATGGGTGCAAAACATGTGGAATGTTGATCAGTTATCTCTTCACGCCCACAAGTTTGTGCTTCTATGTTGCAAGACCTGTTAAGTCATGTTTTTGATATACCACTGTGATAAAATTCCATACATTATAACAATCTATCTAATAAAGTTAGAAGTGTTATTTTTGTATGAAAAGTCAGTATTAACAAATTATCAACAACTTTCATTCATCAAACAATGTTGGAGATGATTATGTATCTGCGAAAATCAGCAGTGAATGAAATAGCATGAAATAGTGAATGGAAAATACATTGTAGGAAAGTTACGATGTTTCTGTTTCATATGCTACGATAATCTTTCTAATAGAGATAGAAGTGGAATAATTTCACATAAATCATCGGACACAAAGTAATAATGGGTGTCACAATATATACTGAACTTTTACTTGATCTTACCTGCCAAGTTATAGAGTCTAATGTCTGATGTATCTCTACCCAAGAGCATCATTAGTTGGTGTATTTGCTCATCATCTGTGAGATTCTTAGATTTGAAAGTTGTGTCACCTGCTTGATCGCTCTCTGACTCTTCAGCCACTCTTCCAGTATCACCATGTGATATAGTATCCTTTTTATTTCCTTGTCTTTCACCATTGTCTGGATCCTGTTTTTTGCCAAACCATGATTCCCAAGAATTATTAAAATGTCCATTTAAGCTATTCCACACATCTGTGTTATTGGTCTCATCATAAGCAGTTATGTTATATGACAGCTCACTGCTATTAGTATGATGTTGAGGAGTGTTGCTTATACGTAAAATATTAGACATATTTTCCTGTTCGAGAAATATAGTCCAGAATTCAGTGACAATACTCTGTGTGTCATTAATACCTGAAGTAACCAAGGTTACATTACTGTTAGTATAATATTCATGCTCTTCTCTGCTCCCATTGTCAGGGTAAGGATCTTCTTGAATTATCATGTTACTCTCATCTGAGCCACTCAAAGAAAGGGGCTTTGTATTATACCTCATATTTACATCCTGTGAATCCAGAATCTGGCTTTGTTGTGCACCTGACACACTGGGGTTTGTAATGTCATCAGGCTGATAAAATATGGAGTTTTCTGAATATCTGTGATTGTAATAATTTAACTTCTCTGGGTTCTCTGGCTTCTGAGGAGGTGAGCTTTTTCTATTCACTTTAACTTCTGTTTTCTCCTGGTGGGTCAATCTGTCTGGATTCATTATTGTTGCCTTCAAAGTTGTAACTTTAGTGAAAGATGTTTGCTCTGATGAGGAATCATGTTTTCCAAGCATAAAAGCTGAATTTTGGTGACGATCTATGGATCTGGGATGTAATGGGATTGATGTAGGAATTGTTGAGGACTGAATGGAGTCAAGTAGGGTAGGGATGGTACTGGGTCCCTCAGGGGGAGGGGTCCAGTCCCCTGGCCCGGGATTTCCAACCAAGAGTTTGTAGTTTCCTATCCTGGTGGAACAGATAATAAATTCTTCAAAATGAATATCATTTTTTTGTGACAATTTCAGCCATTGTTATTGCATACAGTATATTTTACAATATGTACAATATTTGTACTTACTAAATAAATTCTCAGATTATAATGTGATATTCTATATCAGTACAAAAACAGCTCCAGTGCAAGTCAACAGAAAAGTTAAAAAAAATGTCTTGTGACAACACATCTGGTAGTCCATGTCATCCTTGCATATACAACATTTCTATTCATCCAAACAGTACTGTACTCTCATACTTGATATCTCTTGAATCACCCAGCACCTTACTTGACACCTCTTACCTGACACCACCTACAAAGCTAGTAGTATTATCAATGTTGTAGACCATATGTGTGCGAGATGTGGATTCATCACCCATCAGTGCCTTCCATTGGTCCACTCCATCAATCTCATGGGGAACTGTACCACCTCCAACCCTGGCCAAGGTTGGGAACCAGTCTGTTACATGGACCATTCTGAAATACATTCCAAGAAAAATAATGGTTGGGCAATGAAAATTACTACCATCTTGTATGGTACTGAAGAACAGCTTCAGAGACATTACATGGAACCATCATATCAATCACCATAGGCTAACTCATGACATTACTTAAATATAGCTAATGGAGTTATTTCATTAATATAATTATATGAACTGACTGGTTTGAAGTGCGACCAGGGTGAGGAAGTAGTGGGGAGTGAACAAAGGCAGGGCCACGGGTGCCTCCCTCCCACAGTGTTGTCTTGTTTCCTCGTAGTGGCCAGTTGTTGCCGGCACTCACAGTGGGACCACCATTCTGAGGAGAAATTGAAAGGCAGACAGTGTGGCGAACTAAATACCTGTAAAGCTGAATACAAGAACATGGCATAAAATTTGAAAATTATGTTGGTAGATACAGTGTCGGCAAAAAAAGACGCTACCTTCCACCAGGGTGGGACCATGGTGGGAGGTAGCGTCTTTTTTTGCCGACACTGTAATTGCAGGTACTGTAGTGATGAGAAAGGCAAATTATTACCGGTGCATGCAGGATTATTATGATAACAGGAGTACAGTATTATGGAGGACTGATTTCATTCAAGAGTTACTAACGTCTGTAGTGAAGACAATTATTGAGTTGTTGTAGTGCCCTGTCTCCTTAAGTGCTGCTACCACCCTACCAACCGCCTCATCCATGGCCGTTACCATACCTGAGTCACACACAAACCTCTTTATACCAGTCACTTTAAAAAGATATAGATTATTTTAGCAGTTTGGAAGCTGCTGATTCCTTCAAACAATGATCTTTACCATAGAAGCCTGGTATCAGTCCAAATTATGTTATTTTACTGATTCAATTGTTGACCATAACTTGGGAGGATTTTCTTGGTACAAGGTATACCGGTAGTAAGTTACTGTAATACTAAAATATTCCTACTTTTCAAGTAACACTAATCCACTAAATATGTTTCCATTCAACATCGTTTACATCTGTACCTTGACTCCATGTTGAATGATCATTCATTTGTTAATAAAAAACAGAAACATCAGATTGGCAGAATTCCAGTAAACATTTGCTCATGACTACCCAGCTTGATCCGTCGGGCATGGTTTTTGATGTGACTGTAGGGATGGGTGTAGTTGTCGGGGACCTGCAGGGGAGCATGGACACTCTGGAAGGGCAGGTAGAGGAACATGGGGTCCTGGGCACTACGGGATCTCAAGAGGTTTTCTATGTACGATGAAAACAGGTACTGCAAAACAAGGGGCATAGTCAAAAAAATCAAAATAGCTTGGGATCTAACCAAACTGGTCAACCATAAACCAGCTTATAATTATAATGATGAAAAACACACACTGATGAGTCCAATTTAACTTTTTGCATGTGGCTATTCATATCAACTGTAACAATAATAGTAATGTTAGTAAGATGGACTACATTGATACTGTACTTACTGTGGAGTATGTGCCCTCATCATCGAGGTCAGGTGCTGTGTTGTTGCGAAAGTCATAACCCAGCTTTACAGCCCGTCCTGTAATGATAACCCAAACATGTTTACTTTTCCTATTTTTACTTGGTCTGCTGTAGGTGGCATAATCTACTTTCCTAGTAGAAGCCTGCTTTCTCTTTCATGTCTTCCCTGTTCTGTTTTATACAGTCATCAATAACAGAATGGGCCAGAATGTATGAAACTGCCCTGATTATTGATGACATGTCAAAATATTTTTTCTTGCTGGTTATAGGTGTGCTGGACTGCTATATTTAATCAAGGAATTACTCTGGGCTGGCTCCACCAACATTTGCATGTTCTACGTTTTATTATTAATTGTTCAATAATATTTTAAAAAGATACTTTTGTTTTCTGTTAACCCTGGTACTAAATTATTGTGTATGATACGTGTTGCGTTGAGTCAGTAGCCTCATGTCAGGGTAAAGGACACAATTGTGGCCCAGTTCAGTTTGTAAAGCTAACTGGATTTAAGTAGGTCATAATGCAATTGTTTGTCTGCGTGCTTGTACTGTACTTCATTCTGCTACGTTATCAAGATATGTGTGTGTGTGTGTGTGTGCGTCTGTAGTAATTTGATTCTAATTGCTTCTGTCTACTTGTAGGTATAGTTGCATGCCTCTTGATTGACGCTACGGCGCAATAAAAAACAAACAAACTGAAATACTGTAATGCAGGCTAGAGTCTCTAATGCAGGCAGGTGCCTGTCCAGGATGTAACACAGCACCCCATACTATTAAACACATTATTGAAAACTGCAATATACACAACCACACTCGCCAACAACACAACATATTATATATTATACACTCTCTTCTGAGGGCACTGTAGGAATGCCCGGTTCAGCTGGCCATGGCCTTCCAGGAGGAGCTCGGCGGCCTCGGCCAGACAGCATGAGGAACTTCAACAACAACAACAACAACTTGGAATATCTATATATTATATATAGTTGCTTATCATAACTGGGTACAGAGCATGACATAAAGTGAACCAAAATCATAATTTGCTGTTACAGGTAAAAATACAGTAGTAGTTTATGTTCTGACCGGTGTCATCACTGGTGGAGGTGTCAGTATCAGTGTTGCAGTGATGTCTTGTAGGTCGGCGAACATGGTTGTAGTAGTCCTCAGCACCATTGTAATATCCATAAAAAGTGTCAAACCCTCGACTAGTTGGGGTGAAGGACCAGGAGCAGAAGCCCAGATGCCACCTGATATAGTGATGCAAAATTTGAGTTAGGCATCATTCATTGATGATGATGATGATGACAAAGAGTGTAGCCTAGACCTATTCATGGCAGTGCAACAACTAGGGATATGTGCCATTGAAGGAGATGGAGAATGATGTGCTCTATGCAAGAACATACTATTTTAAGGCACGTACTTGCCAACAGCATGTGTGGAATAGCCTGCTTGTTTTAGTGCCTGAGGGAGGAGGGTGGCATCCAGTTTTAGCCCTGTGGGCTCCTGCGGCCACAAGACACCGTGCTGAGGAAAGGGTGATGAAATCCCAATTAAGTTCACAAAAGCTGCTATTAACTTGGTTCCACCTTCCCTTTGGTGCTAAGCCAATAGCTTTGAACTTATTAACTAGTAACTACAGTACCCAATGTTTATTCATCCTTTTTTACTTGTAGGGGAGGGTAACATCCTCCAATACCCTTAATGAGGAACATGGTTTTAAAAGTTTTGCTCAGAGAAATTATTTTCTTCTATTTGTTGGTCCATCTTTCAAAGCTTGTTGCTGTCGTAATTAACCTACCACTGTTTCTCTGGCAACATCACACGTTGCAATGCTATTAATTTCTTCCTTCTAATTTCAATTGATTATATTCAGCCCACCCTGACAAATATACACCATACACCCAACTTAAATTCAGTACCTAGAAATATTTTGCCTTTATTAATTTTCTTTTATCTATAATATGTATAACAGAGTCCCATTGATTGGCAGATCAAGAATGAGGTGGAACGAAGCAGTTGAGAGATACATGGGATAAATAGATGGAACATTGCTGTCCCTTTCTGGTGGTATAGAGACTAGACAAGTAATCAATTCACCTGCTGGTGTCATGGGTGACTTTCATTAACATTCCCTGCCTTACCTGTCGCCCTATAGTGAAAGGATATCGTCCAGTGAGCAGGGCAGAGCGTGTTGGAGTACAGATGGGCTGGACGTAAGACTGTTCTAGTGTGACTCCACCCTTAGCCAGACTCTCCAAGTGTGGTGTTAGTACAGTGGGGTTGTGCCAGGAAACATCGTGCCATCCTGCAACAAACAGTCAGACAGGAGCAGAATGGGTACATATGTAATAATATACAAATGGGGGGTGATCGAGGTACTGGGTTCCCATACATATTCTACCTCTCCACACTTCTGACACTTTTTTTTTATAGCTTTATGCTTCAGAGATTACAGAACATGCAATCAAATGTTCATATAGCAAAGCTTTAAAAAGTTGGAAAAATTAAAATGGCCACGAACAATCAACAAAGAACTTGGAGACCAATGACATATTTATTAATGCCATCAAAACTATAAGTAAATTATTGAGGTTTGTGATCTCTGGGATCCCAATTGCTTTGATATTATCCACTCACAGGTTACCGTACTGCATTCACCTGGCTCAGTGTACGCAGGCTATAACAAAAGGAAACTGCTTACACATTACAGTATGAAAGCCCTCACAAAAGGCCTCGATCCGAGCTCATTCCTTAACGCATATGAGAATATATATGTGTATTCCTACTTATACCTTGGGAAAGTATTGTGAACAGGAAAGACAACATTATAATAATATTATGTGGATGTGATTTTTTTGCTTTCATACTCACGTTCCCACAATCCACATTATTATTATGCCAATTAAATAATGCCATGGTTTCACTTCTTACCCACGCACGACGCAGGCAACACCGTAGTAGGTCGTTTCCCTTAATTTCCCTCTGGGGTGATCCTGTAGTGACTTACCTAGGTCATCAGCTACCATGAGCACGATATGTGGTTGTGGTGATGATGATGATGATGTTGGTTGTGGTGTTTCAGGGAGTGAGGAACAGGTAGCCCTCATCACCACAGAAATCAACACAAGCAGCACGATGGTGATTCCCATTTCGCACCAGCAATGCAGCATGTGACCTATATATTATGAATAGTAGGTGTTAATCATGAAGGTATAATATTAAGGAGGCGGCATTACGTCACAAAGGTGAAGCCAACTTTCTATTGGTCGGCTCACTCGGCTGTCCTCCCTAGAGACCCTATATAGAATCTCTAGTCCTCCCCAGAGAGTCAGAGACCCTATAGTCACGAGTCATAATAATAAGTATCTAGTTTACATATGCTTCGAATAGGTTTTACCTGTAGAGTAGTACGTGTAGAATAATGATATCCTTATTATTTAGTTGGTCAAGTATAAAAAAAGTCCATTCCAAGATTATCAAATAGTGGGCTGTAATTAATTTAGTTGACCGGGTAAAAATCCATTCCAAAAAAATATAATAGTTGGATTTAAGGATTAAGATAATAGCCTACTGTACCTTGAACTGTGATATGTTCAAATGCTTGGTTGGACCTTCTCAGCACAGTAGCCACCCCAGACTAACTCTTAAAATTATAATTATGATTGTTCCCACCCTATGCATACCCTGCCTCCCTCGGTAGGGCCTACACCAGCACTATTAATCAATTCTCCTGTTACCATGGGCTGTTGTTCTAGGCGTTTATGGAGCCTGTGGTGCTGTCGACGAATCTATAAGGCTACTAATATCAATGAACAGTGCTAGAAAACAACATCAATAGCCTACTACGGGAGTTTATTCCGTGACAAATAATTATAGCTTGGAGGATTATGGTATCAATGTAGCCTTCAATCTCGCCGAAAACATCTTGACCCCCCTTAAACAAAATCCGTAAGATCTATGTAGCTTATTTATACTAGCTGTCTATTCACGCTGCACCAATGGCAGACAGATTGTATTCTTTTGCAATAACAGCTAGTGGACTCTGCCGTCACACTATTATAGCTGCTGTCATGTGGAGTATTATGATAGGGGTTCTTAATTACTTGTTGGTAGGCTGCAGAAATAACACTCAGTCAAATACAGAATTTATTTATTAAGCCAGCTTATATAAGGAAAAATATAATAATAAAATAATAACAATATCATTATTATTATTATTATTATTATTATTATTATTATTATTATTATTACTTCATCTGATTTACAAGGATATATATTTTAACCAGTATAATAACACGGCGCCCCAAGTCATGATATATTGCCATACGGTGGATGGCAATTTGTAGACTTGGCAGCAATAATTTCTCTCACGTTTAGCCTACGTACGCAAATCTCATGGAGCAGCTGCAGGGGGGAAGGGTATGTAACACCCTCCTGTTGCATCTCAATGGAGACATTGGATGGAAAATCTATTTCATAAGTTCAGCCTATAGGACAGCAGGACCGTCACCGTACGTGTACCAGCCCTGTGTTGGATATGAATCCTGGGATATATTATTACTATAGTGTCACGCCTTCACAACTCGGCTCATATTCCACTTGTTCAACACGTAGTATACATCAAGAGCCACATCATCGTTCGTGATAGTTTATCTCCCTGAACACCTGTATCTACAATACACCTGTCTGGACTCCACGTACACTTGTGTATACATTTAATCAAGAAACCAATTAATTCACGGTCGTGCAATAACTCTATTCATGTCTTTGAATTTTCTCATTGAGATATATTATATATAATTATCACACTTTTACAGAGTATTCAACAGAAAGCTTATGAAAATATTAAAGTATTGAATGATTAGATGTATGCATCGTTGGGAGACAAAGCATAAATAATATGTACTGATACCTGTTATTTCGAAAGAACCACAGGTGTCTGAGGAACAAACAAACAGGCGAGACAGAATATATTCTGTCTCACCTGTTCGATTGTTCCTCAGACACCTGTGGTTTCGAGTTGCTCTCTCTTCTCTCTCTCTCTCTCTCTCTCTCTCTCTCTCTCTCTCTCTCTCTCTCTCTCTCTCTCTCTCTCTCTCTATATATATATATATATATATATATATATATATATATATATATATATATATATATATATATATATATATATATATATATATATATATATTGTAACTATCGTCATCAGCCATTTAGAGAGTTGGCTATACAATTAGGACTCTATACACCTACACCTTTTCTATAGTGGAGTCTAAATAAAAGTGGACCAGTCTTTGTCAGTGTTGTTATCTCTCAACGGTCAACCCATCACTTCCTCTGACTGACTGACTCCCTGCACATGGTGACATGGCCACTTTTTCATAGTAACCACAGGCAATTCCATCCAATGTCTCTCATGGATGTGCATGGGTGAGGTAGCCTAGCTGTGTCATTGAATGGCTCTTCATATATTTGTTTGAAGTCTATAGGGTTCGGCATTTCTCCTCTTCATATCATTATATCAGAGTCATAGCCATTTGCCGTACAGTAGTTATTTTGTCTAAACACAATCTGCTGCTGGGTGTACTCTCAAGAACTCTAGATCGTCACACGGACACGGGCCACATTTTCCAGTGGACGGTGCTTGCCACTTTTGCGTTGCGAGCGATGAAACACATGTGTGCCTATGGAAGCATACACACGAGCCATTTTTTCATGCCATCCTCCCCGAACCTGAAAAAAATTGGTGACCTGTGTTCATTTCACCAGCCACGCCACCTTTCATTGATACCATTAGTTTAAATGGCACCCTGCACGGCGCACACCGCGGCACACGGGCCACTTGTTGGTGACAGTGGCAGCGCTGTGATGGACGATCTGGCATTATTGACGGTCGTTTTAGGAGTGAACCCAGCTGGTTGCGGATAGCCACAATGGCTACGGTAAATGTTACTGACTATTATTATAATGATTTTTGAAGTGAAGAAACGCCCAGTCCTGTATGACTACCTTTGATTTTGGTTTTGAGGAGGAGCCACGACATCCATGATGAATCTACATGTGGTTGCCAACTTGCCACGAAAAAGTGGCATATATTGGGAGGGGTTCATAGCATCCCATTCCCACCACCAAACACTGATAAGGGGCTTGTGTGCTGTGTGCTGGAGCAATGTTGGGTCCATGGAGGTATGATATACTATACTATACTATATATTATATTATATTATATTATATTGTGGTGACCCACCACTAGCCTATATACCAGAGGTTACTTTACTGGTGCATACCTGCATCTACTGCTGTTAATAAGAATAAGAACAAAATAAATAAAACACAACGTCATCGGTTATCTAAACCCCTAAACTTAGTAACTTTTCTTGGTTTATACATTACTATTAACCCCAGCAGGTAAATAAATGTAAAATAATGGTGATAAGGGGCGTTAGTGTGAGCCTGCTGCCTGTGAGGGGGACTGAGAGGGCCTTATTAGGGCCTGGGACAGTGTAAGTACTGTCACTGTCACACTGTGGTCAATGTCAAGTAGTGGTGAGTGGACTGAATGCCAATGGTGAATGATGTTGTATTATTATAACTTGTGTATTGTGAACTGTGTGGCAGATTGAGTGACGTGGTTGAAAGGTGTGTGTGTGCGTGTGTGTGTGTTAACAACAAGTGTAGTGTAGCCGGGTGTACCGCACAGAAGCTTGTTGCTGTTGTGGTGTTATAGTTCAGCAGCTCCTCTGACTAACTCACTTCTCCTCACTCATTCATCCAGCAACACACCATCACACAACACGTAAAGCTGCCACAGGAAAGGGAACCTGCTGAAATAATAACAAGATGATGAAGCAGTGGTGGATATTTATGGTGTGGTTGATGGTGGTGATGGTTCATGGTAGTGATGATGATAAACATTCTGCATCATCATCAACTGTCATAGAATTTAATGCTGATACCTTTACTGATGCCGTGCCCAAGAAACCACACTTCATTATGTTCTACGCCCCATGGTGAGAATTATTTATACAAAAATAGTAATATTAATTCATAAGTGGTTTTTTTTTATGCACCACGTCTAACGTTACGGTGTTACCGGCAACCTCAGCTTGTTTATGTTACTTATTACATAAATAATTATGAAAAAGTAAAGGGTTACCTAGGAAGTTGATGAATTTAAGAACAATTTGTACTGATGAAGTTAAGAACAGTTTGTACAGTAAGGATTAATCAGGGCCGTATTCAAGAACATTCATGGTGTGGTACCGGTACAATGGCTCTGTTGTTCGTGTATGGAGCCGTCGTGTCCCACCATCATATACACCGTGAATGTTTTTGTATACTGCCCTCAGCTTTACAGTCTTGGATCTTTCTGTATTAGAATGCAGTTGATGTGATTAACAGGGGCCATAGAAATTAATAATAATTTTGTTTTTTTCATAAGTTTTCTGGAATATCCATTTTCCCTAAAAAACTGAAATTGATGTGGGACATTGGCCTATATTTTGAGCATGTTTAACCCCCTTACAGGCTGATTGACTCACTATATAGACAATGTTAGCAAAGTGATCCAAAGCTCCTATTTAATTTGTTCTTTTCTTTGTCGCATTGTATACCTATATTTGGTGCGGTAGGCCTATTTGATAATGTCTAATAGTGCCAACAATTGCAATTAGTATTTACTATTTAGTAGGCTGGGTTTGGAAAGAAAAAGAAATTGAGTGATAAAGGCATGCTATACCACTTGAATAGCAATTTTCTACAAAACTAACTCAGCCTGACCAAACTTCATCTGAATCACTTTACTGTATGAAATAGTGCCTGGAGTAGGTTTTGGAGCGTCATCAACATCCGAGTGTCAGGGTCTGGATAAATTATAAGATTAGCCACAGCAGTGTATAAATCAATATTTTCTTATTGTTTTTTTTATCATCCATTATTCCCTGTTGAAATAAATGAATGACAGTGCGATTGGTTTGGTCACGGTAGTAGGCTCAGGTTAGGCCCGGATAGTTAGCATCTTTTAGGTCCATGTAGTTTGCTCTGGCCAGATTAGGTTAGGTCAGGTCTGTTTAAATTGGGCTATCTCATGAATATTTAAATATTAATTATTTAATGCACTATATACTTGTTTTACCTCTCAATTTCCCTCAACCTTCAAGCCCTGTCTTCTTTGTATGGGACATCCAGCCTCTTGGAGAAGTGTCAAACATGCTCAAAATATACGGTCACCCTTTTATTTCAACAGATATAAACAGGGAATAATAGATTATCCAATAACAATAGGAAAATATTGATTTATCAACTGCTTTGGATAATCCTGAAGTTTACCAGGGTATGTTTTCCTATCTTTCCTATGATTGCTTTATATTTAATTTAGTATCACTATCTCGCATGAAAATGTCCAAAGCAACCTTATTTGTGTGCCTAGATGTTCATTAGGGATAAATAATAAGGCCTCTGTCCACATTCATTGTAATGTATACTATACCCGGAAATCTTTAATATTTTGAATATTATGTCCAATCAATCGCAAAACTTTGCAATACTCTTCCTAATGCATTAGTGAATGTGAACAGCTCAGAAGTAACCATTTTCAAGGTAGTATTTTCAAATCCCGGTAGTTTGCCTTATAATAATCATTCTTTGGTGTGGGTCGTAGTCTATTAGGCAGTATCTTACATTTATAGCTCATAAAAAAAATTCTTGTTTTGTTCAACTTGCTGTCTTGCACACTGGAGTGTTGTGCAATCAACTCTGTCAATCATTGTAAATTATTACAGTAGTGTTTCAAAACTACCTTACCCCTGCCATAATTACTTCATACCTGCCTCACGCATGCTTGATAAGGTTTGCCTCATACCTTCCACCTTCTTGCAAGATGGTTTGTTTCACACATGCTACACCACTTGCTCCAGATTTGAATATGATTAACACCTCATCTGCCTCACATTTCTTATCCACTTCATAATGTACAATATTTTGTATTCATTACAATCTTCTTTCCCAACAGGTGTGGTCACTGTAAGCGCCTGAGTCCGACATGGGAAGATTTGGGGAAAAAGTACAACACCAAGGAAGGAGGATTGGTGGCAGTGGGCAAGGTGGACTGTACGCAGCATTCGGCTCTTTGCTCCACACATGATGTCACTGGCTACCCCACGTAAGCTCTTCCATGATACTTACAAGACTACTTTTTATTTTGTACAGTATATAGAATGCTTGAATTCTCTCCCAGCTTTGTGTCTCTGATCTTTTTAATAAAGGTTAAAGGTTAAAGTGTGTAGCACACACAGTGTGTATGAAACACTACTATAGCATGCATCACAAGGATGATGAGTGGCCCAGAGACCTCTCCACCCAAGTGGGACCCGAGTCAACTTCGGCTATGGTTGCGTAAGCAGGAAGACCTCAGACAGCCGACTCAACCTCCCCACCCTCTGCTCACAGGGGTTGTATAACTTCTGGCATCAGTGAAAGATTTTTATCGTGTCCCGAGCAAGGATTGAACGCTGGACCACAGAATTGCAGCTGCAGACTCTTCCACTGCTAACTATACTAATACTAATTTTACTAATGATAATAATTGCTTAATATGAGGAATAGGGCAAAATGTCTTTTAGATATCCTCTCCTTTAAATTAAACAAAGAAATGAACATACTGTATTAAAATCATTCACATGTTTCATCCTGAGTGATAAGCACCAGGGAAGGAATATTACTGATATATGCTGGTTTTTCTATATTGTGATGTTGATTCTGACATGCATTGATTAAAAAGGGTCTCAGCCAGCAGTCCATTAATTTTATTTTTGCTAAATGTACCAAGCTACCCTTTGAATACTGAGCTGTGTCAAGAGCTGTAGACCATAAATGTAAGTTAGTTTTACCTTGCAAAAAAAAATTCCTTGCATGTACAGTACGGTAGCTCCCAATACTATCGTTTAAATAAAGTGCAATACATTCTGACGCAATGGATGATGTACAGTATTTGACATGTACCGAGACGACAAGTGGGCAGGGTCAAGGTTTCATTATTTTCATACCACCATCCTTCTAATCCACTTTAACAATAGTTTTAGGAGCTACTGTACAGTCTCCTCCACTCCCGCTTTCACCAGTTCAGCGTTGCCATCGTATTTACCCGGCATCGTGTGAGCTACCAATCCGACTCTCGCATCCGAAACACATGCCATCCACCCTTACTCTTACTGGCAGATGTTTCGGATGCGAGAGTCGGAACTGGTAGCTCACATGATGCCGCGTGTACAGTATATGTTGGCAACGCTGAACTGGTGAAAGCGGGAGTGGAGGAGACTGTACATATTGTGGTACTGTCCTGTATTATATTTTTCTGTCATTACTTTTATAAATTGCAGCTGAAAGAGTATTGGAAATTTGGACAAAATTATAGTGAATTACTTCATAGATGTGCCTGTCACCATTTACAGGTTGAAGTTGATTGCCAAGGGCCATGATGGTGGTGTGAGATACCGAGGAGCACGTGACCTTGCCTCTCTGGAACGCTTCATTGCTGAACAAGTTGGTAGTGATGAGGTTAGTGCAGTCTGCAGCCTGCCTTTTGTTATGGTGTTGCTTGTTGGCATCTTGATATTTATTAAATGTTACAAAGCCAGGTTTCACACTTCATATTTACTCTTGTTTATATTTCTTTTGTCAGGAAAGCGGAGATGAAGGCAAAGTACCAGAGGCAAAAACTGGACTGGTGGAATACACAGAGGCCACATTCAAAGCCAATGCCATGAAAGGGAAGCACTTCATCAAGTTTTATGCCCCATGGTGTGGACATTGCCAGGTACTGTAGCTCAAATACAGTGATTTTATATCTTTAACCAATAGTTTAAATCATTTTTGTTGGTTTGAACATAATAATTAAATACCTGTTTATGAAAAGGAAAAAAATTAGAATTTTGTTTAGGCTATTGGCTCAAACTTACAACCCAGAATAATAAAGAGGAACTGTGTATAAATTTTGATTCTGCAGTAATTTTACAGCTCATGCCTTGTTCGAGCTGCACAAGGCATGAGCTAGATATAGCTTCCCTCACCTAGGAATTGTCATTGGTACTCCAACCTCAGCACACATTGAATTATGATTACCATTTACAGAGGCTTGCACCTACCTGGGAGGCTCTTGCTAAATCATTTGAGCATGATGACTCGGTGACCATTGGAAAGGTAGACTGCACTCAGTACCAGTCTGTCTGCAGTCAATATGAAGTGAAAGGGTATCCAACACTACTCTGGCTGTCAGATGGCAAGAAGGTAAGATGTATGATAATATGTATTTTGGTAGTCTATGTTTTCCTGGTTATTGACATTTTCAGAGTATTCCTTCCATCCTGCTTTCCAGTCACTTCCATCCTTGAGTAGACTGCTATTCCTATCCGTAATTTTTTCACCCTGTTTCCATGTTTCAAGCATTTCCTGACCTCTTTCTGGAACATCAGTCAGTTTTCATTTTTCATGCTCATTCCTTTTTTGTTTTTCTCTTTTTCTCCCTCACCAACGTTTTGACTTACTTTCAGCATACAGTATTCTCCTCTGTTTTCCCCTCCATGATTATCTATATATATTTTTTTATTATCTTAGAGTTTAATTTTTGTTGTTATTATGTACTGTAACTATCATGATAAAAAATGCTCATCTGATTAAAACTAAAAATTTTCTCAGAGAAGGAAGTGCAGTATTGATTATTATTTCTAATTTTCCAGATTAAGAAATACTCTGGTGACCGCAGCCATGAGGACCTAAAGCGTTTTGCTGAATCAATGTTGGGACAGGAGGAAGGAACTGAGGGTGGAGACTCAGTCGGCACCCAGCCAGAGTCCCCTACTGTCATTCTTACAGCTGAGAACTTTGAGAATGCCATTCAGAAGGGCTTCACATTGGTCAAGTTCTTTGCTCCTTGGTTAGTACTAGGATATGTCAGCAGATATATTCTTATATTTTTTTAATATATTTTTTAGTTATATACAGTATACACCTAAGGGAGGTCTGATTAACACATGCTCTTCCTCTCATAAAAATACTCTGCTTATTCACCACTTCTATATCTGCTGCTACTTCTCTGATTATCATGTTTAAAGATTTTTATAAGCCTCTATGATTACATGTCAGTCACTTCCAGCTCTCCCTTGGCTGCCATTAGTATTTTCCTTCCAAGCACTCAGACTCTAGGAGAAAATGCAGTGTTACTGATGAGGTTTTGTGTAGAGAAGTTGTATAATAGCAGTTGTCAACAAAAGCTTATGGTAGATCATAATGGAAATTATTCGTTTCAGGTGTGGACACTGCAAGCGGATGGCCCCTACATATGATGAGCTGGGCCGAAAGTTTGTTGGTCATGACAGTGTTACTATTGGTAAAGTGGATTGTACACAGGAAGTTAATAGAGCATTGTGCAGCCAACAGAATGTGAGTATAAGATTTTCTTTATTGCCTTAAACTAAATACAGTATAATCTCAAATTTCGACAGTTTTCATTTCGACAGCAAATATAACACTACCCTAATGCCAATTTCGACACAAAAATAACCGATTTCGACGCATGCTGAGTTATAGATACAGTTGGCTCTCAAATAAATCCGAGGACTTCTTATACATAATGAGCAAAATTATAATAAATATGTCACGAAATTATATCACTGTCATCTGTGAAGTGTGTGTGTGTGTATGTTCCCACCACTTCTCCCACGCTCCTTCCCCCCTACCCTCAGTCTCCATTCACTCTAGCGCTAGGTCATGGAAATATAGGCCTATATAGCCTGCCTTGTGTGTGACTCGCTTTTAGTCATTACGAGTTAACCACCAGCTTCAACACTCAGTCATGCCAGGTGGTGCATTTACAAAATGGAAGGCCATATCCTTCCATATAAAGAAGGAAGGTTTTTCTCGGACAAAGAAAGAAGGAAATACCAGAATATGCTCAATAAAATGTAAACAAACGATATCGCGCTATCTCCCCCTCTCCCCCCTACCACCTACACCACCACCACTCATGCTTACGACTCATTTCATTCATGAGTCTTCTGCGAAAACCTTTAATACAAATTGTTATATGCATTTAATATGCTTAATACGAATTGTAATAGTGTATTTACATTTGTAAATACTTATTACTATGCATTAACTCGTGTTCGTATGTGAATAAGGGCAATATTTTTACTCAATGTTGGCCAGCTGTAGAACCATGCTAATTTTCTCCATAAGAAGTTCAGTTTAAATTTCAACAATTTAAATTTCGCAAGGTGTTTGGAGCACCAATCTCTGTTGAAATTTGAGATTATACTGTACTTTGTCAATAGTTCAGAGAAACATTGTCCATTCCAGATATATTAACACTTTCAGGAACTGCTAGGGTGGTTTACGTTGTGCACGGTGGGTGAGTCATGTTTTACAACTAAGGGAGGGTTTGTGGGTGTTAGTGGAGTGTGACTGTGGTCGGTGAAAGTGGATGAATTTTGTTGTGGCTGGTGTCTTCTGTGTGGAGTCCACACAAAAAAACAAAGATGCACTACATCCTTACATCCAAACATCATGTAAAAGGATGCACTATGCACATTTCCCATTTCTGAAAGTGTCGATGGCATGAATTAGATACAACTACAAATAAGTAATGTTATTCAATTTTAGCTATGGCATATTCTGTCATTATATATATTATACTGTAATTTAGAGGTAGAATTTACATACCAGAATATGTAAGTTTAGTTCATATATCAGTGGCAATATCGTAACCAATGAGGTTAAGAGGTGCGGCCACTGGGCACAAGCTAACATCAGCTATTGGGAAAATTTCAAAACACCTCGGTGACCTCCCCTTCCCCAGGAAGGGTAGGTAAGTCTCACCCCGCCTCCACGTGGTAACCTCGGGTGACACCTCCCTAATTTTAATTTTATTTTATTGTAACTTGGAGGTGAAGCTAAAGGGGGAGGCAGTGTGGGGACAGTTTAGGTTCCCCACATATAGGTTTTAAATTTTTTGTAAATTTTTTTGTATTGTATATATTTTAAGTGGATGTTTGTAGTTTTCTTTTATTTTATGTATTGCTGTGGTGTTTTTAATTTCTGACAATGCTGGTGGCCCGTGTCCCTCCGGGAATGAGCGCTGCGTTGGCCTTGCCAGCCACCAGCGGCCCCCCAATGGGGGGGAGGACGGCTGCGGCTAGTGGCGGGGAGGGGTCTCCGGTCTGTCCTGTAGGGGACAAGGGAGGGGAAGAATGCTTGAGAGTAGTTGGAATTAATGTGAATGGAATGACGAATGAAGTGAAAAGGAGAGAGATAGTAGAGTGTACGAGGAGGAGTAGGATAGATGTATGTGGAATAACAGAGACACATGTGAAAGGATGGGGTTTGGAAGAGAGTGGGGATGGAGGGAAGAGTGTGTTGTGGGAAGGAATGGAAGGAGGTGTAGCATGGACAGGTATGGATGAAAAGAGTAAAGGGAGGGGAAAAGAAGGATGTGCATTGTTGGTGTCTGGGAGGGTGTGGAAAGGAATAGATGGACATGGAAGGAAGGGTACAAGAATAGTATGGATGACTGGAAAGATTGGGATTGTTAAGTATGCTTGGGTCTGCGCATATGCTCCGGTAAATGCGCAGACCAAAGTAGGAAAGGAGAAAATGAGAGAGTTCTGGAATGATTTGATTGACTGCCTGAGGATATTTGAGAGTGGGAGGAGGATAGTGATGATAGGAGACATGAATGGGAAAGTAGGGAATGAGAAAAGAGGAAGTGTAGTAGGCAAGTGGGGTGTGAATGGAATAAATGAGAATGGTGAGTGCCTGGTGGATCTGTGTGCCGAGGCGGGGTTGTTCCTCGCCAACACCTGCTTCGAGCACAAACTGATCCACAGGTACACTTGGAAGAGGAGAGATGAAAGAGGTGAGCAGATGAGTCTGATTGATTATGTAGCTGTGGATGAAAGACTGAGAAAAGATGTGTTGGATGCAAGAGTGGTAAGAGGCATGTTCCAGTGCTCTGACCACTATGCGGTGTTGGCGAGAATTAGGGTCCGGGCAAAGTGGGAGTATGGTAGGAAGGATAGAGGGGGGAATGAAAGGGAGGTAGCAAATGGAAGATTGAATGATGTTGAGTACGGAGAGGTTTATAAGAGGAGGGTGGGTGAGATGCTGGAGGATGCAAGGCTGAGTATGGGGGAGGGAGTGGGAGTGAATGATGCGTATGAGATGTTCAAGAATATAGTGATGAAGACAGCAGCAGGGGTTGTGGGTTATAAGGCACAGAAGAGGGGCAAGAAAGGGAGTGCATGGTGGACGGAAGAAATGAAAGATGCTGTAGATGAGAAAAGGAAAGCATATAGGAGAACATTGCAAAGGAATGTGTCTGAAGAAGTGAGAGAGAGATGGAAGAGAGATTATAATGCATGTAAGAGACAAGTGAAGAGGATGGTGAGTGAGAATAAAAGGAGAGTGGATGAGGAATTTGGTAGGAAACTAAGTGAAAAGTTTAGAGAGAACAAGAAATTATTTTGGAAGGAGGTAAAAAAAGAGAGAGGAGAAGGAAAGTCTTGTAGCGTGAGAATGAAGAGAGAGGATGGAGTTACGGTGAGTAGAAGTGAGGAAGTGAGAGAAGTGTGGAAGAGGCATTTTGATCGTTTGATGAATGAGGGGACGGGAGGGGAGGCAGTGGTGACATGCATGGGGATGGGGGCAGGTAGTGGACGACAGGATGCTCAGGGAGAACTAGGTAGGGAAGAGATTAGGAAAGCAATAGGCAAGTTGAAGATGGGAAAGGCACCGGGGGTAGATGGGATAACTGCTGAAATGTTAAAGTATGGGGGGGAGGTAGTGGTGGAGTGGTTGTTGCTTATATGTACATTGGCTTGGAGGCAGGGAGAGGTGCCAGAGGATTGGAGGAGGGCTAGTATTGTACCGTTGTATAAGGGGAAGGGGAGTAAGGAGGAATGTGGTAGTTATAGGGGAATAAGCCTTCTTAGTGTACCGGGGAAGGTGTATGGAAAGGTTCTAACTGAGAGACTGATGGAAGTGACAGGGAATAAAGTTGGTGAGGAACAGGGAGGGTTCAGAAAGGGTAGAGGATGTGTGGACCAGATATTTGCGCTAAAATCGATAGTGGAGAAATATATAGGGAAGGGTAAGAAGTTGTATGCTGCCTTCATGGACTTGGAGAAGGCATACAATAGGGTTGATAGGAGAGCTATGTCAGAGGTGTTGAGAATATATGGTGTTGGGGGATCTCTACTGAAAGGTATTGAGGCTTTTTATGCAGATGCAAAAGCATGTGTGCGGGTAGAGGGTGATCTGAGTGAGAGTTTTAATATTAGTGTAGGGCTGAGACAGGGATGTGTTATGTCACCATGGTTGTTCAATATATATATGGATGGGTGTATGAGAGAGATGAAAGCCAAAGTGAATGGTCTGGGGGTGAAGTTGAGGCTGAATGAAGTAAATTGGTCCTTGGCGGCAAGTTTGTTTGCAGATGACACTGTGCTGATGGCTGAGAGTGAAAGGGAGTTGCAGAGAGTGGTGGACGAATTTCAGTCTGTATGTAAGCGAAGGAAACTGAAGGTGAATGTGGGTAAAAGTAAAGTGATGGTGTTTGAGAGAGCAGAAACTGAAGTGATTGACTTTGCTACACCTTACAGAGTGGAAGTACCAACTGGGACGAAGTGTGAGATAACCCTAAGGGGTGAGAGGATGGAGGAAGTGAAGGAGTTTAAGTACCTGGGGACAGTTATGTGTAAACATGGAAGTATGGAAGGAGAAATTAGGGAGAGAGCAGTGAAGGGTAGACAGGTCATAGGATCACTGGGGAGGATAATGAAGGGTAGAAGTGTGAGTATGGAAGTGAAAAGGGGACTGAGGAACAGTATAATCTTGCCAACACTGACGTATGCGTCGGAGACCTGGACATGGAGTAGGGCTCATCAGTCAAGAATAGGTGCTGTGGAAATGAGTTATCTGAGAGGTGCATGTGGACTGACAAGGTGGGATGGAGAAAGTAATGAGAGTGTGTATAAGAGATGTGGTATGAGTGAGAAGGCAATTGGTATTGAGTGTGGAGTGGTTGAGAGAGTGAAACGTAATACTTTGAGGTGGTTTGGACATGTAGAGAGAATGCAAGGTGAGGAGTTTGTAAAGAAGGTGTATGGAAGTGAAGTTGAGGGATGTGGTGTGAGAGGCAGACCACCAGTAAGATGGCAGAACAGAGTGGAAGAGTATGTGAAGGAGAGAAACGTGAGGGGGAGGGGAGGGCTGGACCAAGTAAGGAGGGAGTGTTGGAACAGGGAAGACTGGAGACTTTTCTGCCGTGGCCACCCCCTTCGGGGGAGTTCCCGGAGGGAACGAGGCGTCAGAGCTATAGATAGATAGATAGATATTAACTGTAGTGTACACCACAGTGAAGCACCAAAGATAAAAATTATACAATAGTTATCCCTAAAGTAAGTGAAATCCATTATAAATTATGTCCTTATGGTAAAGGATAAAGGAATTAGAAGGCCACCAGCAGCACCATCACATATTTTGCATATGCTACCAGATTTATGGTGGTGAGGTAAGACATTTTGCTTGCGGCCAATACTAGTGGATAGGAAAAAGTTATGATGCCTTCAACGTCTCCGCCAGAAATTATTAATACAGGTCTCCCTCACCATACGATTGGGTTAGGTTCTTCAAAACCCAATCGTATAGCGATCGATCGTATAGTGAGCTTAAGGTTTAATGGGATAAATAGGGTTACGTTCCAAGACTCGTATATTATGACAATAACATCACTATTTACTACCATAATATATAATTAATGGTAACAAACAATGTTAAGAACAGTTAATCACTTTATTTAACTTACAGTTAAGTATATCGGTATTGTAATTTGTGAAATTAGGCCCAGGCACACAAAGAACATTCACTTGTCATCATCTGACAGCATGGACAGGGGAGAGTCGGGAGATAGTGAGGGTGTAGTGGAGAACGAGAAGGCACTAAGGCAGACTGGTAGGCTAGACAGTGTGGCACCTGAGGGTGGATGGCACGGGAGGGGAGGTAGACAGTGTTGACACAGTGGATGGAGAGCGGGATGGCTCAGACAGTGGCAGACACACCGAAAACATACACTCGTTCTCGCACACAGAAAACATTCACTCGTCATTATCAGACATGCCGTTTTAATTATAACTTGTCTCCTTCAGTCAAGCTCCCACTGCTACCATTATCATACTGCCCCTCTCTTATTATCGAGTGATTCATTCGTCTCGTTATGGCTTCTAAGCGACCTGCAAGCACTTCTCCTAGTGATGTAAAGCCCAAAAAAGCAAGGAAGAGCTTGAGCTTGCAGTCTAAGCTGGACATAATAAAACGGCATGTCTGATAATGACGAGTGAATGTTTTCTGTGTGCGAGAACGAGTGTATGTTTTCGGTGTGTCTGCCACTGTCTGAGCCATCCCGCTCTCCATCCACTGTGTCAACACTGTCTACCTCCCCTCCCGTGCCATCCACCCTCAGGTGCCACACTGTCTAGCCTACCAGTCTGCCTTAGTGCCTTCTCGTTCTCCACTACACCCTCACTATCTCCCGACTCTCCCCTGTCCATGCTGTCAGATGATGACTAGTGAATGTTTTCTGTGTGCGAGGACGAGTGTATGTTTTCGGTGTGTCTGTGCCATCCCACTCTCCATCCACTGTGGCAACACTGTCTACCTCCCCTCCCGTGCCATCCACCCTCAGGCACCACACTGTCTAGCCTTCTCGTTCTCCACTACACCCTCTCTATCTCCCGACTCTCCCCTGTCCATGCTGTGTCAGACAAGGGAAAACAGTTCAAAACACGCAGACGACGCAGTTCTTCCAATCGTCGCTACGCTTGGGTGGCGCTGTCATCGCTCGCTCAAACAAATGATAGTAACCTTGCGCAGCGGGAGATCGTAAATGCGAGTGAAAATGATCGTTTAAAGAGCCAAGGGTATCAAAGTAGTTAAATCGTATACGCGAAATATCGTATAGTGATGCATTGTATAGTGAGGGAGACCTGTATATCTACTCATTTTCAATATATAAACAATGAATTTACAGTATTTATAATTGAATTTATATAGTTTTATATTTGATATTTATCACCGTCTAAACAATACGTACTGTATTCTGTATTTATGATTAGGTAATGTAATATAATCATAAGAATTACATTATTGGCTCTATATTGTTTCTTTTTATGTTACAGGTGAATGGATTCCCAACATTGTACCTCTATAACGAAGGTGAGAAAGTGAGTGAATATGAGGGAGATCGCTCACTTCAGGACATGGCAGCCTTCGTATCTCGACACCTCACTCACGATGAGCTGTAATAACTTCTCTTTGCTCACTGAATTAATCCCAAGGTAATAAATATCCCATCTTCCTACTGTGAGCTGATGCCCTGGGATGAATAAAGTTATGTTCCATTGCTCACAGTACTGATGCTCAGGTAAGACCTCTACTGGTCTGAATCTGTGCTTTTTCCAAGATTAGTCATGAGTAATAAACTACAAGAAACACCCTGCTAATCATCATCATTACCCATCATCTTATGTATTCCCTATGATAAGTCACTCTTACATAATTATCTGTTCTGCAAGAATTTGTCAGTTATATTTTTATGTTTACAGTAATTATTGTTGCAATATTATAGATGTGGATTATTTAGATGTGGATTATTTACAACACTGAATATTGAACATCAAATAGTTGTTAATTCATTGGGGTGATACATTCAATTACTGTACTGTACCTTAATTTAACGTCTATTGGCAAATGTAATAAGAACTGCTAAGTGCTATACATACATTACCAGAGGAACATTATTCTGTACTCAAATTATCTTGATGGCTGTGCTTTCAGTATGGTTCTTTGTTTTTATACCATAATGTTTTTTATAGAAGAAGGGTATGGGTACTTCATGGCTGCACTGCACATGGACTTTAGTTTGTATTTTACTTTTTTCTTTGAGCACATTGATCATCAACATGTTATCTATTCGTCATGACAAATACCTAGAGTTATTATAGTATTTCCTATCACCCTGGAAGTTACTAGCATTTCTTTTTTTAATGTGTATATGGTAGCAAAGCGAGTGAAGGATTTCAGAACATGTAAGTGAGAGTTCACAGTCTGGATGTTGCCCTTCTGAACTCACTCAATGTATGCTTCTTCCCCTCAGGAGAACACCTAATACTTGCAAAGCTTCTCAGTCTCACCCCTTTTTTTCCCCAACTCCCTAATGCAAGAGTAGTCAGGGACTCTCAGTCTTTCTTATAAACAACTGGTCAACTCTGGAACACTAATGTCATATTAACTTCCCCCCCCTCTTACTAACACTTACTAATGCTCCTTCAAATGTATTATGTCTACACGCATCAAATTTGATTGGACAGGATCTTTGATCTCTTCTCTTATATTTCATTTCACAGGTGAGATCATGCTGCAGGCTTCTTGCCTTTAATCTTCACCCCCCTTGCTATAGAAAAAATGTATGCCATTTTGTGTTAACTGTAAGTTTCAAATAAAATGTACTGTTTTCATATAGTGGTACTCTACTACCAGCAAGGTTTTAGGCAACGTAAGGAATTGCTTGATTCTGGTGTCTCTCCCAGACCTTGGTTGCTGGTTACAGTTACATTTCTTTTTGTTTTGTACAAATAGGGTATAATGCCAGCCCCAGGTACACAACACACACACATGGAGAATATTACGTATTCCAGCTAAGTTGCTACTAAAGAATACCTTCATCTCAATACAGCTCAGTACACCATTCTATACAAAACCCCTTTTGTGGTTCTAGGGGCAGGGGGGAATGAATAGTTCCATGTAATAGACTGACCCCAGGTAATTATTGCCATATTAGGTGAAGTTGTCATATTTCTATCGACCATACCGTAAGTGGAATTTCTCAAGGAACAAAGTATCAATTCACATGAATAAATGGTTTGGTCATAATATTGTTAAGATCAATGGAGTTTTTCAAAACAGCTTATTTAACACACAATATTTTATGACATTTTTTATGAACTGTACATTTCAATAAGAATAAAATGTTTTAATAGAGGTATAGTTTCTTTGTACACCTAGTGTGTTCCCATCAGCAATGATGCCTGCCAGTCTCAGGGACTCAAATACACACTAGCATATACTGCCTCCAGTATCATACTTGGCCACTCCTAAGGGAAGTTTTGCTTTATGTCTTTGAGTGCTTGTTATCATGCTTAATATTGTTGTTGTAAGAGAACACTGGTGTCTAGTGGTAAGAGCAACCCTCAGCAGGAAAAGAAGATTTTGTCTTTAAGTGATATGTTGAAAGTGCTTGACAAGTACAGTATTATGACAGGGCACATCTTTTGTCACATTGTGTAAGGAGCCTCTTTCAAGATGATCATATACTCAATTGATAAAAATGAAAGGAATCTGTAATGCAGTGTGTGTTTGTGGCTGTGTGGCGTTAAATACCAGCCATTTACGTTCTTTAAAAATCAATTTGATGTGGTGTTGAAAAAAAATGCCATGTGTACTATAGATTTAGTGCATTAAAATACATTTCGCAATGGAAAATTTGCAGAACTACTGTCTGGGAATGTACTTATTTAACATTTAAGCACAATACTGTAGTTTATAATTTTATTATACCTGATTTTTATAGTAGAGCAATTTCCAATTGATATTCACTGATGATGCTTTTATCAAAGTGATGTTCACATAGGTGTTGGTTGTTCTCAGTGTGGTTGGAAAATATTTTGTATTTGGTATCTAGCAAAATTGACAAGCTGATACAGTATGTGTTAGTACAATAGTAACTTCCTTTAATCATTTTATACACAAACGTGTGTTAGTACAAGTAAGATCCTCTTTAGAAGTTGATAAAATCTGTGATGTATCATAAATTTATAGAATATGTTAAAATTATGCACAGTTGTTCATACAGTGTCAATAGTGTTAAGGAAATTATTATATGTCAGTACTTTGTAGCTGCTGTAGCCTACAGGTCTGTACCCAACATTATTCTGTAGAGTTTGGAATCATGTACCAACCATCCAGGTAGAAAATACCTGTACATGTATTACAGTTATATCAATTGTGGATATTTATCACCACTTACATCATGCATAGCTTTCACAACTGTCTTATAAAAAATAATAAAATGTTATTCCTGTGTTACAAAATTTATTTGCTTTTGTCCATCTCTCAATTCTTATTACAGTACATGAGTGATTTTACTCAGCATATTTATATACATGTATATCATAATCATATTTGTGATGAATGTTGATCTTGATTCTCATGTTCATTTTCATTACTGATAGAACCAGATAATTATTAATTTACTATTCTAGTATTTTTATGAAATGCTCCCTGCATATTTATTTCAGTTTTCTTGTTTTTCTTATATTATGCTTCCTATTACTTAAGTTAAGGAGCATTTATGGGGGTAATATCTACTGAAACAAACAGTGGATATAAAAGATATCGATGTACAGTCTCCTCCACTCCCATTTTCACCAGTTCAGCGTTGCCAACGTATACACTCGGCATCGTGTGAGCTATCAGTTTCGACTCTCGCGTCCGAAACACCTGCCAGTAAGAGTAAGGGTTGGTGGCAGGTGTTTCGGATGAGAGAGTCGGAACTGGTCGCTCACACGATGCCGGGTGTATACTTTGGCAACGTTGAACTGGTGAAAGCGGGAGTGGAGGAGACTGTACAATAAGCATGAAACCTTTTGGATCACAGTATGAAGATCATACAGTATAATATTATACAGTATTGTATATATATGTCCATCGCACCACATATTGGCAGCCCTGGTGGTGGGAGGTGTTGTATAACACTAATTACCAGTAGCTTCTTGTTAACATATAGCATGTGTCCTGTTTATATATTGTTCATACACACTATGATATTGGTGAGTTATTATAGGAGACAGACAGTGGATAATGTGGGTGGGCGACCCATGTCAAGTCTGTAGTCTGGTAGTTCAAGTCTTCTGAACCTGCTACAGCCAGCCATACCAACCCTCATGGAATTTGAGCATTGTATAAATGTTTTCAGAAGACATCGAACCCCCCTTAGACCGATATTTTGATTAACTGAATGATTTGCTGGAAACAAACAAGCTAAAACAAAAAAGGACAGGAGTTATAGTGTTACTTCAATGGCCAATTCTTAAATTTCTCCTTATGAAGCCCAGTAGGCTGTACAGTACCAAGATTGTTTTTTTCTCAAATTAACTCTTTACAGATATTGTGCATTTGTGTTAATTAGTGTACTGTACTGTATTAAGGTATTGCAATTTTAACAGTATCCTTGCTTTTTGGTCTTCAAGGCAAGCCAAAAAGTTTAGCTCCTTGACTTTATTTAGTATGGCAACTAAAATAAAAGGAAGAGAATACAAAGCTCACTTTGTAAAACAATAATTCATTATATCAATTGTTACTATAAAATGTGAAAATAATGTATTTAATAAAGTGTTTAATAAGGAATGCATATTATTATACAGACATTAAATTTATGGGCAATAGCTATTGCAGACAACTTTCGAGTCGCAATATTAATTTAGGGAGAATTTCTTATGAATTTTGTGACAGGTCTACCATACTAGGCATGTATTTTATTGTTGACTACCCTGAAGATTTTATCTAGTACTGTATAAAAGATCCATGCTCGACCAATAATTTTGTATAGAATTATTTAGGTACCCTTTAAAGTTAAACGATGTCTTGTTTGGTTAACATGTTAACGTATAGCACACATTGGATCCCCTAAAATATTGGTACAGTACTGTACAGTAGGCCTACCTTTGATGAAATACATTATTATAAAATATTCTCCATCTGCTTCATTGGTGAAGTGCATTCCTATCAATCTTTCAGAGTGTTAGGGGTAAAAACTATTACTAGCATAGGCCAGTAGCTGCATAAAGTGAACCTTGGTTGCTTGTTTATTTTCTGTGACCAAACATTTGTTTGGTGATACCTAGAGAAAACGTTCCATATCCAAAAGCAAGGATTTAATAAATGTTTTATTGTTTGGAGAAACATGCTGGAATAATAGTACAGTACTCTAGTTAGATATTCGGTAATAATCTACTGTAGTGTTGGACCATAATCTGGTTTGGACTGAAGGCTTTCAGATTATAATGTTTTATAGTGTTTTTTGAACGCATTTATTGTTCAAGGCCGTCGCATTTTAATGTTTTGGGAGATACGACCCCCCCACGCGTGCCCGCTGTATCGTAATTTGCCGTGGTCCTGACTCGGTTAGGTTAGGTGAGGTGAGGTCAGACTAATTCTATTTAATGCGTTGTAGTGTTTTCCCGACGAATTTAGTTCAAAGATGGCGAAAATGAAGTGTTTATGGAGATTGGGGCGGGAGGGGTCATATCTCCCAAAGCATTAAAATGCGACGGCCTTGAACAATAAATGCGTTCAGAAAACACTATAAAACATTGCACTCTGAAAGCCTTCAGTCCAAACCAGATTATGGTCCAACACTAGACTATTACCAGATATTCAACTGTATGGCCTTCCGCACACGGGCCACTTTTCATTGGATGGTGGTTGCCACTGTTTCGTGGCGAGAACTGAAACACATGTGTTTCTATGGAAGCCGCACTATCGCACAAGAGCCATTTTTCGTGTCAGTCAGAAAAAAATAGTGACCGAGTCACTTTTACTCACCATGCTCGTCGCTGATGACCATATGACATATACCATTGATTTAAATGGCACACGCATGCGGACACTTCTTGGTGGCAATGGCAGCGCAGTGACGGAGGATGGTATTGTTGACGCTTGTTGGGGTCGTGTTGGGAAAGGACCCAGCTGGTTGTGGTTAGCTACAAGCCCACAATGGCTACTGAGTACTGAGTGGTACTGACTGATATTGCTGTGTGAAGTTGTGAAGTGGAGAAACGCCAACAATGTACAGCTTCCACATTTTTGTTAGGAGCCATGCGATGATACAAACTACTGTATAAGGCTATGAGCTCCATGATGGAACTGCTTGCGGTTGGCCGGTGGCCAAGATAAAGTGGCCCGTGTACTGGGTGTTGACAGCATCCCAGTGATCCCACCACTAAACTGTACATTTAAACGGACGAGCGATTCTATAGCATAAATCGAGATATCGTCATACACGAACTATCTTTATTTTTTTAATATATGCATACATTAGCTTCTTACTATTATAATAGTTAGTAATATAATTAGGAATATATTAAGACAATAATGAGTTTATTAAAAAAAAAAAACATATATTGCTATAATAATGTGGATCTCTTGTGCTGTGCCGTAAGACGCTGCCACTCTACTGCCTCGCTGACTCGGACTCTCTGAGTGACTCCTGACTACATGTGTGACGAGTCCCTGAGTGAACAAACAACCTAGAAAACGTGAGAATATCCTACACAAGTTGCTACTTATATTTTAGTTGGATAGGCCAGCACAGATTTTCTACCTTACCCAAGTGATGGGACATGATGTGTAATAAGGTGAGACTAACAGCAGGTCAATATTGCCTGCCACAGTTGTTTCCAGGTTATCATAAAATAGTAAAGGTAGTGTGTGTTGGGCTTTGGTAAACATGGTAATGGCTGTTCGTGGAGGCGCCATGGCAAGATAGCCTAACTTTCCTCCACCTTCTTTATATTATTTGTCACCTAGTTTTAACTTTACTGTCTGACATTACACAACCCAACCTTAAACAATATATTTTTCTAGGGTATTTTCCTCTGTTTTGGACGATACTGACATTCATTCCATTCTGAAATAAATAATACGTTATGGCTTCCGAAACTTTATACTGATTAAGTTGTTTTTGTAATTAATGTACTTTGCTGTCTCCTTCCAACACCTCCACATTACCTTTTTCATCTTGTATAATTATCATCGCAAGTTCGCACGCGTGTGTTGCCTTTTCTCTCACCTCGGCTCCAACCCTCCCTATGTCCTTGAACTGCTCTTAGTTTAGTTAAGTCTCTCTCTCTCTCTCTCTCTCTCTCTCTCTCTCTCTCTCTCTTGCCGTACCGACCATTCATCAAAGTGGGGAACGTGACTGGCTGGTCTCCTTGCCTGCCCCCACATTCATTCCCTCCCATTTTACGTGGCCATAACATTTCATCTCCTGTCATTATATCATGGAAACATTTCTCAATTTTTTATTACGAATAAGTTACAAGTGGCGGGAAAACGTAAATCAGGCGTTAGCAAAATTTAATGGGGTATCCTAGTTGAATTTACAGACTAAAGAAACAATAGTTTTTTGCAGATGGTTCGTAGAATAATATGTATAAATTTAGTGACGGCATAGTCATATATATATATATATATATATATATATATATATATATATATATATATATATATATATATATATATATATATATATATATATATATATATATGCATTTTATTATCGGCAACAATGGAAGACTGTATTTTAGAAATTATTGAATGATTGATATTATTATAAAAAATAATTTACAGTAGATGCTTGTGAAAATGACTCTTTATTCAGTTTTCTTTCAGTATTTCATTATGAAAATGTACCAGAATCATATAAATTTATCCCTTTGTCGTTATGCTAACGTACGGTACTTTTCAAGTTTGGCAAAATTATGAGAACAAACTGTAAACCAAGGTTCGTGACTTGGGATATGACAATTATTAAGGAAAATGTGAGATAAAATAATGTTGATATTTATAGGCCACTGAACCAATCTACATTCAGTAGATAATTATATAATGTACTGGCTTAACTATCGGTTGGGCCTGGAACTGGTTACTGAAGCTAAAGAAATTCCTGTGGGATTCAGATGTTGTAGAGATTAACGTGATATAAATAGACCCTTGTTGGTATATGTAGACATTCGGGCAGTCTATTCAGAGACCGGCTTACAGCATAATTATATACGGTTCCTGCATGGGTACTTGGTAGGCTACACTGATGACTTGGACTTAGGTTGGGCATCGATCCACACACAGCTAGGGCACGCGTATAGCCTAGTATAGTAGGTTGGTTGGTTGACCTTGTGTAAATAGAGCGAGGGCGAGTTAAAGCCTAGTCGATCTCACCACAAAGCTTCACTAAGTCACCACAATCCTGCTGCTTTCCCCGCCCCCGCCCCCGCCCCCACCCCCACCCAGCTTTCTCTCTCTCTCTCTCTCTCTCTCTCTCTCTCTCTCTCTCTCTTATATATATACACACGTGGCTGTCCTTCAGGTTTTATGGGGAGATGATAAGGGGAGATTTTTGTTGTTGTAAAATTGGAGGGCTACTGATTCCCCCAAACTATGTATGTATGGAAATCAAAAAAAAAAAAACGGGTTACAAAATTATGGGGGTTTCTGTTTCTGTTTGCCACCAAAAAAATCTCCCTTTAATTGACTTCGAATTATAATCTAGCTGGTGTTCCAAAGTATATATGAGTGAAAATGGGAGGGTGGTATTTCCTGCTAAGATGTGGAAGACATTTTATAAGAGCTGTGGCGCCCCTTCGGACCCATGCAAGCCCTTTCAGTTCCTTTACAGCCTTAGTATTGAGTAACATCACATTTTTTGTACTGTATAATATATGGTACTATTTATAGGAACATAAAATACAGTGCACTTTTATGTACATATATATTTTTTTAGAATTTCAAGTAAGAGTAGAGTTATGTTTTGTTATACGTAATTCTAAGACAGTCTTATTGAGTAACAGTTTTGTTCAGCTGTACACCCGAGCTAGTAAATTCGGGACCACGTACTAAAATGTTTATGCCATTTGAACTGGTAACATTTATTTGGGGAGGAATCAGAATAGGTGGAACATAGTAGAGGGACATGATAATAATAATCTTTCACCTATATATACAATGACACCTTCCTCACACGGTATTACCAGCTCAGATGACATAAACATTAGGGAAAATGGTCGAGAATTTACGAGTTCGAGTGAACCAACATAGGATAAGGATATTATTATACAAGTGTGGTGTCGCCTCACGTGATACTATCGGGCACACCATGACGCTGGTCTTGCATAGGACTTTTGTTAAGGACCCTGTGATCGTGTATGGAAATTGGAGGCTTCGGATTCCTCCTGACCATGCATGCCACGAAACAAGATCCTTTCTTATAGGTGGTGTTTCGTGGCAATATTTGAAGGATTCGTTTATTTCCAATATTCTGACTACATCACAGGGTCCCTTAAAAGACAACGATGTGAAACATAAAAATAATTGTCTCAGGATTCAGTCACTGTGAACATTGTCAGAGTCACTAAGATCAGCTGTGAATAATAGTGAATGTATATATAAGTCATTAATCGAAGTAACATCCGGTGGGAAATTTGTTGGCTCTGATTCTTCCAAGATATCCCAAGCAACAGAATCCCTCCACATAAGACTGTAGAGACGTGTTTTATGATAGAGTTCGGAGGGCTGCGTTTGCTCCAATTTTTCCACAACAATTACTTCCCTTTAATTAACATCATTATTATAAGTATAGAACACTCGTGGCATCTTTTACATGCAAGTCTTGTACTGTTGTTGACAATAGTTCTTTACCTCACTTTTGAAACTATACCTATTAATCAGACAGTTGTACAATACATAGTTCCCACAATTCAAATTAGACGATAGGTCCAAAAGGGAAATTATACATACCATTATAGAATATTCCTTATTATAAATATTTGTTACTGAAACCCTTACTTCTTTTGGAAAGTAATGAGTGTGTGTGTAACCCTCCGGAAGACATGTTGATTAACTAAGAGGGATGTGATGCCGTAGTCACCTTCAAAACAATACTAGTCTTGTCCCGTGGTATAGCCTAGTGTCGATTCCACCGTAACTTCAATGTGTGCTGCAATATACTGTATAGCCATATATTATTTAGTGGCGCCGATTCCACACTGGTTTGTTTTAGTTTGCAAGCACCATAACGAAAGAAACTGAACTGTGTAAATGACTCATGAGTGAATTATTTGATGAATTTGATGACTCCACTATGAAACTATCGTAATAATGGAACTACCTGACATATTTTGTGGATATGGATACTGAGTTTTGTTTATATAATTAAGACTGGCAAATGTGGTTGGAGAGGATCATAACAAACTAAAGCCACAGTGAAATCGGCCTATAGTTTCCAGGAACGACATCACAGTCCTCTTAAAACTTTTCCCAAGTCGTTTGGCCTCAAGACCTGAACAGGAAGACAATATTATCGACTCGTTTTTAGCTCGTTGAATGTCTGTGTAATTTTACATGCAATCTGACCATTCCTTAACAAATGTATTATTCCATAGTATATGTACACACTAATTAATACAAAAATATCTAAACTAATTCTTTCCTCATTAGTGCTGTCTTTTCAAATGAATCATTATGAGCTTCAGGTAAATGTATGAAACTCAGGAGAAACCTCTGCCACTCAAAATATTAAAGCTTTAATTAATGTGCAGCCAGAGACTAAAGTTCTCCTAGAAAGTTTTCCACCCATGATTTCTTTCTGTCTTGTATGTACAGTACGGTATATACTGGTTGGTAGCCACTGGAGACAAATGTCGAGGAAAAGCTCAGGTTATTTTCGCTGCCATCTGGTGGACACAAACTCAAACAGCTGTGTAACCAGATTCCATAGCAGAAACTTGGCGGCAAACTTTAGTTCCTCACTGCACGGCATTATACACACAGGAGAAATGACTGTTTGTGGTTCTCGCATCAAAAAGCGTCAACTTTGAACTCTTTAGTTACGGTATACAATATTCCTCCATGAAGAAAGTGCATGCCCAATTTTATAGGGTATTTATTTAAGTACCATATGATAAGAATGGTTTTATACTCTATTAATTAAAGTTTCTCTGTTACTGAGACATTGAAAAATAAATGCATGGGCAACACCGGAGAGTGAAATATCATGTTGAATATTTACTCTTCGAAGTTGGTGGTTGGTTATAATTGGTACAAAGTTGCGCCTCACATAGATACCTAAACCGTCGATTACATCTGCGCCAAGATATCTGTAAACAAAACCTATACAATATTACAATACAAAGCCTCCTGTATTTTTGTTTGTATCTCAGTTTATTTATTATGGAAGATTGCAGTTGTTTATTTAAGGACCCTGTGACCATGTATGTAAAAAAAGAGAGAGAGAGAGAGAGAGAGAGAGAGAGAGAGAGAGAGAGAGAGAGAGGCTTCTGATTATTCCTCCTGACCATGCCACGAAACAAACTCCTTCCCTGTAGGTGTGTCTGTGTGTGTGTGTGTGTTTCTTGGCAAACATTTGAAGGAGTCGTAAAATTATCTCCAATTATCTGACTACATCACAGGGTCCCTTAATTAACATGTATAGTAAAGTATAGAAGCAGCAGCAATATTTGTATAGAATGTATTGTACAGTATATTACAGCACTATGCATAACATCAGTAATATCATTTTATATAACATTGAATATTTAATAACAGTTCAACAATAATAGTCATCAAAGTTATGATTATTACAACACTATATGATTATACAGTACCAGTTATAATTATTGTCATATCACATTTGTACAATACAACATTATCTTAATTATTATTTATTATTACTTATATTACAGTAAATTGACATATTACAGTGACGTATTTATTAGTCATTATCACTTATATTACAGTAAATTGTTATATTACAGTGTCATAATTATTAGTCATTATCACTTATATTACAGTAAATTGGTATATTACAGTCCTATTATAATCCTAGTGGTAATTTTTGACTTAATAAATACCATAAAACCAGTCACCTTTAATAATTATACTACGTCACCTTATTTCACTTTATTGCTAGAAGCACCAGGATGATAGGTGATTCTCTTAGTCACACTTAAAATTTATTAATAATTATATATTCATGCAGATATTGAATGAAATAGTAATAGAATAGTAATTAAAAACACATTAATGAGAAAGTTTAAAAATAAGTAGTAGAGTAATTTGGTAAAGCCTAATGAGAGATTCATTTGTTGGTAAATTATTGGAAGGTTTCTGACTCCTCCTAACTATGCCAGACAACAGAAGCCCTCAGTGGGGGATTCAATAGCCTTCCAATTTACCCAACGAGGAAATATTTTAATTAAGGTGGTAGGTAAATTTTTTTTGGGTACATTGGAGTGCCATGATTCCTCCAAAGTATACTATTGGAAACAGAACCAGAAGAGCAAAAATAATAGTGTTCTGTTGCTAGGAATAGTTTGGAGGATTCAGTTGCTCCAAATTTACCAACACACAAAAACTCTTCCCCTCTTAATTAAGGAAAATAGGCGTGTAGTTATTCCTTTCACAATGACAGAAAATAGATTATCTATGAATATACATGAGGTAATTTTCTTGGCTAATTATGTAGATTATAATGAGCCATCTTCGCACACATCAACATCCCCTGACCTATCCTAATGATTTGATTAATTAAAGAGAGAGAGAGAGAGAGAGAGAGAGAGAGAGAGAGAGAGAGAGAGAGAGAGAGAGAGAGAGAGAGAGAGAATTATTTGATTAAGAGAGAGAGAAATTATTTGATTAAGAGAGAGAGAGAGGGAGAGAAATTATTTGATAGAGAGAGAAATTATTTGATTAAGAGAGAGAGAGAGAGAGAGAGAGAGAGAGAGAGAGAGAGAGAGAGAGAGATGAACACACACACACATGGACCAAAATACTATATTAACATAATTACAGTATATATAATTATGTGCCACACTTTTGTAACTGTATACATCAAAATCCAAACCCATCATGACTTGGGGTAGATATAATTATAGTACAGTAGTTGTAATAGAGAACCGGGAGATTGATTTATATTATAGTTCATTATCCCTGAATTGTTTAAGGTAATCTAGTCATTATCCATAGCTAAACGGCAGTATAATGTATGTATGTATGTATGTATTTATGTATTTATTTATTTATGTATGTACACTCGCAATCCAAAATTTGTATCCAGGTCTTGTTAAAGTTTCGAATCATTTGACACACTAGTGAACCAATTACAACGCTTATTCTGTTTCATATTGGCTTGAGCTCACTTTTAATGACTCGATCAGGGTATTCGAAGCAAAGACTGGATACATATTTTTGATTGCGAGTGTACAGTCACGAGCACTAATAAATATACAGCTTTAGTTAAGGACCCTGTGATCGTGTATGAAAACTGGAGGCTTCTGATTCCTCCAAACTATGCCACGAAACAAGCTTTTTCTATATAGTTGGTGTTTCGTGGCAATATTTGGAGGGCTCATTTACCTTCAATATTCTGACTACATCACAGGGTCCCTTAAACCTTTGAACAGTTCATTTCACCAAACGAACTTTATAATTTCAATGAAGATCTTATATTGTGCATTATTTTGTTTACTGTCTCTAGCCAGGTATATTCAAAAATATTCAAAACACACCTGCCTGGATACTTATTAGTGCTGGTGACTGGACAGCACCGTAACTTGAATGTATGCTGCAATATAGTGTAGTGTATAGCCATATATTATTTACATTATACACTATTCATCTTATATATTTTACACATTCACCACCACCACTTCTTCATTTACAGTTCATTTTACACCCGAGTCTGGTACAGTAGTTGTCTGTTTCAGTATAGGCTGTATTACTAGGCTATACAGTAAGTAAATAAGTAGGGTACAGTAACAGTAAGTATAGGCTACATGTTTGCATTTATTTTTTTCAGGTTTGTAACTTCAAACTGATTTGTATTATTTTGTTTTCCTTCTTTTATGGCTTTCGTTTTCTTTCGTTAGTGCTTTTGATTCATAATTTATATACTCACTCATTATTCATGTATGATTAATTAACTTTTTCGTTTGAAAATTGTATGTTAATAGTCACTTTTCATTTTAATAGGGCTTAGGTCATTTTCTTTAATTTTCTTTACCATTTTTCTAAATCATATTATGGGAGGAGAGAAGAGAACTGTAATACACTCACTCGTACCTTTAATAACTATACACATACTAAGTATAATACAGTACACGAGTTGTCATTGTATATAGCTTACAGTATTATTTATTGTTTATTTATACAGTCTGTGGTCAGTAGCTCTTACATACCAACCAACCCCCATTGAAATGTGAGAGCTGTAGGCAAGAAAACTATCCATGGTGTTGATGTATATAATAAAGTACTGTATAATACTACACTGTACAGCTTTACCCAAGAACCAATACAATATCACTATAGTCTATTGTTGGTCTTGACTCTGTCTGTACGTTCACTGTAAGTTCGTCTATCGGGAGATGGAGAGTGACGGAAGGACTGTTGTGAGTGATGGTGATAAAGATGGTGATACAAGATATAAGATGGTGTCATGATACTGGAACAATTATTATGTTGATGTTGATGATTGATGATGGCTTGACTGGACTGGTTTGATTAGCATGGACTGTATAGGAGAGATTATAATGGAGGTTAGAAGAAGGCAGTATATAGTATGAGACAAGATGGGGGTTAATTGAATAAGATATAGGATGGAAAAGTTTGAGTGAGATTAATGTATTACGGGGATGAGATTAGACGAGGAGAGACGAGAAGTTGTCCAGACGAGATTCATAAAGGGACGAGTTTAATTAAGACGAGGAATGGCGAGAACTTGTGGAGGGGACGAGACGACCGAGAACATGTTAAGACGAGATTATTAACTGGTCGAGACGAGTACTTGATATTTGTTGCTGATGATAAGAGACGATGAGAAGGTATTAATCAGTACACCATGACCTCACAAAGCACCAATGAGAAGACTCGGTGCCAGCGGTTAGCCACGCCCCCAGCCTTGATGTATACAAAGCGTCCTGTGATTGGCTGAGGACACTCCACATGCATCCGCTCCCTGCTGCACACACACAAACACACACACAAACAAAAAGACAAAACAAAACACATAATTAGTAGTTTGTCATTAATGAAAATTCAGTGTAAAATTATACGACTAGTACATAAGTTATCAGGTTAAGTATAAAAGTAGTACAGCTACAAAAAGGCTGATTTCTCCAGACTGACACACACACACACACACACATAATCATAATTCTTACACATGATAGGAGAGGATGTGTGTGGTGGTCAGTCTAGATGTGATTGTGGAATATTTCTATATTTTAAAATTTATTTAGATTTTTTTTTTTTTTTTTTTTTTTTTTTTTTTTTTTTTTTTGAAGTGTGAGGTAAAGGAGAAAACGTGTTCGGGGTAATATTTCATGCTGTGGAACTCTTTTAAAAACACGATGATAATGATACCCTTTTTCTGTAGCTGACCTGAGTATTATCAATGCAAATATTCCTCTGTTATCTTAATATGTAATCAATCGGTTCTAGTTTCCTGCACCATGTCTTAAATATTGTTCGATTCTTCAATACCCGGTACTTATATAGTTGTCAGCATATTGAAGGCTTGAAATTTACATGTAAGTTGCATAATTTGTTCAGTTGTTGCGCGAATTTCGGTAATACATAACACTCAACGTATATCAACTCTAATCATACCGTACCAACTGATAACATGAAGGATTCCCAAGGTGCGGGAGTCCCTACATATAAAGTTGTAAATAACTCTGAAGGTTATTACGTTCTTCAAACTATTGTGCCCTTCAAACTACTGTTGTGTCCTTCAAACTACTGTTGTACCCTTCAAACTACTGTTGTACCCTTCAAACTACTGCTGTGTCCTTCAAACTACTGTTGTGTCCTTCAAACTACTGTTGTACCCTTCAAACTACTGCTGTGTCCTTCAAACTACTGTTGTGTCCTTCAAACTACTGTTGTACCCTTCAAACTACTGTTGTGTCCTTCAAACTACTGTTGTGTCCTTCAAACTACTGTTGTGTTCTTCAAACTACTGTTGTGTCCTTCAAACTACTGTTGTGTCCTTCAAACTACTGTTGTGTCCTTCAAACTACTGTTGTGTCCTTCAAACTACTGTTGTGTTCTTCAAACTACTGTTGTGTCCTTCAAACTACTGTTGTGTTCTTCAAACTACTGTTGTGTCCTTCAAACTACTGTTGTGTCCTTCAAACTACTGTTGTGTCCTTCAAACTACTGTTGTGTCCTTCAAACTACTGTTGTGTTCTTCAAACTACTGTTGTGTCCTTCAAACTACTGTTGTGTTCTTCAAACTACTCCTCGTGTATAATGATGCATCTTTATTCATGGGATAGCTCAGAGGAGAAATGAACAGTTCTTAAATTCACCCACACAATAATTATTAATCCTTGACGCTTCAGTATAAGTGACGTGCATGATGGATTATTTAACTATAGTGTATGGAACTAGGAGAGTGTAACCCGTAGACTTGTGCAAAGATTGAGTTGTGGAGTTGGGAATCCGATAAGACACACGTACAGCTTGGTAAACATATTATGAAGGTTACTACAGTCAGTTATTGTATACGCAAAATAAAAAACGGCCTCCTTTCTGCTCCTCAACTTATTATTATCATTATCATAATCATCTTAATTATTATCATCATGTTATTATTTCCTCTCTTTCATCAATGGTTATAGATCAACACATGCTTGCTTATTTACTTGTACTGTGCTCGAGTATAAATTTATAACATATTTGTTTAATTAGGTACACTATAATTATGTAAGTTTGTAAGGGAAAGTCTGTCCAAGGACTTTGTGCCGCGACTGTACTATACATGTCTATCTATCAGAGTCTATAATATATCTATCTTGCTACCTCCGTCAACGCCTCATCTAAACACACATACGTACCTGAAGAGGGCGTTATTGAGCCTGGTGACTGACGCACATACGCGGTGTTGGTTCGTAAGTCGCTCCAGTCGCCTCTCCCTCTCCACGTACACTGTCAGTCTGTCCAGCCCGAACACGTAGTCACGATACAGGGTTCGTTCGTCTGTGCAAATAAATATATGATTACGATACGCGGAATTCAAACTAAAGACAGCTTGAGTTTAAGAGTTTAAGTCTAAAGATAATCCACCGAACCGAACTAACAAACCGACCGACCTACCTTGACCCTTTCCCTGCCATGTGAGGACGACCAGACCCCTCACCTCCTTCCTCTTGCCCAGATCGACCATCCACAAGGGTTCGTCCACCTCCTGATTGTTGACCACAGTACAGGAACGAAGGCTGGTGTCTGTGTTGCCGTCCACTGCCAGACGTGAGGGCCCATAGTCCCAACTGGACCTCGCGTGTCGTTTGTCGTTCACCCACGTCCTGCCCTCGTATGCTAAGTTCTCCACTGTCAAGGATACGAATAAAATAGTGGATATAATAATTATAATATACGTAGAATTCAATGACTATATGCTAAGTTCTCCACTGTCAAAGATGCGAATAAAATTGTGGGGATAATAATTATAATATACGTGGAAATCAATGACTATATGCTAAGTTCTCCACTGTAAAGGATGCGAATAAAATAGTGGGGATAATAATGATAATATACGTGGAATTCAATGACTATATGCTAAGTTCTCCACTGTCAAAGATGCTGAGAAAATGATGGGGGGAAATAGAATATACGAGGGGATCTAGGAATATACATGGGGATGAAGGAAGGTATTACGTGTTGTTCCTCCTGTTGTCCACTTATGCTAAAGGTTCTCCATTGGTCACAAGTAGACAGACAGATCTTAATGAATTACCGTCCAATTCGCTGTACAGTACGTCATCATTTTTGTGCACATGATTGGTGTAGGAGACTAATAAATCACTATATACAAATGTTTCATATAATTTATAATGTAAGTAATGTCTGTCTGTCAATGCTTATTTAGTATCAATGAAAAGTTACCTGTTTAAGTACCGGTATACTTATGATTAATGATAAAAAAAACGGGTTTACAGGCATCACTCATTTGTCTTGATGGGAAGTTGGTGAGTTGATCTAAATATCGAACTAAAATATGGATGATATATATACTCATTATATCCACAGCTGTATAATCATCCTGACATTTAGCATACCTTCACATATACCTTTTAAAAGAACATGTTAGTTGCTTTATAAAATCAAAAGTAAGTTCTCTAATATAGTTTTTTATTTGACAGAATGGTGACGTGGTCGTTCCTGAGTGCTGTGGGAGAGAAGATTGTGTTGTTATTGTTAGTGTGGTGTGATTTAAACATGCAAGTGAACGTGTGGTGTTGCAAGTACAGTCACAAACACTAATAAGTATACAGCTTTGATTGAAACTTTGAACACTCCAATAATTCAACATCGAAGTAATTAAAAAAAAAATAAAATAAAAAAATAAATGGAGATTTTATGGTACATTTATATATACTGTCTCTATAGATATTCGAAACACACCTGAATACTTATATACTGTCTCTATAGATATTCGAAACACACCTGAATACTTATATACTGTCTCTATAGATATTCGAAGCACACCTGAATATTTATTAGTGCTTGTGACTGTACCTGTCTGGCTGCACTATGAAACCAATCAACACAACGGAAACCTAAGCAAGAGGAATCATTTAGACGATCGATCATCAGGGAAGTAAAGGTAAGAAACACATTGTCCAGTTGTTGTATAAATCAAATTAATAATAATAATGCCTGAAGGACTAACATTTTTTTTTTTTTTTTTTTTTTTTTTTTTTTTTTTTTTTTTTTTTTTTTTTTGCTGGTAATAAGTGATACGTCTGCCTTCCTCCTCTTAAGTTCAGGAATTATTACCAAGGAGATTGTTGTTATATTTGGTGGCGACGACTCGAGTTGGTGTGATAGGAAAATGCACATGTATTTTTGCCCAATCCTGACAGCGTTTGTTTCGTGATATATTATTGTATAGAGAAATTGGTAGAACACATTATATAGTCACCAAGGCCAAGAGATATACCATCATTTATTTCCCTTTGATTGCATCTCACGGCGTACGGTACCCACAGTATAGCCAATATACATGTCCCATAAAAACTTAGTGTGGCATAAATTATATTACATTCTGTTTTGATTATGGCCGTATGTAAATTTTTCACTTGACATTTTATGAGCTTTTTTCTATGGGTATACGGTGCATCAGATGTATCGTTGAATTCCGTCTCACCCATATCGTACTGGAAGGTGGTTCAGGCCAGACATGGGACTCTAACAAGAACTGGTCGTAAACATTATTTGTGTGTGATCATTTTTATACCTGAGAATGCATTGAGGAAAGGAAGGGCGGAGACTTAATTAAGGGACCATGTGTTGACGTCAGAAATTGGAGGTAAATGAGTCCTTCAAATATTGCCACCACGTAACACTACCTGTATAGAAGGAGCTTGTTTTCGTGGCATAGTTTGAAGGAATCAGAAGCCTCCAATTTTCATACACGATCACTGGAACCTTAAGGGACCCTGTGCATGAAGTAGTCAGAAATATATGCAGAAATATATAGTCAGAGTTATATGCGTCCTTCAAATATTGCCACGAAACACCACCTATATGGAAAGAACTTGTTTCGTGGTGTAGTCAGAAGGAATCAGATACCACCATCTCTCATACCCACTCACAGGGTCCTTAATGCTGAGTGACGAGCCTGGGTGTTAATAAAGATAGTGGTGTTGGTGTGCACAGGTTTGAAATGAGTATCAGGATTTATCTAGACAGTGTGTTGGGTGTGGGTCCAGTAGAGGTGTATCTGGGATGGACTCACTCGACCCACTTCACTTCACTTCACTTCACGTTGCCCCCAAAATAACAACAAAGATTTCAGACGGTTAATTAAGGTAAAAGTTCGTCTACTTCTCGTGCAACTCACATCTACATATGGCAGTATTCCGCAATATATATTTCAGGTATATAATTATAATGTATCCGGTATCAGGTCGAATGGCAAAATATAACAATTAACAGACGCATCCGTAAAACTCGCATTAATATTTGTTGTATACTAATGTGAAAAAGAAAATGACTTCTTTACGTTACTTCGCAACATTTTCACTCTGCAACGTGTTCCATTATTGCAGAAATTTGGCAACCCACTCAGGACGCACACTCAATTTATGAATTAATTAATGTGACTAAATATAGAAAAACAATAATATTTAATTTTCCGCTCTGCTGGGTGAAAAGGTTGTTGTTGTTGTTATTGTTGTTTTTGATGATGTTGTTTGTTTTTGTTGATGTTGTTGTTATGAGTCAGTTCGTAGTGCTCTCCTTTAACTCTATATTTATTATGCTAGAAGGGATTGAAGGTGTCGTATAATCATATTCCACCTCACTAAAGATAATATTAATGTGTGTATAGTGGGTGGAAGGAAGGGGGACATTTACTCATAGACTCCCCCCTTCCCTTCCCTCAACTACTGTATACCCAAGCCTCCAGGTTATTCCACACGACAGCAAATTCCAAACTCGTATACTGAGGGACTATACTCTATTTCCTGGCAGGGGTCGCATACAACACACAGTAATACAACACACAGTAGTACAACACACAGTAATACAACACTCAGTAATACAACACACAACAATACAACACACAGAGATAAGAGTTCGAGAGATTCTAACCCATAAACAAGTGACTACTGACGTCCTGGAGAACCTGTTTGAATTAATGTCAGAACTACGTAGAATAACAGAGGATAACCAGGTGTTGAGGAAGACTAGAGGGGAAGAGAGAGGATAGGGAGGGAGTTAGTTCAGGATACTTCACAGAGGCTATAGGGGAAGAGAGAGGGTAGGGAGGGAGGGAGTTAGTTCAGGATACTTCACAGAGACGGCTCATGTCTTGTTACAGATGTTTGGAAGGCATTAAAAGGCACTAGATGTGGATTGGTAGAGTTCAAAGTACTGTAATGCCTATAATTCAAGAGTAGACAGTGTGTTTAATTAAAGGGGAGATTTTCGTGTTGGTGAATTGGAAGGTCTCTGAGTCCTCCAAACTATACCACGAAACCTATCCCCTCTTTGTACTATTGAGGGCGTCTGTTTTCTGGCATATATAGTTAGGAGGAATCAGTAGCCTTCCAGTTTACCTCAAAAGAATCTCCCTTTAAGTGTGTATTTTTGGGCTTGAAGTTTACCGGGAAGAAATTGCAAGGAACCAATTGCCGAAAACCAGGAAAGGTGAAGGTATTGTACAAGGAAGGATATGTGAATGAAAGGACATCAGGATAAGAGGGGTGTAGAAGGTATAGATACTACTAAGTTGAATCCTGTAAAATGTAAGGAAAGACTAGAACATTTGGTCAGGTTTGAGAGGATACAAGGAAGGACCTACAGTATGTAAAAGAAAGAACACATCCGATGAGGTTAGGTTGACTAGAATAGGGACTGGAAAGTATTAGGACTCAAGAGTAGGGGGTATATAAAACTGATAAAATGCCAGGTCAGATAAGGGTAAAAGGAAGAATGAATATAAAAAGGACTGTAAAAGAAGGGAGGTGAGATAAGAGGATAGACGCTATATTGAGTCCTGTGGAATGTATATAAAAACACTATAAAGTAGACGAGGGTTATATGATGCAAGGAAGGTATCAGAAAGGAAAGGGTACAGGTAGCAAGGAAGAGTTAAAGGCATGAATAGCACACATAGCAAGAATACTTTATAATATTTGAAGGTGTCACAGGCAGGCAGGATTCCCCGTGGCGATAAACCCTATAGTTATTGTATATAGCCATAGTTTAAAAGGATAAACTCTAAACCTTTAATTCGTTCCCTGTAGCTGTTTAGGGTTGGGTCACTATGGTTGGCTGCTCCTGTTTATGTTGTCAGGGGTGGGAAAAAACTGTTGACGGTAAATTGGTGGGTTGCTGAATCCTCCAAACTATATCAGGAAACAAATGCTCTATTCGTAACATTCGGGTGGTTTGTTTCCTGACGTAGTTTGGATGAATCAGTAACCCTCCAATTAATTAACCATCTTGGCTTGTTATCTGACTGATGGTTCGTAGTTGTCACATTAACTATTATACTTTCTCATTCATTTTGCTAATTGTAGTAATGTTCCCTGACTGTTACACCAACTCGTTATCTGCTTTAATTGTTATAATGTTAGTTACGGTAATGTTAACTGTCTGTTCCCAAACCAGCTCCATCAGTCTGTTTGCTCGTTATCTGTTCGTCTGAATATGTTATCGGTGTGTTTTACATCATATCACTTCCCACGTCTCCCTCTTAATCTCTCCCTTAGACCGTGTTGGTTCTAATTATCTTATACGTTAAAAAGATGTACCGTATGGAGTCTGTAGAATATCCAGTCGTCACTTACATTCTCTTATACGTTAAAAAGATGTACCGTATGGAGTCTGTAGAATATCCAGTCGTCACTTACATTCTCTTATACGTTAAAAAGATGTACCGTATGGAGTCTGTAGAATATCCAGTCGTCACTTACATTCTCTTATACGTTAAAAAGATGTACCGTATGGAGTCTGTAGAATATCCAGTCGTCACTTACATTCTCTTATACGTTAAAAAGATGTACCGTATGGAGTCTGTAGAATATCCAGTCGTCACTTACATTCTCTTATACGTTAAAAAGATGTACCGTATGGAGTCTGTAGAATATCCAGTCGTCACTTACATTCTCTTATCGTTTGGATAATAATGGATGACTTCTCCAATCTGATATTATACGGATACATATCATACAGTACCCACTTCATTAAAGGACCCCGTGATGTAGTCAGGGAATGGGAGGTAAATGAGTCCTTCAAATATTGCCACGAAACACCACTTACAGGGAAGGAGCGTGTTTTGTGGCATGGTCAGGAGGAATCAGAAGCCTCCAATTCCCATACATACACACGACACAGGGTTCTTAGGGGAATCAGAAAAGAAAGGCAAATATTATGTGTTGTGATTCCTCATCTTCCCAGTTACCCCTCCTTCCCTTAGCCCCCCCCCCCTTGCCCCCCCCCCAGTACTACCCCCCAATACTCCAGCCCTCCCCCCCCCCTTTTACGATGAGTCAGGTGGAATCTTAATGAGTGTGATAATGAGACGAAGAGAAGTGAGAGAGAGTGAGTGAGTGAGTGTGTGTGAGAAAAATTGAGTGAGTGAGAGAAATAATTGAGTGAGAGGATGAGTAGTAAGTGGAGGAGACGGACGGAAACAGAAAGAGAAAGTGAAGGAGAAATAAAGGAAAAAAGGAGGAAGAAGAGATGCAGAATTATGATAAAAAAATAAAAAGATTAGAGTAGCAGTAGAAGGGAAAGTAGAAGAGAGTCCTTTGTATTTCCTTTGTAGTCCTTTGTTTCTTTGTATTCCGCGTCCCCTACTAACAACAACAACAACCACAACAATAACAACAACATCAATAAGACCATCATCACCCCATGACCACTACTACCACCACCATCATCAACAACAACAACAACAACAACAACAACAACAACAACAACAACAATAACACCACAATGACCAGCCTCACTACCACCACCACCACCACCACCACCACCACCAACAACAACAACAACAACAACAACAACAACAACAACAACAAAACAGCAATAAGACCACCACCACCACGACCACTACTACCATCACCACCACCATCACCACTACCACCCTTCTTTAACACAAGGACCACAAGTCATCATCACCATTCATCTCGTGCACCACACCACCATCATCACTTCTCATCATCACCAGCCACAGAGTGAGAAAATGAACGAGAATGAAAACAGAACGAGAGAGAAAATGAACGAGAATGAAAACAAAAACGAGAGAGAAAATGAACGAGAATGAAAACAGAACGACGAGATCACAAGACAGGGGAGGGGGGGGGAGGCCCGTTTGTCATAATGAAGCCTCAGGAGTTTTGTTTGTGTATACAGTTGACGTCAAAGTTTCTGCCTCCTCCATCGCCTGGCAGATCGTGAATTCTAAAATACGGTGTTGCTTGCAAAGAATAGATAAGAAAAATAATGCAAGGATGAAATACAATCACAGAGTCTTTAAGGGTGTGGGGGAATAGGGGGACAGGCTGGGGGGGAGGGTAGAAAGCCTATCCCTATTCCCGCCCCCCCCTAATCCCCCTAAGCCTGTCCCCCTACTCCTGCACCCCTCGACCCCCCCCCAAAAAAAAAAAAAAAAACACACCAAACCCCCCTAAACCTCCCCCCAAGCGTGTCCCCCTATTCCAACACCCCCTTAATTAAGAGCGTGTGATTGGTCCCTGCGTGGTGTACTGTTGTCACATTCGGATACCATTTATTTCCCACAACAAGGGACCAATTACCAACCAAAGGAAAAATATAGATGCTTCAGTCATATACATCATCTCTCTCTCTCTCTCTCTCTCTCTCTCTCTCTCTCTCTCTCTCTCTCTCTCTCTCTCTCTCTCTCTCTCTCTCTTTTAACTGTCTCATTACTAACCCCTGAACTTCCTCTACATTCGATCCCCAAGTTCTCCCACCGTATAGAGTTCCTTCGCTTTCATTCTTTCATCGCCATTTTCACTGCTCGATACAACTGGCAAATAATATACTGAAAATTTCATGCGCGTGCCTGCCTGACCTAAAAGTTCGGCGGATACAAAACATATCGCATCCATCAATCCATTTTGATCTTAAACTAACCAATAGCAACTCAAACTCACCAATACCAAGTCATACAAACGTAAAAAAAAAGGTAATTAATTTTTGTTTTTAGAAATATAGTCGTATAGAGGAGATAATGAGAAGCAGATGAGAAGCAGCCCGAATCACCTTGGTTAAAAGTTTCCCCCGGGGGTAAGACACGCTAGAGCCATTCATCTCTGCCTCACACACACACACACACACACACACACACACACACACACACACACAACCCAACCCAACCCAACCCCTTCCTAACCAACCAACCAAACAAACAAACAGCCACGCTAGAGCCATTCATCTCTGGTTCACACACACACACACCCAACCCAAACCCTTCCTTACCAACCAACCAACCAAACAAACAGCCAGCCAACCAACCAGCCAACTTACTCCCTCCTTGGACCGCCGACCCACCTACCTAGCGCTTAGCCTGGTATTACAACTTTTCCACCTCACCCTCTTACAACTTGTGTGGCCCAGAACGGGGGGTATGGTGGAATACTGAGTGGCTGGGTGGGTGGGTGTATAGGACCATGTCGGGTGGGTGGGTGGGTGTATAGGACCATGCTGGGTGGATGGGTGGGTGGGTGGGTGTATAGGACCATGCTGGGTGGATGGGTGGGTGGGTGAATGAAGAATAATGAGTGGGTAGATAAATGGAGAATCTTAAGTGGATGGAGGAGTTATCCCCGAGTGGGCTGGTGGAAGAGCAGGAAGCAGAATACTGAGTGAGTGCATGTGTTAGGGAAAATTTATCGACTTGGTAAAGGGATATGATAATTATTATCATACTGGGTTGGGTGGATGAGGAAATTATCATGTAAGTGAATAGTGAATGGATGGAGGTGAGTTTAAGAGACGGTCTAAGGGTCTAAGGAGAGAGAGAGAGAGAGAGAGAGAGAGAGAGAGAGAGAGAGAGAGAGTGGTGGGTGGGGATAGATGGAGTGAGAAAGAGAGGAGAGTTGATAAGATTTTAAGGATAGATGGGAAGACCTTTAATTTCTCTCTCTCTCTCTCTCTCTCTCTCTCTCTCTCTCTCTCTCTCTCTCTCTCCTTCCTCCAAAACTTAGGTAATGAGAGGAGAGTGGAGGTCTGATTGTGGGAAATGTAGCGGAAATATTGTTTAATTGATGATAGCCAGCCAGCAGGAGAGAGAGAGAGAGAGAGAGAGAGAGAGGAGAGAGAGAGAGAGAGAGAGAGAGAGAGAGAGAGAGAGAGAGAGAGAGAGAGAGAGAGAGAGAGAGAGAGAGTGTGTGTGTGTGTGTGTGTGTGTGTGTGTGTGTGTGTATTTGCAGAGTCGAGTGAGTAAACTTTGAAGGTGAAGATGATAATAATAATAATGAGGTTGAAGACAAGATGGGATATGAGGAGGAAAAAAAGGAGAGAGAAAGAAATGGAGAAAATGGACGAGAGAAGAAAGAAGAGTAGAGGAGAGGGAGAGAGTAGGGATGAACAAGTGAACAATAAAGAAGAGGAGAGGGAGAAGGAGAGGTGTTGGTAAAGGGAGCGTATAGAAAAGGAGAGAATATATAAGGATGGAGAGAGTGGAATATTTTTGTATATATAGGGAAGGAAATGGAGAAAGAGTGATAAAGAGAGGGGGGAGGGGATGAGGAGGAGGAGAGGGAGAGGGAGAGGGCGTGATAAAGAGAGGGGATGAGGAGGAAAGAGAGAGAGGACGTGATAAAGAGAAGGAATGAGGATAAGGAGGAGAGTGATTGGGAGAGGGAGAGGGCGTGATAAAGAGAGGGGATGAGGAGGAAAGAGAGAGAGGGAGAGGGCGTGATAAAGAGAAGGAATGAGGATAAGGAGGAGAGTGAGTGGGAGGAGGAGAGGGAGAGGGAGAGGGCGTGATAAAGGGGAGATTATCAGACTTGACCAGGACTTACTGTGACGAAATGGTGTTTGTAGCGAAGGAGAGAGAGAGAGAGAGAGAGAGAGAGAGAGAGAGAGAGAGAGAGAGAGAGAGAGAGAGAAGAGAGAGGAGAGAGAGAGAGAGAGAGAGAGAGAGACTGGGAAGAAGGAATGAAAGGAGATATAGAGGGAGGGAGGGAGGGATGAGAGAAGATTATGTGGGTAACTGGAAGGAAAGGAATGAATGGAAGGAGGGAGGGAGGGACAAGGGAAGATAAAATGAGTAGCTGGAAGGATAGAAGAAAGGGGGGGGGGGCAGAGAAGAAGGAATAGAAGGAGGTAGGTAAGGAAGGAGGGAGGGACGAGGGAAGATAAAATGAGTAGCTGGAAGGAAGAGGAATAGTTGGAAATTCAGAGAGAAAGTAAAAAATAACAGTCTGTTTATTGACCATAGATGTATTATGAATGTCCTTTTTGTTGTTGTTGTTGTTGTTGTTGTGATGTTGCTGTTGTTGTTTTGTGTTGTTGAGGATGATGGTAATGTTGTTTAAGATATGGATGGAGTTTCGTTTGTTATAAGAATATGACGTTAATTAAAGGGGGGGAAATTTTGTGTTGGTAAATCTGGAGCAAATGAATCCTCCACACTCTTCTAAGCAACAGAACACCATTATATTTGTTCGTCTGGTCCTGCTTCCTGGCATACTTTGGAGGAATCAAGACACTCCAATGTAACAAAAAAGAAATAACCCCTTAATGGAAAAATCATCCAGCCTCCCACTGTGACCCTGTGTCCCTATCTCTCTCTCTCTCTCTCTCTCTCTCTCTCTCATCTCTCTCCTCTCTCTCTTCTCTCTCTCTCTCTCTCTCTCTGTTTGTCTCTGTCTCTGTCTCTCTGTCTATCTCTCTCTCTCTCTCTTCTCTCTCTCTCTCTCTCTCTCTCTCTCTCTCTCTCTCTCTCTCTCTCTCTCTCCCTCTCTCTCAATCTCTCTCTCTCTCTATCTATCTCTGTCTATGTCTCTGTGTCTGTCTTTCTGTTTCTTACCGCAGCTGAGTCCTGAGTGACCCTGAAGAATCCTGGGCCACAGTTCCCCTTGTGTGGGCACCCGATCAGAGCCGCCCTCAGCGCTATGGATCGGCGCCAGCGACGTGGGTGGAGGCGGATGTAACGGGCGGTGAAGGGGGAGTTGAGGTAGTGACGACGTTCAGTGTGTTTGTCCAGGTTACCTCCAAACACCTGCATGGACAGAGGAGGAGAGGGAAGGAAGATTACAGGTGTATGTGGTGATGGACAGGTGTGGTGGTTTTTTTTATAAGGTAGGAAAATAATACAGGTGTTTTGATTTATAAAGTAGGGGGAGAATACAGGTGCATGTGGTGATGAGCAGGTATGATGGGTGTATGTATAAGGTTAATGAATATACATACGTGATGATTGGCAGGTGTGGCGGTTTATAAGGTCTGGGGGATAGATAATACAGGTATGATGGTGGTGGGGAAAAGGGGGGCAGAAAATTACGAGTCTTTCTATAATTATCAGGTGTGGTAAACATGCTTGCTTGAGAGGTGTAGATGGCAGGTGAGGGGCGAGTATAGGTGAGTGTGTTCCAACCTACTTACTTCACCCATCCACACTTCACCTACACACCACCCACTCACCTTATGTGTGTGTCTATAGGTGGTTGTCCTCTTTGTGTGTAAAACAAAGCCTCGTATCCAACCTTACGTCACCCATACCCACATCATACCTATACTATACACCACACACTCACCTTAGTGTCTAGGTGGTTGCCGTCCTTGTAGGTGAACCAGAGCCTCGTGTCGTTGGAGTAGGTGAGTGTGTAAGCTTTAACCCAATGCTTCCTACCCGTGTCACCCCTTCCTCTCGTCACTACCCCCGTTACCCTGTGTGGAGGTCCAAGGTCCCACTGCAGCCATTGGTTTTCCTGTGGGGATGGGCAGAGGGAAAGGGTAGGTAGGTAGGTAAATGGATGGATGGTTTGGTAGGTAGATGAATAGGGAGATAGAGTGGTAGATGGG
>JAWZYT010001281.1:385000-423562 GCA_034508575.1 Petrolisthes manimaculis | reverse complement strand
ACATCTATACGCACACACACACATTTATATATATGTATATACACACACAGACATCTATACACACATATATCACATATATACACACATATATTGGGGGGGGGGGGCGAGAGCAGCAAGCAGCGCCGCAGGTCAAGCTACGCCGTGAATGGTGAAGTCAGTGCTTGTAATAATAATAATAATAATAATAATAATAATAATAATAATAATAATACTAATACTAATACTAATACTACTACTACTACTACTACTACTACTACTACTACTACTACTACTACTACTACTACTACTACTACTACTACTACTACTACTACTACTAATAATAATAATAATAATAATAATAATAATAATAATAATAATAATGTTTCCATACAGGATTCAGATAGTGATGTGGTGCATAGTGTAGTGTCCCTTGTTGGTGATAGTGATGATGATGAAACAACACTACCAACAACAACAACAACAACAACAACACTATCATCACTACCAACATCAACAACAACAACATCATCACTACCACACACTACCAACGGCTACCACAACCACCACCATTCAGAAGGAGATAATACCACTACCACAACTACTACTAGTACCACTACTACTACTACTACTACTACACTATATTGTCCATCACATCAAGGTATATATAGTAATAATAGATTAATAGTTTGTATAGTTATTTCTCTCTCTCTCTCTCTCTCTCTCTCTCTTCTATCACCTTTTTCTGGCGCTATACCACCTCCATGTTTACAACCCTAACTTATATCCAGCAATCAATCTCTCTCTCTCTCTCTCCTCTCTCTCTCTCTCTCTCTCTCTCTCTCTCTCTCACCTTTTTCTGGCGCTATTGTGTGTGTGTGTGTGTACTTTCTCTAGTATGTATGTGTGTATGTGTGTAGGTGTGTGTGTGTGTGTGTAGGTGTGTGTGTGTGTGTTTCACCTTACACAAATAGTTCAGCAATTATATATTTATTTAAGGGAGAAATTTTGTGTTGGTAAATCTGGAGCAATTGAATCCTCCAAACTATTTCAAACAACGTAACACCATTATTTGTGTTCATTTGGTCCTGTTGTTTCCTGGCATACTTTGGAGGAATCAAGGTTCAGTTGGCTCCACTCCCGCGTTTATCCCCTAAGCTGTCGTTGTCAATGTTGGGCCAGACAGAAATTCGAATCCCCATCCACAAGTTAAAAAAATTCGAAACATTCATATTTTCACTCTAAGGATATAAATGAATGTTTCGAATATTTTAACTAGTGTATCGGGATTCACAAGTTAAAAATATTCGAAACATTCCTATTTTCACTCCAAGGATATGAATGAATGTTTCGAATATTTTAACTTGTGGTTCGGGATTCGAATTTCTGACTGGCCCAACATTGACAACGACAGCTGAGGGAGAAACGCGGGAGTGGAGCCAACTGTATGGAGTTACCAACCTACCAGCACTATAAAAAAAAAAAAAAAAAAAAAAAAAAAAAAAATAATAATAATAATAATAATAATAATAAGTATAAGACCTCCATAGACTATCAATCCTGCCTGTACAAACTGAGTGGGTGGTTGTACAGACATAACCGTGTGGTGTGTGTGTGTGTGTGTGTGTGGTGTGTGTGTGTGTGGTGTGTGTGTGGTGTGTGTGTGTGTGTGTGTGTGGTGTGTGTGTGTGTGTGGTGTGTGGTGTGTGTGTGTGTGTGTGGTGTGTGTGTGTGTCTGTGTGTGTGGTGTGTGTGTGTGTGTGTGTGTGTCTGTGTGGTGTGTGTGTGTGTGTGTGTCTGTGTGTGTGTGTGTCTGTGTGTGTGTGTGTGTGTGCGTGATGGTTTGCACAAAATTGACTGAACCCTATCCAACAAGCTTTTGGGGGGAATAAGGGGACAGGCTTGGGGTAGGTAGGAAGCCTGTCCCCTATTCCCGCACCCCCTTACCTAGCTAGTTACACAGGCATGAATGATGGTGTCAATAGTGTGGCCAGGGACAGGGAAAATTATCTGTTTTATGGAATTTTGGAGTTGACACCGGGAAAATTATTATTATTATAAAGATGGTTCGAGAGTAAACAGGGACATTTCTACCAGACGAAATACCAAAATAAAAGAGAAAAAAGAAAGAGAAATACCGTCAATGTTCAAAAGAAGAAAAAGTAAACAGGAATTATTGAGGTAAAAAATAAAAAAGGGAAATTCTGTTGTTGAAGTTGGGGTAATGTTGTGCATCAGACCTGGCAACACTGGTCTAGTCTACCCGGCGACTTTACTATTACCCAATGCTCTCATTTTAAGGTAATTACTCTAGATTAGCGTAAATTTGGGGCCATTTAAGGTAAAGTGTTGACCATCTAAGGTAAATTGTCTGACACCCGTAGTTTAAAAAAAATTGAGGGCCCTTACTGGAGCTCTATGAACCCTCCAAACTACTCCAGGCAACAGATTCCCTATTCGAAACACTGAAGCGTTTTGTGGCCTGGATTATTTGGAGAATTCATAGAGCTCCAGTAAGGGCCCTCAATTTTTTTTAAACTACGGGTGTGAGGCCCATAGTTTAAATAAATTGAGGGCCCTTACTGGAGCTCTATGAATTCTCCAAAATAATCCAGGCCACAGAACCCTTCCGTATTTCTAATTTTTACAAGTCCTTCTGGGGGTAAACAGGGAAAAATTGAGGTAAAAAAAGGGAAATTCTGCAGATGTTGAAGTTAGGGAAATTTCGTGAAGCAGACCTGGCAACACTGACTCTCTCACTCTCAGACCTCAGTATGGATTTGGGTGTGGTGGGGTATAGACGTGTGTGTCTGTGTGTGTGTGTATTATGTCTCTGGTCACTGCTAACAACAATTTAAACCATCATGTCTTTGACTGTGGTGAGTATTGTATGTATGTATATATTTTTGTAAGAGACGAAAATGTGTATTGTATGTATGTATGTGTGTATTTTTGTAAGAGACGAAATGTGTATTGTACTGAATGTGTGTATGTATGTGTGTATGTGTTTAGAAAAAAATAAAAAAAATAATATCAATTGGTCATTTTATAGTTAATCTATGTATGTGTGTGTGTATATGTGTGATCAAAATAATAGTAATAAAAATAGTAATAATATTAATTGGTTGAAAATAGTAATAGTAATAATGAAATTTTGGTGTTTGACAAGTATATATCGATTTTTTTTTTTTTTTTTTTAAATCGTGTAACAGGAATTATCAGGTTAAAATTTCATTGTTTTTTTCCCTCCCTGTTTGATCGACTTTCTATTTATTTATTTATATACTTATTTATTTATATGTATTTATTTGTTTCTTTATTTACTTATTTATTTATTTACGTATTTATTTATGTATTTATTTATGTATTGGCGAAGAAACTACAAAATATCAAGAGTTTAAACAAATTACACACACATACATACATACATATGTTATAAACATTATGGACATATTTTAACCACAGTATTACAACACATAAAATTAAATACTGAAACTTTATTTCATGTGAGACAAATTGGTTTGGGTTCTGAAGCAGTATTCGAATATCTTGTTTCTCTCATTATTTGGATATGTGTTGTAATATTGTTGTTGTAATATGTCCATAATGCTTATAACATGTTACTCATTATCAATATAATACGTTTACTTAGATGATATTTATTAGAGATATTTATTATTAAACCCGCATATTGACAAATTTTAAAAGGGTTTGTTTTGCCCGACTGTACATACATACATACATATATACAGACACATATACATACCAAGGTCTACATACTTGATACATACATACAGACAGACAGACACATACATAACTTTAAAGAAAAATATGATAGGCTAATTAGGTTTTAATCCTGTAAAGATACAAAATAGGTAATACACACACACACACACACACTCTCACACACACACACACTCACGCACACTCTCACACACACACACACTCACGCACACTCTCACACACACACACACTCACGCACTCTCTCTCTCACACACACACACACTCTCACACACACACACACACTCACGCACACTCTCACACACACACTCTCACACACACACAGTCACACACACTCTCACACACACACAGTCACACACACAGTCACACACACACAGTCACACACACACACACACACAAACAACAATAACAGTGATATATGAATGAGAAATTATGACTGGTTATGAGAGGAATATTAAATAAATCTCTGTGATCGTGTAAGAAAATTAATGGTTTCTGATTTCTCCAAACTATGCCACGAAACAAGCTTCTTCTATAGAGTTGGTGTTTCGTGGAGATATTTGGAGGACTCATTTACTTCCAATATTCTGACTAGGCTACATCACAGGATCCTTTTATTAACCTTCCTGTCACACCATTCGGAATTCCTGTGTGTGTGTGTGTGTGTGTGTGTGTGTATGTGTGTGTGTGTGTGTGTACTATACTATTACCACCACTACTACTACTAATAATAATATCTTTTATAGTCGTAGCATCAAAACAGTCAAATGAGAAACTGAACACACACACACACACACTGGTCGATACAAACACAGACACACACACACACACTGGTCAATACACACACACACACACACACACTGGTCGATACAAACACACACACACACACACACTGGTCGATACAAACACACACACACACACACACTGGTCGATACAAACACAGACACACACACACACACACACACGATAAAATATTGATAGCAGCGAGTGGATTAACTGCGCACATAGCCAAACAATGTTCTATAATACGAATATAATTACACTACTACAAAATTAATGATGTTTTACGAGTAGTGTATGTATGTATGTATGTATATGTATGTATATGTATGTATGTACAGTCGTGGTCAAATATAATCATCCATATAGGGGGAGTAACTCACGTAAGAGTTTGACAGCTTCCCTCTGTTCCTTAGATGATAAACTTTCCAATAAATAGATTAACTACCATCTTTTAATTTAATACAAGCAGTTACACACTACTTAAAACAATAACACACACACACTGCTTAAAACAATAACACACACACACACACACTACTTAAAACAATAACACACACACACACACACACTACTTAAAACAATAACACACACACACACACACACTACTTAAAACAATAACACACACACACACACACACTACTTAAAACAATAACACACACACTACTTAAAACAATAACACACACACACACACACTACTTAAAACAATAACACACACACACACACACACTACTTAAAACAATAACACACACACACACACACTACTTAAAACAATAACACACACACACACACACTACTTAAAACAATAACACACACACACTACTTAAAACAATAACACACACACACACACACACACACACTACTTAAAACAATAACACACACACACACACACACTACTTAAAACAATAACATATCATAATAATGTGAACGTGAAAACATTAGACAGTAAATTGTTTGAGATACCCATATGTGGATGATTATTATTGTATAGGCTATGAGGGAGGGAGAGAGAGAGAGAAAGAAAGAGAGAGAGAGAGAGAGAGAGAGAAAGAAAGAGAGAGAGAGAGAGAGAGAGTGAATGTGAGGAGCAGAAAGCTTTGAATCGTGTGTGTGTATATATGTGTGTGTGTATATATATGTGTGTGTGTATATATATGTGTGTGTGTATATATATGTGTGTGTATGTGTGGTATTGTTCATTTCCCCACCCAGTACACATATAGAGGCTGAGTTTAAATGCAGTGTGTGTATATGTATGTGTATGTGTGTGTGTGTCACTGTGTGTGTGTGTGTGTGGTGTGCCTGCCTTTCGTCTCTAGTCAGGGATTACGTATCACAAGTGTACCGTAGTGTTTCGTGTGTGTGTGTATAGATGTGTGTGTGTGTGTGTGTATAGATGTGTGTGTGTGTGTGTATATAGATGTCTGTGTGTGTATATATATAGATGTCTGTCTGTGTGTGTGTGTAGATGTCTGTTTGTATGTATGTATATATAGATGTGTGTGTGTGTTTCGTGGCAATATTTGAATGATTCGTTTTTTACCTCCAATTTTCTTACTACATCACAGTTATATACAGCTGTGTGTGTGTGTGTGTGTGTATATATATATATATATGTCCTTCAAATATTGAATATGTCTTCCAGTGTTCCCCCTACCCCCCCCCCAAAAAAAAAAAAAAAAAAACACACACACAAGCATGATTCGATATATATAATAATTTTTACATATCATAAATGCACATAACTTTGAATTAAATTACGTGCCTAATATCTATCAATCAATCAATCAATCAAATCAATTCTTTGCTCTTCTGTGTGTGTGTGTATGTGTTCTCTCTCTCCCCCCTCTGTCTGTCTGTCTGTGTGTGTGTATGTATTCTCTCTTTCTGTCTGTGTGTGTGTTCTCTGTCCTCTGTATGTATGTATTCTCTCTCATTTTCTCCCCCACTCCCCTACCTCCTCATCTGTGTGTGTGTGTGTGTGTGTGTGTATTTATCTATCTACTAATTTATCTCTCTCTCTGTTTATCTATCTACTTATTTCTCTCTGTGTGTGTGTGTGTGTGTATGTATTCTCTCACTCTCACTCACTCACTCTCTCTCTCTCCAACAGGGCAGACACTACGGTTCTACTGCCGTGACTGTGAGACGGCCGTGTGTAGCAGTTGTACGGATATTGAACACAGAACACACAACACTTTACACCTCACTGATGCCGTTGACGAACACCGTACAGCCATGCACCAACTTATACACAGAGTCACTATGCAGGTAAGAGAGAATACATTAATTAAAAGTTATAGGAGTACAGTAACTTATAAGTGTACAGGATCACTATGCAGGTAAGATTATGTTAATTAAGAGTTATATGAGTAACTTATAAGTGTACGTTAAGCAGTTATATGAGTAACTTATAAGTGTACAGGGTTACTATGCAGGTAAGAGAGAATACATTAATTAAGAGTTATATGAGTAACTTATAAGTGTACGTTAAGCAGTTAAGTACGTGTGAAAGCAGTCAAAGATTTATAGCTATATAGGTTAGAGTTATAGTTATGTATGTTAAGAGTATGTTAAGAGTTATAGGTAAGTAAGGTGAGAGTAAATAAGAGTTATAGATATGTAGGTAAGAGTAAAGTAAATAAGAATTATGTATGAGTAAGTTATGTATGAACAAGAATAATGGATGGTCCGTATTCAAGAACATCTGTGGTGTATACGATGGTGAGGTACTGTACGACGGGTGTGGAGTCATCGTATGCACCACAATCAGTCTTAAATACGACCCTAATAAGAATTATAATTTTCCCTAACTCCCACAGTAATATATATCCGTACTCACTCACTCACTCCCTCACTCACTCAGAAATATATCCCCCCCCTCCCCCTCCCCCTCCACTCTCACTCCACTTCAGAAACATATCCACCCCCACTCCCTCTCACTCCCAATACTCTCCCCCACACCCTCACTCCCACTCTCACACTCCCCCTCAGAAATATATCCACTCCTACCCACTCTCTCTCACTCCCCCCCCCCCAACGGGAACCGCCTTGCCGAGGTGGGGGGGGGCTTGTGTGTCTCTGAGACCTGCTGGCGAGCTAGACTAGAGGGGGCTCCGGCCCCTGCTCTGTCCCAATTTTGGGGAGAGAGTGTTTCCCATGCTAGGAAGGTCACCAGTGAGAGAGCAGACTAAATGGTTCCCATCTTTCAGTTCTTCAACTGTTCCTTCTTATCTTTTTATTTCCTTCCTGCTTGTTGTCACACCTTTATCTCTATCACCTTTTGATGGCGCTATACCACACCAATGTTCACAACCAATATATACAATAATAATAAAAAAAAAATCTCCCTCCCCCTCAGAAATCTATCCACCCGTACTCCATCTCCCCCACACCACACTCACACCACTCCTCCCCACTCCCACAGTTACCGTGTATGAAGAAGTCCATCAGTGATATAGAGGGTGTGTGTGTGAGTCTACGTGAGAGTCGAGTGAGAGCCGAGGGTGAAGTGAGACAATGTTTCACTTCACTCCATCACCTCTTGGACCAAAGACAAACTCAACTCATCAACGCACTCAACACGGTCGAGTCCGAGAAACAACGCACTCTAGGTGAAGAAACATTAACTATTTTTGTTTGTTGTTGTTGTTTTTCATCGTATTGTTATAATACATACTTATAAACATGTATAACAGAAGGAAATATACATATCCTTCAGTAATACATACTTATAAACATGTATAACGGAAGGAAATATACATATCCTTCAGTAATACATACTTATAAACATGTATAACAGAAGGATATATACATATCCTTATATACATATACATCATATATACATTATATATACATCCCTTATAATTATACTGTAAATCTAATCTACATAATTATTACCTCTTATAATTATACCCTAAATCTAATCTACATGTTAACACTTAATGATTATACCACTTTATAATTATACCCTAATTCTAATCTACATAAATATACCCTAAATCAAATCTACATAATTATTACCCCTTATAATTATACCATAAATCTAATTACATATTAACACTTTATGATTATACTACTGTACTTTATAATTATACCCTAAATCTAATCTACATAATTAATACCTCTTATAATTATACCCTAAATCTAATCTACATAATTAATACCTGTTATAATTATACCGTAAATCTAATCTACATAATTAATACCTCTTATAATTATACCCTAAATCTAATCTACATAATTAATACCTGTTATAATTATACCGTAAATCTAATCTACATAATTAATACCTCTTATAAATATACCCTAAATCTAATCTACATAATTATTTCCCCTTATAATTATACCGTAATTGTAATCTACATAATTAATACCTAATCTACATAATTAATACCCCTTATAATTATACCGTAAATCTAATCTACATAATTATTACCCCTTATAATTATACCGTAAATCTAATCTACATAATTAATACCTAATCTACATAATTATTACCCCTTATAATTATACCGTAAATCTAATCTACATAATTAATACCTAATCTACATAATTATTACCCCTTATAATTATACCGTAAATCTAATCTACATAATTAATACCTAATCTACATAATTATTACCTCTTATAATTATACCGTAAATCTAATCTACATAATTAATACCTAATCTACATAATTATTACCCCTTATAATTATACCGTAATTGTAATCTACATAATTATTACCCCTTATAATTATACCATAAATTTAATCTACATAATTAATACCTAATTTACATAATTATTACCTCTTATAATTATACCTTAAATCTAATCTACATAATTATTACCTCTTATAATTATACCATAAATCTAATCTACATAATTATACCCTAAATCTAATCTACATAATTATTACCTCTTATAATTATACCCTAAATCTACATATACCGTAAATCTAATCTCCATATTAACGTTTTGTAGGTACCCAATTGGAGGAGTTGGAGGGTTGGGTACAAGGTGTGGAGAGTGGGTGTGAGTTTGTAGAGGCTGCGTTGACACAATGTCCGGCCATGGAGGTGGTGTTGGTGAGGAAGCAGCTTGGTGAACGACTCATGGACTATGCCAATATGAATGTTCCCCCGGCACCACACCAAAACAGTCATATTAAGTAAGTAATAATAAATAAATAAATAAAATAGCTTAGGTTAGGTTAGGTAAATAAATAAAATAGCTTAGGTTAGGTTAGGTTGGGTTAGAACAGTCATATCAAGTAAGTTGGTTGGGTTGGGTTGGGTTGGGTTGGGTTGGGTTGAGTTGGGTTGAGTTGGGTTGGGTTGGGTTAGGGTTAGGTTAGGTTAGGTTAGGTTAGGCACCACACCAAAACAGTCATATCAAGTTGGTATATATGTAACATTAATCAACAGTGATATCACTTTACTTTTACCCACATTCACCTTCAGTTTCCTTCATTTACACACAGACTGAAATTCATCCACCACTCTCTGCAACTCCCTTTCACTCTCAGCCATCAGCACAGTGTCATCCACAAACAAACTTGCCGCCAAGGACCAATTTACTTCATTCAGCCTCAATTTCACCCCCAGACCATTCACTTTGGCTTTCATCTCTCTCATACACCCATCCATATATATATTGAACAGCCACGGTGACATAACACATCCCTGTCTCAGCCCTACACTAATATTAAAACTCTCACTCAGATCACCCTCTACCCGCACACACACACACGCCCTTGCCTCTGCATAAAAAGCCTCAATACCTTTCAGTAGAGATCCCCCAACACCATATATTCTCAACACCTCTGACATACAGTAGCTCTCCTATCCACCCTATCGTATGCCTTCTCCAAGTCCATGAAGGCACCATACAACTTCCTACCTTTCCCAATATATTTCTGTACTATTGATTTTAATGCAAATATCTGGTCCACACATCCTCTACCCTTTCTGAACCCTCCCTGTTCCTCACCAACTTTATTCTCTGTTACTTCCATCAGTCTCTCAGTTATTCTTTATTTACCTTATATTATAGGAACATGGTTGGTAACATTGACTCATTATTCACCTCGTGTTACAGGTTCATAGTTGGCAACACTGATCCGTTAAAGCCAGCATTTCAAAACATTGGTAACATTGTCTCATTATTCGTGTTACAGGTTCGTAGTTGGCAACACTGATCCGTTAAAGACAGCCTTTCAAAACATTGGTAACATTGAGAGTAACAGCGCAGTACCACACCAGAGCAGTGTGACGGGTGAATCGTTACGTCAGGTGTGTGTGGGCCGCGGGGGAACCGTGACGGTAATGACACGTGACTACCGCGGCGACAAGTGCGTCAGCGGCGGCGGCGACGTGACGGCCGCCTTCACCCGCACCACCAACAGTCACCCGTCACTCCCCCGTCACGGCTCCACGTCACCCAGACCCACATCCACCTCACCCAGACCATCACCACTGTCATCCACATCACCACGATCCAACAGTAGAAGTCCCAGTACAACTCCACGTGATGATCCCAGTACACCACAGGTCAGTCCCAGTACCCCTCCCCCCTCCCCCCTGTCAGTCCCAGTACCCCTCCCCCCCCCCCTGTCAGTCCCAGTAGCCCATCCCCCCCCCATGTCATAATTCGGAGTTAATTTTAGATTATATTAATTATTATTATTATGGTTGTTATTATTATGGTGTGGAGAGTTAGCAAGCCCCCCGACACCCCCCCCCCCCCAAGCCTGCCACCCTACTCACGCACCCCCTAAACACACACACCCTAAACAACAACAACAACAACAACAACAAACCTCACTGAGACTCATCACAACACACTTCAAACCAAACAGAACAGAGCCCTAAAGATAATGACAGTCTGCACAGCTACTACACCTACAGACACACCTAGATGAAGCCATTATCCAGGATGCAACACAACACCCCATACTATTAAACACATTATTGAACACTGTAATACACACAACCACACTCACCAACAACACCCCATACTATTAAACACATTATTGAACACTGTAATACACACAAACACACTCACCAACAACAACAACAATGAATAATAATAATAATAATAAATGTTAACTGTATTATATTTTTTCTTAATTAATTTTATACCGTAATACGACGACTTAATTTGTACCCTAATATAACAACAACAACAACAGGTGCTGGATCTGAACAACGGAACGTATGAGATTGGGTTTGTGGCCGGGACGGAGGGAACGTACTCATTAGAAGTGCTGCTGTATGGCCAGGCAGTGAATGGTAGTCCCTTCACTATTACTGCTATACAACCACCAGAGGAAGATAGTGCTAGTTCACATAGATCTATTCCTAATATGTCCAGACAAACATCACATTCAACTCAGGTAAATAGTATTGAAATATATCATACCTTTTTATAATATCTATCTATCTATAGCCTCGTTCCTTCTGGGAACTCCCTCCAAGGGTGTGGCCACGGCAGAAAAGTCTCCATCTTTCCCTGTTCCAACACTCCCTCCTTACTTGTTCAAACCCTCCTCTGCCCCTCATGTTACTCTCCTTTACATACTCTTCCACTTTGTTCCAGGGAGTGTTGGAACAGAGTGGAAGAGTATGTAAAGGAGATAAACATGAGGGGGAGGGGAGGGCTGGACCAATTAAGGAGGGAGTGTTGGAACAGGGAAGACTGGAGACTTTTCTGTTGTGGCCATCCCCTTGGGGGGAGTTCCTGGAGGGAACGAGGCGTCAGAGCTATAGATAAATAGATATATTACACAGCCAATGTACAAGTGTACTGTACAATGAGGGTTTTCTGTATACAGTTTCATTATACACATACATACATACATTACACACACAATGTACAAGTATAAAATGAGAGTTAACTTTACCTCAAATATAATAGTTTCTGTCCTTAATGTTGACTGACTCCCTCACACTGCCACTATTCCCAACAGGTGACGTCCCGTGCTTCCCGAACCTCACGTCGTCCAATGTCGCACCGTTCATCGTGTTCCCGACGCACCAACCCCATAGAGGACGACATGCTGCTTAGGGTCGGGCGGAGGGGACGCAACCGAGGAGAATTTGTCAACCCTCAGGTATATATAAAAAATAATAAACACAAATTGAATTGGTGTTTCATAATTATGTTGTTACAGTAATTTTTTTTTTTTGTTGTGTTGCAGTAAATATTGGAAAAAATATATATATACAGTATATAATTTTCTGCAATATGTATAATGTGTTGTGTAGTAATTTTAGTTGCAGAGAATAGATAGTATTTATTGGAAAAGAAAGTATTATTTTGTGCAATATGAAGGGTATAATTATTTAAAAAAAAAAGGTATAATTTTGTGTAATATGAAGAATATAATTATAAAAAAAAAGGTATAATTATTGAAAACAAAAAAGGTATAATTTTGTGCAATATGTAGGATGAAATTAATGAAAAAAAAGTTTTATTTTGTGCAATATAATGGATGAAATTAATAAAAATAAAAAGGTATAATTTTGTACAATATAAAATGATACACTGTAATTTAATCCAATTTTTGTTTTTTGAATTATCATTGTTATAAATATTGTTTTTTTTAATTATCATTGTTATAAATATTGTTTTTTGAATTATCATTGTTATAAATATTGTTTTTTTAATTATCATCGTAATAAATATTGTTTTTTTAATTATCATTGTTATAAATATTGTTTTTTTTAATTATCATTGTTATAAATATTTTTTTTTTTAAATTATCATTGTTATAAATATATTGTTTTTAATTATCATCGTTATAAAATTAAAATTTAATATTGTTTTTTTAATTATCATTGTTATAAATATATTTTTTTTAATTATCGTTATAAAATTAAAATTTAATATTTTTTTTTTAATTATCATCATTATAAATATTGTTTTTTTAAATTATCATCGTTATAAATATTGTTTTTTTATTTACCGTTACAGGGCATTGCGTACAACAGCATAAAAGACGGCCGCATTGCCGTCGCTGATTCAAACAACCAGTGTATACAAGTGTTTACCCTGAGTGGAGAGTGTAAACTGAGGTGAGGTCATTTATTGTTTATGTTGTGTGTGTGTGTTTGTGTGTGTTAATGTTTGTTTTGTTGTGTGTGTGTGTGTGAGTTAATGTTTGTTTTGTTGTGTGTGTGTGTGTGTGTGTTAATTTAATGTTTGTTATGTTGTGTGTGTGTGTGAGTTAATTTATTGTTTGTTGTGTGTGTGTGTGTGTTAATGTTTGTTGTGTGTGTGTGTGTGTGTGAGTTAATGTATTGTTGATGTTGTGTGTGTGTGTGTGAGTTAATGTATTGTTGATGATGTGTGTGTGAGTTAATGTTTGTTTTGTTGTGTGTGTGTGTGAGTTAATGTATTGTTTTGTTGTGTGTGTGTGTGAGTTAATGTATTGTTTGTTGTGTGTGTGTGTGTGAGTTAATGTTTGTTTTGTTGTGTGTGTGTGTGTGTGAGTTAATTTATTGTTTATGTTGTGTGTGTGTGTGTGTGTTAATGTTTGTTTTGTTGTGTGTGTGTGTGAGTTAATTTATTGTTTGTTGTGTGTGTGTGTTAATTTATCGTTTGTGTACAAGCGAGTTAATATACCGTCACCATTTTTCTTCTGTGTGTGTGTGTATCAGGTTTGGAGTGCGAGGAAGTTAATAATATACAGTATAATAATGTACATTTGCCTTTTTTTTCTGTGTGTGTGTGTGTGTGTGTGTTTAGTTAATATATCATCACCATTTCTTCTGTGTGTGTGAGTTAATTTATCGTAACAATATTTTTTCTGTATGTGTGTGTGTGTGTTTATTTAATGTACGTTCACCATTTCTTCTGTGTGTGTGTGTGTGTGTGTGTGTGTTTAATGTACGTTCACCATTTGTGTGTGTGTGTGTGTGTGTGTTTATTTAATGTACGTTCACCATTTCTTCTGTGTGTGTGAGTTAATTATTTTATTTTTTTTTTTATCGTAACCATATTTTTTCTTCTCTCTGTGTGTGTGTGTGTGTGTGTGTGTCAGGTTTGGGGTTCGAGGCCGGGGTACGGGACAGATGCAGCGTCCCACGGGTGTGTCGGCTCTTCCCAACGGCAACTATGTCGTGGCGGACTATGAGAACAAGTGGGTCTCCATCTTTGAACCCTCGGGGAAATACGTCACTCGCATCGGAAACGGAAAACTGTTGGGTGAGTTGTTATTTGTTTTTTTATGATTGTTTTGTTTATTTTATTTGTTTTTTTTTTCTCTTTTTTTCTCTTTTTTTGTCATCTCTCTTTCTCATCTCTCTTTCTTTCTTTTTTTTTTTCCTCTTTTTTTTTTCCTCTTTTTTATGTTTGTTTGGTTTTATTTATTTGTTAATTTTGTCTTTCTTTCTTTCTTATGTTTTTTTTTTTTTTTTTTTTTTTTTGTCGTTCTCTCTTTCTCTCTCTCTCTCTTTCTTATTTTGAAAATGTACCAAAACACCACCACAAATTAAATATCAAACCAAAACCACACAACACACACACACACACACACACACACAAAATAATAAGCTTTCCAATTTAACTCATACATCATTATTTACATTGGCAATTCATCCATAATTATAATCTCTCATTATAATATTAAATTAATCTATTTATATTTTCTTCCATATTGCATAATTATAATGTTCATGTATCTATTTGTGGCTGCCATATCAATAAATGTTTATTATTATTATTATTATTATTATTATTATTGCTATTATTATTATTGCTATTATTATTATTGCTATTATTATTATCATCATTATTACTATTATCATTATCACTATTATCATTATTACTATTATCATTATCACTATTATTATCATTATCATTACTATTATTATCATTATCATTACTATTACTATCATTATCATTACTATTATTGTCATTATCATTACTATTATTATCATTATCATTACTATTACTATCATTATTATTACTATTATCATTATCACTATTATTATCATTATCATTACTATTACCTGTACTATTATTATTACTATTACTATCATTATCATTACTATTATTATCATTATCATAACTACTATTACTATTATCATTATTCTCAGGTCCTAAGGGTGTGTGTGTAGACCATAACGGACACATCATAGTGGTAGACAACAAAGCGTCATGTGTGTGTGTGTTCCAACAATCTGGGAAGCTGCTCACTAAGTTTGGTAACCGTGGTACTGATGATTACCAGTTCGCCGGACCACACTTTGCTGCCGTTAATAGTAGAGGACATATTGCCATTACAGACTTCCATAACCATTGTGTTAAAGTAAGTATTATTGTTATTTATATTGCCATAACTGACTTCCATAACCATTGTGTTAAAGTAAGTATTATTGTTATTTAATGTTATTTAATGTTAGTTAATGTTATTGTTATTATTTAATGTTAAAGTAATTGTTAGTTAGTGTTATTCAATGTTAGTTAGTATTATGAGGGTGGGGTGGGTGGGGGTAGGGGGACAGGCTTGGGGGTGGTTAGGGGGGTGCAGGAGTAGGGGGACAGGCTTGGGGGTGGTTAGGGGGGTGCAGGAGTAGGGGGACAGGCTTGGGGGTGGTTAGGGGGGTGCAGGAGTAGGGGTACACTTTGCCATAACGGACTTCCATAATCAATGTGTTAAAGTGAGTATTGTTATTATTTAAAGATAATATTGCCATTAATTAAAGACATATTATTATTATTATTAACTTGAAAATTATTGGATTAAGGGAGTTTTCTGTATTAATAATAATAATAATAAAAATAATAGCAAAAATAATATAATAATAAAAATAAAAATAATAACAGTAATAATAAAAGTAACAAAAAATAATAACAATAATAATTAAAAAAAAAAAAAATAATGCCTCTATTTTTTTTTTTTTTTTTTTTTTTTTTTTTGTAGGTGTTTGACAGTGACGGAGAGTTTATGTTTACGTTTGGTTCAAGCGGTGAAGGAAACGGACAATTCAACGCACCGACGGGCATTGCCATCGATGCTTATGATAATATTATTGTGGCTGATTGGGGAAACTCTAGAATACAGGTAAGCTATATACACACATACAGACACATGCATACAGACAGATATACAGACATTCATACAGACATTCACACAGACATAGATACAGACACATACATTCATACAGACATAGATACATACACACATAGATACATACACACATACACACATACATACATGCATACATTCACACAGACATAGATACATACACACATAGATACATACACACATACATACATAGATACATACACACATACATACATGCATACATTCACACAGACATAGATATACAGACATATATACATACATTCACACAGACATAGATATACAGACATATATACATACATTCACACAGACATAGATATACAGACATATATACATACATTCACACAGACATAGATATACAGACATATATACATACATTCACACAGACATAGATATACAGACATATATACATACATTCACACAGACATAGATATACAGACATATATACATACATTCACACAGACATAGATATACAGACATATATACATACATTCATACATACACATTACTGTATTAAATTTATAAAGATATACAGTACAAACATTACATACATAAATTACTGTATTAATTTTATAAAGAAATACAGGTACAGTCGGCTCCACTCCCGCGTTTCTCCCCAGCTGTCGTTGTCAATGTTGGGACAGTCAGAAATTCAAATCCCGATCCACAAGTTAAAAAAATTTGAAACATTGATATCCTTAGAGTGAAAGATATAAATGTTTCGAATATTAATACACAATACATCATTATAGGTAATGTATTAATTATTGTGTATTAATATTCTAAACATTCATATCCTTAGAGTGAAAGATATAAATGTTTAAAATATTTTAACTTGTGGATTAGGATTCGAATTTTTGACTGTCCCAACATTGACAACGACAGCTGGGGGAGAAACGTGGGAGTGGAGCCGACTGTACATACAGACACACATTACTGTATTAATTTTATAAAGATATATAGGTACAATAATTAAATGTTTAACTCGAGAATACAGAATACAGAAATAATTACAAAGAGAGATACAGTACAATAATTTAATGTTTGTTAAGTACAGAATACATACATAAATTACAGTATTAATTTTATAAAGATATTTAATACAATAATTACATACACACATTACTGTATTACATATAGTACAAAATAATTACATACTCACATTACTGTATTACATGTTTATATTAATTTTATAAAGATATTTAGTACAATAATTAAATATTAAATGATAAAAGTATACAGTACCAGTAATTAAATGTTTAAATAAATAATACAGATACAAAGAATACATAAATTACTGTATTTTTTGTATGTTATTAATTTCCCCTACTAATACACACTCCCCCTTCCACCCCCACTACTAATACACACTCCCCATTCCACCCCCACCCCACTCCCACTACTAATACACACTCCCCCTTCCTCCCCTCCCCTCCCACTCCCCCTACTAATACACACTCCCCCTTCCTCCCCTCCCACTCCCACTACTAATACACACTCCCCATTCCTCCCCTCCCCTCCCACTCCCACTACTAATACACACTCCCCATTCCTCCCCTCCCCTCCCCTCCCACTCCCACTACTAATACACACTCCCCCTTCCTCCCCTCCCCTCCCACTCCCACTACTAATACACACTCCCCATTCCTCCCCTCCCCTCCCCTCCCACTCCCACTACTAATACACACTCCCCCTTCCTCCCCTCCCCCTCCCCCTACTAATACACACTCCCCCTTCCACCCCCACCCCACTCCCACTACTAATACACACTCCCCCTTCCTCCCCTCCCCTCCCACTACTAATACACACTCCTCCCTCTCCACACCCACTCCCCCTTCCACCCCCACCCCCACCCCACTCCCCCTTCCTCCCCTCCCCTCCCACTACTAATACAAACTCCCCCTTCCTCCCCTCCCCTCCCACTACTAATACACACTCCCCCTTCCTCCCCTCCCACTACTAATACACACTCCCCCTTCCTCCCCCACCCCCACCCCCACCCCACTCCCCCTTCCTCCCCTCCCCTCCCACTACTAATACACACTCCCCATTCCACCCCCACCCCACTCCCACTACTAATACACACTCCCCCTTCCTCCCCTCCCCTCCCACTACTAATACACACTCCCCCTTCCTCCCCTCCCCTCCCACTCCCCCTTCCTCCCCTCCCCTCCCACTCCCCCTTCCTCCCCTCCCCTCCCACTACTAATACACACTCCCCCTTCCTCCCCTCCCCCTACTAATACACACTCCCCCTTCCACCCCCACTACTAATACACACTCCCCCTTCCTCCCCTCCCCCTACTAACACGTGCCTTCTTCTTGCTTGCCTTCCTACAGGTGTTTGATGGTCAGGGATCGTTCTTGTCTTACGTGAACACTTTGGCTGATCCTCTCTATGGACCACAAGGCATGACACTCACACCAGACGGACAGATCTTTGTGGCGGACTCCGGCAATCACTGTTTTAAAGTTTATAAATATCTTCAATAATTATACTGTATGTAAATAATATCTCTCTCTCTCTCTCTGTCTCTCTGTTTATCTTTCTCTCTGTCAATCTCTCTCTCAATCTCTCTGTCTCTCAATCTCTCTGTCTCTCAATCTCTCTGTCTCTCAATCTCTCTGTCTCTCAATCTCTCTGTCTCTCAATCTCTCTCTCTCTCAATCTCTCTCTCTCTCAATCTCTCTCTCTCTCAATCTCAATCTCATTGTTGTTGTTTGGAATAGTTTGGAGGAATTTAGTTGCTCCAAATTTGACCACTTAAAACTTACTATAATTATCTATAGTAATTAATTTATCTGTGGTGATTTGAGTGTTTATATAGTCAAGTGTGTGTGTGTGTGTGTGTTAGGGTCGTGTGTGTGTGTGTTAGGGATTATACAATATACAATACACTTTAAATATACAAATAAATAAATAATATACAATAGAGTTTAGATATACAAATAAATAAATAGATAAATAATAATATACAATAGAGTTTAAATACTGTATACAAATAAATAATAATATACAATATACTTTACATAATAATACAAATAATTAAATAAATAAATAAATAAATGAATAAATAAATACTTGTATCTTGCCGGAAGTGGAAAGTTTGTGCATGTGTGTGTGTGTGTGTGTAAGGGATTAGGATCGTGTTTGTGTGTGTGTGTGTAAGGGATTAGGATCGTGTTTGTGTGTGTAAGGGATTAGGATCGTGTGTGTGTGTAAGGGATTAGGGACGTGTGTGTGTGTAAGGGATTAGGGACGTGTGTGTGTGTGTGTGTGTATAAACATTAACTAAAGGACTTGTATATTTTGTGTACATTGGAGTGCCTTGATTCCTCCAAAGTATACCAACAAACAAACAAACAAATAAACGCACGGTACCAGATAAACAAACAAACAAATACTGGTTGTGGTTGTGTTGTTGTTGTTTGTATTAGTTTGGAGGAATTAGTTACTCCAAATTTACCAACATTTTTTTCTTTTCATAATTCAACTTATTATATAGTCGGTAAAAAAGAAAAAATATATATACTGTATTATATAAATTATCCCAAGCCTGTCCCCCCTATTCCTGCACCCCCCTAACCCCCCCCAAAGCCTGTCCCCCTATTCCTGCACCCCCCTAACCCCCCCCAAGCCTGCCCCCCCTATTCCTGCACCCCCCTAACCCCCCCAAGCCTGTCCCCCTATTCCTACACCCCCCCCCAAAGCCTGTCCCTCTATTCCTGCACCCCCTAACCCCCCCAAGCCTGTCCCCCTATTCCTGCACCCCCCTAACCCCCCCCTAACCCCCCCCAAGCCTGTCCCCCTATTCCTGCACCCCCTAACCCCCCCCCAAGCCTGTCCCCCTATTCCTGCACCCCCCTAACCCCCCCCTAACCCCCCCCTAACCCCCCCAAGCCTGTCCCCCTATTCCTGCACCCCCTAACCCCCCCCCAAGCCTGTCCCTACAATTATAATTATCTATATGGAAGTTCCAATATTTTTTTTTTTTGCCGACTATACAATAAATTAGTTTGAATATTATACAGTATTTATCTACATAATATATACATATATATATATAACATAAATATATCCTTCTATACACTTAACATATATTATTATTATTATTGCTGTAGCACTTTAATTATTAAGGGTGAATATTCTTAATTAATCTAGTGTATAATTTTGAAGGTTAAGGATTCCTCCAAACTTCACCACAAAACACACATGGTTATATTTTGAAGGAATACAACACCTTCCTATTCACCAACACAACTATTTCACTTTTAAGTAATTCATTCATTAATATATATATATATATAATTTTGACATGTGTATGTTTATGTCACTTTCTTCAATTCACTTTAAATTGAGACGAATAAAAATGTCAACAAAAGTCACGTTTATGAATGTCCCAAACTTAAGACCACCTCAAGTCCAGGTCTAGTCAAGTGTAGCCAATTGTGGAGCAGCAGGCTAGACCTAAAGGATGGGCTAGATATAAAGGATGGGCTAGATATAAAGGATAGACTACACATAAAGGATGGGCTAGATATAAAGGATAGACTACACATAAAGGATGGGCTAGATACAGTCTCGAGGCAAATAATGACATCACAATATAAACAAACACATTAACAAATAGCATCTGAAGCCACAACAAAGTAAATACAAACCACAAGGGGACATTCATAAACACACCTAAACTCAGTCACTGTGGGTCGTATGCAAGAACAAACAAGAGTCATCGTATACACCGTGATTGTTGTGTGAGTGTGTGTGTGTGTGTTTGTTAGTGTGGTTTGGAGCATTCAGTGTTCTCCAATGTGCAGAAATAACAAATATAAATATAAATGATGTACAGTCACAATCATATAATTATTATCTACCAACACTTTCCTTCCTTTCTATATGTTAAATATCTAGGTAATAATAATAATAATAATAATAATAATAATAATAATAATAATGATCTTGGTAATAAAGAACAAAATGTGTATAATTTTGCACCACCTAATAATAACAATAATAATAACAATAATAATATTTGATTGTGACTGTACCATGAATGTCCATAGTGTCTACGACGATGGTGTGGTGTTGGTACTATGACTGTGTGTGTGTGTGTATAGTGTCATCGTATCTGTACCAACACCACCATAGTATGCAAGAAAATAAATCCATGGTATATACGATGACTGTGTATAGTGTCATCGTATATACTGTACTATCAATGTCCATGCATAACAAACTTAGTAAATATATCTGTTGTACATAAATAATAATAATAATAATAATAATAATAATAATAGGTGTATAGTAATGTCATGTTTTGTGTATTATTGTTATGTGTTTGTGTAATGAATGTGTGTATAGTAAAACATCTGTAAATTAAACAACAACAAAACCCGTAACAAACAAACAAACAAACAAATAATACCTTACTCAGCCCTAACAACAAGTGATCTGTTGGTCCTTGTGTACAGTTGACAAATAAATATCCGGCACCAAAAACAATACACCTCTCCCTTCGGGGCGTGTATAAATGTATTGTGACAACTATTGATACAACATTAAATATATTAATGTCCAAAGTGGTTTGTTGGGATTTATTGTAAGTATGTATTACAGAAGGATATGTATATTTCCTTCTGTTATACATGTTTATAAGTATGTATTACAGAAGGATATGTATATTTCCTTCTGTTATACATGTTTATAAGTATGTATTACAGAAGGATATGTATATTTCCTTCTGTTATACATGATTATAAGTATGTATTACAGAAGGATATGTATATTTCCTTCTGTTATACATGTTTATAAGTATGTATTACAGAAGGATATGTATATTTCCTTCTGTATATACATGCTTATAGTCCATACAAATAGTTGTGGATATTACTAGGGTTAAAGTTCTATCAAGATTTGTCACAATATCTTTTTTGGCAACTGTACATGGTGACACACTTGTTGTTGTTGTTGTTGTTGTTGTTGTCCAAATGATGAGATATTTACCAAAGTGTATGAAATAGTTTGCTCCAAATAGTATTGTGTGTTGTGTGAGTTGGGGTTTTGGAGGAAATAGTTTGCCTCAGGCTGTACTTTTGTTTATAATGTATTCTCTTCTCTTGTTTCATTAAAAATTAAACAATATTATCAGTAATTATTGTCTATATTTCTCCTTAATATTTAAATTTTTATAAAGAATATTAGCATTTTTCAAAGAATATTATGTTTAAAGAATAATAGCATTAATTATTGTGTGTATATTTCTCCTTAATATTTAAATTTTTATAAAGAATATTATAATGATTTTTTTAAAGAATATTATAATGTTTTTATAAAGAATATTAGCATTAATTATTGTGAATATTTCTCCTTAATATTTTTTTTTATTTATCATAATTATTGGGACAGGACAAATTAATCTATAATATTCCCTTAAACACACACACACACACACACCTTAAACACACACACTATCCTTTTAAAACATAATAATAATAATTACTAAGTAATAATAAATAGTTGTTTGGAATAGTTTGGAGGAATCCTTTGTTCCAGATTTACCAACACTCCACTGCCTCCATAAATAGATGTACAGTATATATAAATAGATGTACTGTATATATAAATAGATGTACTGTATATATAAATAGATGTACTGTATATATAAATAGATGTACAGTTGTGGTCAAATATAATCATCCATAAATAGGTTAACTACCATCTCTTAATTTAATACAAGCAGCTACACACTACTTAAAACAATAATATCATATGTGAACGTGAAAACATTACACAGTAAATTGTTTGAGATACCAGCCCATATGTCTATGTGGATGATTATTATTGACCACGACTGTATGTATGTACTGTATGTACAAGCTCTACAACTACTACTTCTACTACTACTGTACTATTATTACTATTATTACTATTATTAACCATGACTACTGTATATATGGATGACATGCCTCAAGTTATTTATTTGCATAAATAGGTATATAAATAAATAAAGAGGTATGTACAGTACTGTAAATAATATAAATAAATCAAATTTCCCTTTAGCAAAAATTAATATAAATACTGCAATTGTCAATTATCATTGTCTATTTAAGGGGGGGGTTGGGGGGTGCAGGAATAGGGGGACAGGCTTGGGGGGGGTGCGAATAGGGGAACAGACTTGGGGGAGGAAGAAAGCCTGTCCCCCTATTCCCAGTAACCAGTGTGTGTGTGTGTATGTACAGTATGTGTATGTGTGTGCGAGTGCATACATACATACATACACACACACACACACACACACACACACACACACACACACACACACACACACACACATACATACACACACACATACATACATATACTTTACATCTTACCAGTAACCAGTATAGGTCTGGCTCGTTCCAATACACACACACACACACACACACACACACACATACATACACACACACATACATACATATACTTTACATCTTACCAGTAACCAGTATAGGTCTGGCTCGTTCCAATATACACACACACACACACACACACACACACATACACACACACACACATACATACATATACTTTACATCTTACCAGTAACCAGTATAGGTCTGGCTCGTTCCAATATGTCCATGTTTGGGTCCAAGGCACGACCAACACCTTCTAACACCAAGATGGCCAACATAACACTACTGAACCCAGAGTCTAAACGAACCTTATGGTACACTAACACACTTAACACACTCTGTAGTAACACACCTATATCTACCTGTAACGAGAGGAAGGAAAGGAATATGAATAATGATAATAGTAATAATAATGATAACACACCTATATCTACCTGTAACGAGAGGAAGGAAAGGAATATCAATATGAATAATAATACACCTATATCTACCTGTACCGAGAGGAAATAATAATAATAATAATAATAATAGTAATAATATGATAATAATCACCTAACACACCTATATCTACCTGTAATATAATAGTAATAATAATAATAATAATAATAATAATAATAATAATAATAATACTACTAATACTAATACTAATAATAATAATAATAATAATAAAAATAATAATAATAATAATAATTATTAATAATAATAATAATAATACACTTATATCGACCTGTAATAATTAATAATAATACTAATAACACCTATATCTACCTGTAATAATAATACAGATAAATATATAGATAGAGAGAAGGAAAGGAGGGACAGCAAATACAAATAAAAGAGCCATAGATAAATATAAACAAGATAGATAGATAGATAGATAGATAGTGAGATGTGTGTGTGTGTCTGGATAGATAGATATAGATAGATAGATAGATAGATACAGAAGGAATACCTAGTGTAATGTGTGTGATAGATAGATAGATAGATAGATAGATAGATAGGAGATACAGAAGGAAATAAAAGGAAAAAACCAGAATAGATATAGATAGATGATTATACAAATAGATAGATACACAGTGAGAGATACAGAAGGAAATAGATAAATAGAAAGGTGATAGATAAATAGATAAATAGATATAACAATTAACCATTCCTGTGCTAATGAGATGTGTGTGTAGAAAGATAGATACAGAAGGAATAAATAGATAAACATGATGTGTGTGATAGATAGATAATAGAAGGAATAGATAGATAGATAGATAGATAGATAGATAGATATACAGTAAGAGATACAGAATGAAATAAATAAATAGATAGATAGATGAATAGAAAGGAGATAGATAAATAGATAGATAGATACAGATAAATAAAAAGGAGATAGATAGATACATACATAGTGAGATACAGAAAGAAATAGATAGATAGATAGAGATAGATAGATACATAGATAGATAGATAAATAGATAGATAAACAACAATACAATTAACCATACCTGTGTTAATGAGATGTGTGTGTAGATAGATAAATAGATAGGAGATAGATAAATAGATAGACAGATAAATAGATAGGAGATAGATAAATAGATAGGAGATAGATAAATAGATAGATAAACAACAATACAATAAACCATACCTGTGCTAATGAGATGTGTGTGTAGATAGATAGATAGATAGGAGATAGATAAATAGATAGATAGATAAATAGATAGATAGATAAATAGATAGGAGATAGATAAATAGATAGGAGATAGATAAATAGATAGATAGATAAATAGATACATAGTGAGATAAAGAAGGAATAGATAGATAGATAGATAGATAGATAGATAGATAAATAAATAGGAGATAGATAAATAGATAAATAGATAGATAAACAACAGTACAATTAACCATACCTGTGCTAATGAGATGTGTGTGTAGATAGATAAATAGATAGATAAATAGATAGATAGATAGATAAATAAATAGATAAACAACAATATAATTAACCATACCTGTGCTAATGAGATGTGTGTGATAGATAGATAAATAGATAGATAGATAGATAGATAGATAGATAGATAGATAAATAGATAGGAGATAGATAAATAGATAGGAGATAGATAAATAGATAGATAGATAAATAGATAGGAGATAGATAAATAGATAGATAGATAGATACATAGTGAGATAAAGAAGGAATAGATAGATAGATAGATAGATAAATAAATAGATAAACAATAATACAATTAACCATACCTGTGCTAATGAGATGTGTGTGATAGATAGATAAATAGATAGATAGATAAATAGATAAACAACAATACAATTAACCATACCTGTGCTAATGAGATGTGTGTGTGTCTTGCATCATCAACCAGTTTACATATATCTTCCTTAAAGGCTTCAGTATTCACACACTGATGTAAACTATGTTGTAGAAATAGTTCACCCACCGATACACCCTGTAATGTAATAATAGTACTGTTATTAGTATTATTATTAGTGGTATTGTTATTATTGTTAGTGGTATTGTTATTATTGTTAGTGTTATTGTTATTATTATTGTTATTATTAGTGTTATTAGTGGTATTGTTATCATTGTTATTATTATTAGTGGTATTGTTATTATTATTAGTGGTATTGTTATCATTGTTATTACTATTAGTGGTATTGTTGTTATTATTATTATTATTAGTGGTATTGTTATTATTGTTAGTGGTATTGTTATTATTATTAGTGGTATTGTTATTATTATTGTTATTATTAGTGTTATTAGTGGTATTGTTATTATTGGTATTGTTATTATTATTAGTGGTATTGTTATTATTGTTAGTGTTATTGTTATTATTATTAGTATTGTTATTATTAGTGGTATTGTTATCATTGTTATTACTATTAGGGGTATTGTTATTATTGTTATTATTATTAGTGGTATTGTTATTATTATTATTAGTGGTATTGTTATTATTATTATTATTATTATTAGTGGTATTGTTATTATTATTATTATTATTATTAGTGGTATTGTTATTATTATTATTATTATTAGTGGTATTGTTATTATTATTATTAGTGGTATTGTTATTATTATTATTATTATTAGTGGTATTGTTATTATTATTATTAGTGGTATTGTTATTATTGTTAGTGTTATTATTATTATTATTGTTATTATTAGTGTTATTAGTGGTATTGTTATCATTGTTATTACTATTAGGGGTATTGTTATTATTGTTATTGTTAGTGTTATTATTATTATTATTGTTATTATTATTGTTATTATTACTGTTATTATTATTGTTATTATTACTGCTATTATTATTAGTACTATTGTTATTATTACTGTTATTATTACTGCTATTATTATTATTATTATTATTATTACTGTTATAGTTAGTAGTAATGTTATTATTATTAGTATTGTTATTATTACTGTTATTATTACTATTATTATTAGTAGTAGTAATGTATTGGTGTTTTTATTATAGTTATTTCTGGTATCATTAATTTTTTTTAATCATACTAACTAGACAAATAAAACATAAATATATAAACAAATAAAACATAAATATATAAACAAATAAAACATAAATAAATAAATAAATAAATAAAGTCAATAGAATCTCAAATAAATAAATAAATAAATAACAGGTCAACATAACATAAATAAATAAATAAATAACAGGTCAACAGAACATAAATAAATAAATAAATAAATAAATAAATAAATAACAGGTCAACAGAACATAAATAAATAAATAAATAACAGGTCAACAGAACATAAATAAATAAATAAATAAATAAATAAATAACAGGTCAACAGAACATAAATAAATAAATAAATAAATAAATAACAGGTCAACAGAACATAAATAAATAAATAAATAAATAAATAACAGGTCAACAGAACATAAATAAATAAATAAATAAATAAATAAATAACAGGTCAACAGAACATAAATAAACAAATAAATAAATAAATAAATAACAGGTCAACAGAACATAAATAAATAAATAAATAAATCAATAAATAAATAAATAAATAAATAACAGGTCAACAGGTCAGCATAAACTTACATCACCAAGTACGACCTGTTTGAAGACGGCCCTCAGGTTGTCCAGGTCGGCGGGTGCGAGTCTGGACACGATGCCACAGTCCAGGATGCATAGCCGTAGTGGTGGTGTGTGTGTGTTCAGGTCGACGGCGGGTACGACATCCATTACCATCGTGTCGCACCCGACGTCCACCATCATCATTCGGGTTGAGGTCGTTGTTGTTGTTGTTGTTGTTTGTGTGTTGTTGTTGTTTTTTTGGACGAGTATGTTCCCCGGGTGTAGATCACCGTGGACTAAATTGTCCACAAACACCTGTTAATGTGAATATAGGAGTAAACTGTTTATTATTGTTATTATTGTTATTATTATATATGAGAGGGAGTGTGTGTGTTAATATGAGAGGGTGTGTGTGTGTGTGTGTGTGTGTGTGTGTGTGTGTGTGTGTGTGTGTGTGTATGTGTATGTGTGTGTGTGTGTGTGTGTGTGTGTGTGTGTGTGTGTGTTAGTGTGTGTGTATCAGACACATGTACAGTTGCCAAAAAATGTATTGTGACAACTATTGATACAACATTAAATATATTAATGTCCATAGTTGTTTGTAGGGATTATAAGTATGTATTACAGAAGGATATGTATATTATGTGTATAAGTATGTATTACAGAAGGATATGTATATTTCCTTCTGTTATACATGTTTATAAGTATGTATTACAGAAGGATATGTATATTTCCTTCTGTTATACATGTTTATAAGTATGTATTACAGAAGGATATGTATATTTCCTTCTGTTATACATGTTTATAAGTATGTATTACAGAAGGATATGTATATTTCCTTCTGTTATACATACTTATAGTCCCTACAAATAGTTGTGGATATTATTTTAAAGTTCTATCAAGATAATAATAATAATAATAATAATAATAATAATAAGTACCATTTTGAGTAGTGCGTCGACCCCAATCTGAGCCAAATCTTTCTTGAGTTGAGTTGAGGCTTGTTCAGGCGAGGCATAGAGAATGTCAGTCATAGCCTCACCTTCCTCATATGTCTCTACCAAAACCTGAAGTGAAGTTAGGTTAGGTTAGGTTAGGTTAGGTTAGGTTAGGTTAGGTTAGGTTAGGTTAGGTTAGGTTAGGTTAGGTTAGGTTAGGTTAGGTTAGGTTAGGTTAGGTTAGGTTAGGTTAGGTTGTTAGGTTAGGTTAGGTTAGGTTAGGTTAGGTTAGGTTAGGTTAAGTTAAGTTAGGTAGTAAATAGTTGTAAATAGTAGTAGATAGTAGATAAAGGAGTTTGTTTGTTTTGTGGAAGTCAGGAGGAATCATAAGTCTCCAATTTTCATACATAAAACATAATTATGACTTATTAAAATAAAATAATTGATTATTTTGTTATCTGACTATAAACTAAAATAACAAGAAAAAACAAAATAACAAGAAAACAAAACAAAATGCCAAGAAAAAAAATACAATAACAAGAAAGAAAAAGAAATAACAAGAAAATAAAAACAAAATAATGAGAAAAACAAATAACAAGAAAAGAAACAAAATACAAAGAAAAGAAACAAAATACCAAGAAAACAAAAACAAAATACCAAGAAAAATAAAAAAATAAGAAAAAAACAAAAACATTATAACAAGAAAACAAAAATAAAATACCAAGAAAAAAAAACAATAACAAGAAAAGAAAAAAAAAAGAAAAAAAAAACAGAATAACAAACAAAGAAACAAAAACAAATTACTGTACTAAGAAAAAAGACAAATGACCAAGAAAAAGATTCAATACCAAGAAAAAAAATTACTAGCAAAAAAGACAAATTACCAAGAAATAGAAACAAAATACCAAGAAAAACAAAAACAAAATAACAAGAAAAAGAAAAAAATAACAAGAAAAACAAAAGAAAAAAGAAAAAAAAACAATACCAAGAAAAACAAAAAACAAAACAATACCAAGAAAAAATACAAGAAAAAAAAAAAAAAAAAAAAAAAAAATCATAATAAAAATTTATAATATATATAATTTTATTTGGTTTGCACCTTGCGTGTGACGTAGGGTCGGAGTGGTCTCGGGAATTTGACGAACGGGACTTGGGCAAAATTCTCCGAGAACGTCTCCAAGTTAATGGCTTCCTTCTTGAGGTCGATCTGTAAAGTATTATTATTATTATTATTATTATTATTATTATTATTGTTATTTTTGTTGTTGTTGTTGTTGTTGTACACACACACACACACAGTTAATATCCCAGTTAATATCCCTTTTACACACACACCTGAGCTACACATATGGACCTGACACACACACACACACCTCTTTCTCACTCTCTCTTTCTCTCTCTCTCACACACACACACACACACACACACACACACATACACAACGTTACCTGTGCTTCCATAACGTCAGCAAATTCTTGAACACATTGAGTGAGAGACAACCACTTCAGTCTTGGCATCAGTAATGTTAATATCAACGCTCCATACTCCAAGATCTCAAGGTCACGTCTGCAAAAAAAGGGGGTTTAGGGAGGGTGCAAGAGTAGGGGGGTGCGATGTATGCATACATGTACCTACTAAAAATTATTATGCTGAAATATATATGTATATTTACTATCAATGACTATACAGTATATCATACTTGAATGTACTACAACACACGAAATAATTGCTGCCAGTGTACTGTACACAAATGTAGTACCTACAAGTGTCATACATCCATCTGTGTGTAAGGTTTGAGCAGGACTAACAGAGTCCTCTGGGTTCTCACACACCTGAGAGAGATGGTCAATGGTAGTGTGTCCTGTCTGTACACGTTGTACCTAGACACTGGTGTGGAAGCTGTCATTACCACCAGTAGCCAGTGACAACACACTCGTCCTTGTTGGCTTGGACGTCTGCGCTGTGTTCGACTTGCGTGCAACTAGTCGTGTGAAAGGTTCCATTTAACTCCATTGAATGTTAAAACGTCGCGTTCCTGAACGCGCGCTCGGGAACGCTTGTGTGAAAGCAGCCTAAGGCTCCGGCCCCAACCCTGCCCCGATTTCAGGGAGAGAGTGTTTCCCATGCTAGGAAGGTCACCAGTGAGAGAGCAGACTAAATGGTTCCCATCTTTCAGTTCTTCAACTGTTCCCTCGTTTCTTTTTATTTCCTTCCTGCTTGTTGTCACACCTTTATCTCTATCACCTTTTGATGGCGCTATACCACACCAATGTTCACAACCCAGATATCCACCAAGCAAGCAATCATACCCTCCCCACTAACCTGAAGGCTGACTCCACTCCCGGGTGCAGGACCTTGACAGCTACGGGTATGAGGCCCTCCAGGTCACCGAGTGGAGGGGTGGTGGTAGTGGTGGTCAGGTCATCCACTACAGGTAACAGGTCATCAGCTACAGGTAATGGGTCATCAGGTAATAACAATGACTTGGAGAGACTCTCAGCCAGATCTGATTCTTGCCATTCCTAAAATATATAAAATTAATATTAATGGATGGGGGTGGGTTGGGGGGGTGGGAATAGGGGACAGGCTTGGGGGGGATTTAGGGAGTGCTAGAATAGGGGACAGGCTTGGGGGGGTTTGAGGGGTGTGGGAATAGGGGGACAGGCTTGGGGGGTGCTAGAATAGGGGGCAATGTAGGTAATTTATTTATGCAATTGGGCACAGAATTCCAACCTAACCCAACCTAACCTAATCCAATATTACCAAAATAAACCCAACCCAACCTGACCTGACCTAACCCAACCCAACTTGACCTGACCTAACCTAATCTAATATTACCGAAATAAACCCAACCCAACCCAAACCCAACCTAACCTAACCCAACCTGACCCAACCTAACCCAACCTGACCCAACCTAACCCAACCTGACCCAACCTAACCTGACCTTACCTCATTGATGGCCATTTCTTCACTCTGCTGTTCCTCCTCATTCGTTGACCTGACCTGACCTGACTCGTCTTGTGACTTGGTATTGCCTGAGGTCAGCAAGTCACGGGTCAGCGATTCCACCACCGACAGCAGACCTCCTCCTGACCTGTCCTCTGTGTGTGTGTGTGTGTGTGTAAAATATACCACAGATTATTATTTATACACGGGGAAAATGTGTTTGTGTGTGTGTGTGTGTGTAAAATATACCACAGATTATTATTTATACACTGGGAAAATGTGTTTGTCTGTGTGTGTGTGTGTAAAATATACCACTGATTATTATTTATACACTGGGAAAATGTGTTTCTCTGTGTGTGTGTGTGTAAAATATACCACTGATTATTATTTATACACTGGGAAAATGTGTTTGTCTGTGTGTGTGTGTGTAAAATATACCACTGATTATTATTTATACACTGGGAAAATGTGTTTGTCTGTGTGTGTGTGTGTGTGTGTGTGTAAAATATACCACTGATTATTATTTATACACTGGGAAAATGTGTTTGTCTGTGTGTGTGTGTGTGTGTGTGTGTGTAAAATATACCACAGATTATTATTTATACACTGGGAAAATGTGTTTGTGTGTGTGTGTAAAATATAGCATTTAATTCTCTAAGTTTCCTAAATTGTGTGTTTTGATATAATGATACAACTGTTGTATTTCCTTATAATACAATGGTTGTCAACTTATTTCTATCCACAGACCAACTAACCCAATATAAACAATGTCGTGGACCATATACATTTTGAGTATCATCTCTGTGGTGCTTCATGTTATTGTTTACATTATTGGAATGGAATGCAATTTTTTTTTTTTTTGAGGGAAGAGCATAATTTTGGGCATCTCAAGTTACTGTTAAGGATGTCCAGTAAACACACACTCTACACACACACACAGTTCATATCCCTTTTAGATACACATACACACACTGTGTGTGTGTGACCCAACCCAACCCAATCCAACCTAACCTAACCTAACCTAACCCAACCCAACCTGACCTGACCAAACCTAACCTAACCTAACCTAGCCCAACCCAACCCAACCCAACCTAACCTAACCTAACCCAAACCCAACCTAACCCAACCCAACCTAACCCAACCCAATCCAACCTAACCCAACCCAACCTAACCCAAACCCAACCTAACCCAACCCAACCCAACCTAACCCAACCCAACCCAACCCAACCTAACCCAACCCAACCCAACCCAACCTAAACAAACCTAACCCAACCGTTTACCTTCTTGTGCTAATCTTTCCTCCTTCTCTTCCTTCCGTTTCCTCCAATCCCTCCAATAGCTGAGTGCCGCCGCCTCCTCTTCTTCTTTCTTCTCTCGGTTCCATATGTTACTCAGAAAATTTCCAAAACCCAGAATTTCCAAACCTGAAAGAGCGAAAAAAGTTATAGTTTTAAAATAATATTGATGGTACATAATAATGGTCTGTTATTATTATTGTTTTTATTATTATTATTATTATTAGTATTATTGTTATTATTATTATTATTATTATTATTATTATTATTATTAGTTTTATTACTGTACTATTATTATTATTAGTATTATTATTATCATTACTGTTATTATTATTATTATTACCATTATTATTATTATTATTACTATCATTATTAATACTGTTATTATTATAATTACTATTATTACTATTACTGTATTACTAACCCAACTTATCCAACTAAAGTAACATAATTAATTCATATCAGTAAAAATATAATATAAAATAATAAAATATAATATACTGTAATTTAATTTAATATAATATAATTTAATATAATATAATTCAATATAATATAATATAATTTAATACAATATAATATAATATAATATAATTTAAAATAATATAATTTAATACAATTTAATTTAATATAATATAATTTAATATAATATAATTTAATATAATATAATTTAATATAATATAATTCAATATAATATAATATAATATAATATAATATAATATATATTATAATATAATATAATTTAATATAATATAATATAATATAATAATATAATATAATATAATAATATAATTTAATATAATATAATATAATATAATTTAATATAATATAATTTACCTTCGAACCAAGAAGTATTATTTTCATCGTCCATTTCTAATATAATTTGTTGTAGCAGTTCTTCATCTGATATTGCATCTGTTGACATCCACACCTTGTATACCTGTAATAATAATAATAATAATAATAATAATAATAATAATACAGTAATAATAATAATAATAATAACAATAAAAATAAAAATGAAGCATTCGCTTGTAGAACGAGGATTGGCGAAAGTATTTTGGGCCTAATGCTCAAATGGGTAGTTTTATGAATACGGCCATCACTCAAGTACCACCAGAAGCAGAAATGAACATAGCAGGTTACAGAAAAAGTTTGATCAAAATCAGATCTATACAACCAAAATTATTGCAGTTTTATCAATTTTAAGTATTTTAATAATTTTGACCTTGATTTTTTTACTTTTGACATTGAAAAACAATAGGTGACCTAGAAATGTTGATGCCTATATACCTGTAGACCGTGAAGCTACACACAAACACACAAGATCATAGAGCAACAACATACTTGACTTTCACCAAGTATGAATAATAATACTTTGTACTATTTTTATGTACAGTATGTATGTATGTGTGTGTGTGTGTGTGTTGTGATGTTTGTAATGAATGTGTGTTATATTACACACATACATCTGAGCCACAAAACCAACCTATGTGTGTGTGTGTGTGTGTGTTTAAACATACCAGAACCACACACACACACACACACACACACGCACACACACACACATACACATACACACACACACACACACACACACACACATACACACACACACACACACACACACATACACACACACACACACACACACACACACACATACATACACACACACACACACACACACACACATACACACACACACACGCACACACACACACATACACACACACACACACAAACACATATACACACACACACACACACACATACACACATACACACACACACACACACACACATACACACACACACACACCTGAGCTACACACACACACACACACACACACACACACACACACACCTGAGCAACACACACACACACACACACACACACACACACCTGAGCAACACATCCTGATCCGACTGGTTTGCCATCATTATCAAACTTTACAAACACCTTCCTCCACTGGGGTCCAAACGCGGCGGCCATACGTGTGCGTGTGTGTGTCCAGGTGTGTGGTCGTGCCCTCCGCTGCAGCCGACACAACCGCCAGCACCAGGTGTCGGGGAACAGGTCGTGACGGGTCGATGCCCACTGACCTAACTTCACCACGATGGGACCTGAGAACTCCATAGCTGAACGCAAATTTATTAATGGTAATATTAATAATGAATACTGTATTTTAATAATAATAATAATATATAGAAATAATAATAATAATAATAATAATGATAATAGGAATAATAATAATATTAATATACAGGAATAATAATAATAATATACAGTATAGGAATAATAATAACAATAATAGTAGTTAATGTTGATATTAATAATGAATATTTTAATAATAATAATAATATAAATATACAGTACTGTATGTATTTATGGTAATATTAATAATGAATATTTTAATAATAATAATAACAATAGGAATAATAATAATAATAATATATAGGAATAATAATAATAATAATATTAGTTAATGTTAATATTAAAAATGGAAATTTTAATAACAATAATAATAATAATAATAATAATAGGAATATTATATACCAGTAACAATAATAATAATAATAGGATTATTATATACCAGTAACAATAATAATAATAATAATGTAAATATTATATAGCGGTAACAATAATAATTACTGTATACTGTACAGTATTTATTTATGGTAATATTAATAATGAATATTTTAATAATAATAAAAATAGTATTTATTTATGGTACTATTAATAATGAATATTGTAATAATAATAATAATAATGTAAATATTATATACCGGTAACAATAATAATTATACAGTATTTATTTATAATATTATTAATAATGAATATTATATACTGGTAACAATAATAATAATAATATTGGTTAATGTTGATATTAATAATGAATATTTTAATAATAATAATAATAATAATAGGAATAATAATAAAAAATAACAATAATATTAGTTAATGTTGATATTAATAATGAAAACTTTAATACTGTAATAATAATAATAATAACAATATCGGTTGTTAAATAAATAAATAATAATAATAATAAAAATACCGTAAAAATTAAGTCTTTAAGATAAAAGTATACTATATATATATATATATATATAAAAAAAATTATAATGGTATATTTTTATTATTAATATTTTTACTATTACCACTACTATTACTACTAATATTATTATAATTATTATTGCTACTAATAATACTATTATTACTATTAGTAGTAGTACAGTATTAGTAGTACACTCTCCTCTTTTTTTATGTGAGTTTAAATTATGCAAATTTGAAATAGTGCATATCATGAAAAAAATTAAATAAATGCAATTTACACGAACTCTTAAAATAACAGGAACAAGGAGGCTCCATTTTCAAGTTAAAGTACCATTAATTCTTATGGAAATGTACAATTTATTTTATGCTAAATTCACTTTATGCGACCCCTTCAGGAACCTAACCTGTAATAAAAAAAGAGGAGAGTGTAATAGTAGTAGTAATATATCATTATCATTATTATAATAATTATTTACCTGTTAGTAGTAGTGTCCACCAAGCATTAGTTGGTATGGACCCTAAACACGTGACGGGATACAGTAACATCACGGGTACAAACGTTACAGTTAGTCTCAATATTCTCAGCCATAGACGTAACAACTTGTACAGTCCAAGTAACAAGTTCATCACCCAGCTCTTGTGTCGCTCTTCTTTTTTGTCGGGGTGTGTCACAGCGCCCCCAAGGTCTGCCCCCGCCCCCGCCCCGCTCCCCCCTGGGTATAGTTTGCCCAGTAGTGTCGTCGGTGAGAGCAGTGCACAGCCCAATGTAAGATTTTTCAACCTAATATTTTTCAGACGCACGTGTGATTTTAATCTTCCGTGACGCACGTGTGACTGTAATCTTCCGTGACGCATGTGTGACTTTAAACTATGTACATGTGACTGTAATCTTCCGTGACGCACATGTGACTGTAAACTTCCGTGACGCATGTGTGACTTTAAACTTCCGTGACACTTTAAATTATGCACGTGTGACTTACAATACATTTCTGTAGCCAATAAACCATTTTTCATTATACCACATAACTGGTATAATGACTGATTTAATAATTGATTGTTTGACTGATATAATGACTGATTTAACTGGTATAATGACTGATTATTTAACTGGTTTAACTGGTATAATGACTGGTTGGGTTTGTACACTTGTAAAATAATACCAGTGATTAATTGATGGGTATTGTTTGCAGGTAGACTCAGCATGTGTGTATTAGAATTAGTATTAGTTTGAGGGGTATTGTTTGCAGGTAAATTCAGCGTGTGTGTATTAGTAACGATTTGGTGGGTATTGTTTGCAGGTAGACTCAGCGTGTGTGTATTGGTAACAGGGTGGGGGGTATTGTTTGCACATAGACTCGTCAGTGTGTGTGTATTGGTCTTGGTTCCCCCGGAGTTCAATTTTCTGCATATAATTTTCAAAGCTTCTCTGGAGACTTTGTTGACGGCCATCTTGATCTGAAAATATAATAATAATAATAATAATAATAATAATAATAATAATAATAATAATGATAATAATAATAATAATAATAATAATAACAATAATAATAATAATAACAATAATAATAACAATAATAATAATCATAATAATAATAACGGTAATGTACAGAATAACTGTGTTCACTATATTGTATATTTTCGTATAATTACCCACTATATATTTTGGACCATACTAACACACTTTTCATCTATGGTTTTATAAATATACTTTGGAAACTAGTCTGACCTGACCTGACCTAGACCACAGCATACAACTGGGACCTAACCTGGACAGACTACTGGGACCTAACCTGGACAGACTACTGGGACCTAACCTGGGCAGACTACCGGGACCTAACCTGGACAGACTACTGGGACCTAACCTGGGCAGACTACCGGGACCTAACCTGGACAGACTACTGGGACCTAACCTGGGCAGAGTACTGGGACCTAACCTGGGCAGACTACTGGGACCTAACCTGGGCAGACTACTGGGACCTAACCTGGGCAGACTACTGGGACCTAACCTGGGCAGACTACTGGGACCTAACCTGGGCAGAGTACTGGGACCTAACCTGGGCAGACTACTGGGACCTAACCTGGGCAGACTACTGGGACCTAACCTGGGCAGACTACTGGGACCTAACCTGGGCAGAGTACTGGGACCTAACCTGGGCAGACTACTGGGACCTAACCTGGGCAGACTACTGGGTATAATTGATGTAAATTATCATAAATTGACCGAGGTATTCTGTAATAATACCGTGATATTCTCAAAACATTAATTTGTATCGGTTGTAAACAATAAATACGTTTAAAATATTGTTTACAAAATATACTATAAAG
>JAWZYT010001281.1:337500-380000 GCA_034508575.1 Petrolisthes manimaculis | reverse complement strand
GCTAATTTATTTGTTTATATGTTTATGGAGATGAGCTTGTGAATACTATTGTTGTTATTATTATTATTATTGTTATTATTACTACTACTATTACTATTATTACTACTATTACTACTACTATCATTACTATTATTATTACTACTATTACTACCACTACCACCACTACTACCAGTACTACTACTACTACTACTACTACTATTATTATTATTACTACTACCACAACTACTACTACTACTACCACTACTACTACCACAACCACTACCATTACTACTACCACAACTACTATCATTCTAGGACACACTGCCTGGTATACTAGATGACACACAACCAGACATAATACTGTATGATGCTGGAGTCGACCCTCATCAACACGATCAGTTGGGGAGGCTCAAACTCACCGATCAGGGTAAGCCGGGTGTGTGTGTGTGTGTGTGTGTGTGTGTTTTTCGTGTGTGTGTGCGTTTGATTTTTTTTTTTTCGTGTGTGTGTGTTTGATTTTGTGTGTGTGTGTGTGTGTGTATGCATCTGTGTGTGTGTTTGATTTTTGTGTTTGTGTGTGTATGCATGTGTGTGTGTGTTTGATTTTTGTGTTTGTATGTGTGTGTGTGTGTTTGATTTACGTGTGTGTATGCATGTGTGCTTTTTTTTTTTTTTTTTTTTTTTTTGTGTGTGTGTGGTGTGTTTGATTTTTGTGTGTATGTATGTTTTTTTTTTTTTTGTATGAATGAATGTATATATTTATGTATGTACAGTATGTGTGTTTGATTTTTGTATGTGTGTATGTATGTATTAACTACTGTATAGTGATGTTGTAATACCATTTTAATACAGAAATAACAGATATATTTCTCATGTGATAAATTACGTTTGTTGTTGGAATAAAAACTGTTTCAGAATGCAACTATCTGGTCACACACACATATAGTACATACATACATACATATATATATACACACACACAAACACACATACATACATATATACTGGATGATTACATATTTGGGTAGGAATGAATGGGGTTGGGTTGGGTTGGGTTGGGTTGGGTTGGGTTAGGTTAGGTTAGGTTAGGTTAGGTTAGGTTAGGTTAGGTTAGGTTAGATAGATTGAAGGAAACTAATAATAATAATAATAATAATAATAATAATAATACTCATCTTTCTTCCTCAGGTTTGTATGATAGAGATTTATACGTGCTTAAGAGTGGTGTATGTCGAGGCATTCCCGTGGCGTGTGTCATCGGTGGCGGATATGACGACATACACAAACTCTCAGCCAGACATACAATCATACACAGAGTAGCAACGGTTATATGGAACACTTATTTATAGCCATACATACATGTATTATATGTATATATTTATAGTATTCTTTTAACATACACACACATATACACACTATCCTTTTAACACACACACACACACTATCCTTTTAACACACACATACTGTACTATCCTTTTAACACACACACATATATACATAAATACTACCTTTTTAACACACACACACATACACTATCCTTTTAACTGTATTTATATTTGTATTTGTTATCTATTTAATTGTGTGTGTGTATATATATGTGTGTGTGTATATGTGTGTGTGTATATATATGTGTGTGTGTGTGTGCAGTTATCAAAATGTTGCTCTCGTTGTACAAGATAATAATTGTCTTAATAAATAATTATCTAAATATATTTCTTTACTGTATATACCTCATAATTATATTCAAACACATCATACACACACATACAGAGAAAGGTACACTCACACACATACACAGAAAGGTACACACACACACACAGGAAGGTACATACATACTTACACAGAGAAAAGTACACACACACACATACACACTTACAGAGGAAGATCGTACAACACACACACACAAAATAAAATACAATATAGTACCTTTACTTTATGTTTTATTTATCAAACTTAAAGTAAAATGGAATTATTACTACAAGTTCATTAATTCAAAATGTAAAAGTAGGTCAATAATTCAGGACCAAATTATACACACACACACACACACACACACAGAGAAAGGTACACACACACATACATACATGTAATAACACACACACACACATACATGTAATAACAAATACACACACACACACCAACATACACATACACACAAACATGCACTAACACATACAATAACACACACACACATATACACTAACATGCACACACACACATACACACAAACATGTAATAACACACACATACACACAGGTATAATCTTACATACATACAACATTTATTATTATTATTATTTATTTTCTTAGCTGTAAAATATTCTTAATCCATCAATAATAACTTCTCATTACTTTAGCTTTTACAATGATATTTTTCTTAGCTTTAACTTTTTTTAGCTTTATTTTCAACAATTAATTTTTTAGCTTTATTATTTTTAACACTTAATATTATTTTAGCTTTATTTTCAACACTTAATTTTTTAGCTTTATTATTTTTAACACTTATTATTTTTTTAGCTTTATTTTCAACACTTAATTTTTTAGCTTTATTATTTTTAACACTTAATATTTTTTTATCTTTATAATCTTCAATTTAATATTTTTTTAGCTTCATAATCTTCAATTTTTTTTTTTTAGCTTTATAACCTTCAACTTAATATTGTTTTAGCTTATTTTCAACACTTAATATTTTAGCTTTATTACTTTTAAGTTAATATTTTTTTAGCTTTATAATCTTCAACTTAATATTTTATTTAGCTTTATAATGTTCAACACAATCCTTTTTTAGCTTTACAATTACTACTTATTTTTTTTTAGCTTTACAAACTATAACATTCGGTACAATTTTTTTTTTAGCTTTATGTCCTTAGCTTTACAATGTCCAACACATTATTTATTTTATAGCTTTACAATCACACCAATCTATCTTTAATCTTTTAGCTTTATCTATCCTTTCTCTAACTTTAATCTTTTAGCTTTATTTATACTTTCTCTAACTTTAATCTTTTAGCTTTATTTATCCTTTCTCTATGTTTAATAATTAATATTTTCTGCGTTTCATTATCTCTGGTCGCCAGTTGATGGGATGACTCTCCTCAGTCTGTTATGGAGAGGATATAATATTAGTAATAATAATAATAACCATAATAATAATAGTAACAATAACATTAATAATAATAATATTATATGTTATGTACAGTATATATATATATATCATATTATTATCATTTATATGAATTATTCTTATTTTATTATTGTACTAATATAATTACTCATATCATTATTCTATAGACTATAGAGTATTGTATATATATTATTCATCTTCTTATAATATTAATATAATTCATCGTACAGTATTCTTGATGTCTATAATACTACTACTAATAAAGATGTTTACTACAGTACTCACAGCCATATCATCTTCTTTATAAATCTTGATGGTTTTATCAGCATCACAAGTAATGAGTCTTGAACCACTCTGATCAAATGTCATAGCAAAGACTCCAGCCTCACTGTCCATAGAACCTGTAATGTAGTTAGTAGTTAGTAGTTATAGTATATAGTAGTTAGTAGTTATAGTATATCATAGCAAAGACTCCAGCCTCACTGTCCATAGAACCTGTATAGTAGTAGTAGTTATAGTATATAGTATATCATAGTAAACACACCAGCCTCACTGTCCATAGAACCTGTAATGTAGTTATAGTATATAGTAGTTAGTAGTTATAGTATATCATAGCAAAGACTCCAGCCTCACTGTCCATAGAACCTGTAATGTAGTTATAGTATATAGTAGTTAGTAGTTATAGTATATCATAGCAAAGACTCCAGCCTCACTGTCCATAGAACCTGTAATGTAGTTATAGTATATAGTAGTTAGTAGTTATAGTATATCATAGCAAAGACTCCAGCCTCACTGTCCATAGAACCTGTAATGTAGTTATAGTATATAGTAGTTAGTAGTTATAGTATATCATAGCAAAGACTCCAGCCTCACTGTCCATAGAACCTGTAATGTAGTTATAGTATATAGTAGTTAGTAGTTATAGTATATCATAGCAAAGACTCCAGCCTCACTGTCCATAGAACCTGTAATGTAGTTATAGTATATAGTAGTTAGTAGTTATAGTATATCATAGCAAAGACTCCAGCCTCACTGTCCATAGAACCTGTAATGTAGTTATAGTATATAGTAGTTAGTAGTTATAGTATATCATAGCAAAGACTCCAGCCTCACTGTCCATAGAACCTGTAATGTAGTTATAGTATATAGTAGTTAGTAGTTATAGTATATCATAGCAAAGACTCCAGCCTCACTGTCCATAGAACCTGTAATGTAGTTATAGTATATAGTAGTTAGTAGTTATAGTATATCATAGCAAAGACTCCAGCCTCACTGTCCATAGAACCTGTAATGTAGTTATAGTATATAGTAGTTAGTAGTTATAGTATATCATAGCAAAGACTCCAGCCTCACTGTCCATAGAACCTGTAATGTAGTTAGTATAGTAGTTATAGTATATAGTATATCATAGCAAACACTCCAGCCTCACTGTCCATAGAATCTGTATAGTAGTAGTAGTTATAGTATATAGTATATCATAGCAAACACACCAGCCTCACTGTCCACAGAACCTGTATAGTAGTAGTAGTTATAGTTATATAAATACAGTAGTTATCTTTATAATTATATTTATAGTTATTAATAGCAATACTCCAGCCTCACTGTCCATTGAATCTGTGTAATAATTAGAGTTATTTTTATACTTATATCTATATTTACATCTATATTCATATTTATTTTTATATTTATATTTATTTAATGAATATACAGTCTCAAAAAATAAAAAAAAGAGTATTCAACCCCCCCCCTATATTTTAATAACTTAATTAATACTACCGTACATAAACATATATAACAAACAAATAAATTACTGCTATATAAACAATAAAAAAAAAAAAAAAATAATAATAATAAATAAACAAACAAATAAATACACTCTCCTCTTTTTTTATTACAGGTTAGGTTCCTGAAGGGGTCGCATAAAGTGAATTTAGCATAAAATAAATTGTACATTTCCATAAGAAATAATGGTACTTTAACTTGAAAATGGAGCCTCCTTGTTCATGTTATTTTAAGAGTTCGTGTAAATTGCATTTATTTAATTTTTTTCATGATACGCACTATTTCAAATTCGCATAAACAAACAAATAAATTAACACTACAACATACTAACAAACAAACACACAAACAAACTAACCAGGCTGTACGGGCGCCTGAAGTTTCTGGAAGTTGTAACCTGTGCGCCAGTCCCAGAAGTAGAGTGTACCGTTGTCGGCACCAGAGACCAACACACCTTCACGGTTCATAGCAAGGCAGTTCACTATGGCATTGTGGCCTGCAAGGTTCTGTTGGGTGTGTGTGTGTGTGTGTGTGTGTGTGTGTGTGTGTTGGGAGAGGTGGTGGGTTGGTTAGGTTTGGGTTGGTTGTGTGTGTGTGTGTGTGTGTGTTGGGAGAGGTGGTGGGTTGGTTAGGTTTGGGTTGGTTGTGTGTGTGGGTGTGTGTGTGTTGGGAGAGGTGGTGGGTTGGTTAGGTTTGGGTTGGTTGTGTGTGTGGGTGTGTGTGTGTTGGGAAAGATTGTGTGTGTGTGTGTGTGTTGGGAGAGATTGTGGGTTGGTTGTGTGTGTGTGTGTGTGTGTGTAGGGGTGAATTAGAAATATAAATAAACAGTGTGACATCTTTACTCATATAATCACTCTCACTCTCTCTCTCCATCCACATTTACTCTCTCTCTCTCTCCATATTTACTTTCTATTTTTATCTCTAACTCTCTCCATCCACATTTACTTTCTATTTCTCTCTCTATCTCTCTCCATCCACATTTACTCTCTCTCTCTCTCCATCCATCCACATTTACTCTCTCTCTCCATCCACATTTATTTTTTTTCTCTCTCTCTCTCTCTCTCTCTCTCTCTCTCTCTCCATATTTACTCTCTCTCTCTCTCTCTCCATATTTACTCTCTATTTCTCTCTCTCCATCCATCCACATTTATGCTCTCTCTCTCCCTCTCTCTCTTTCTCATTACTATTGTTTGATATTGTCTGAAGTGCCAGATGCAAACACACACACACACACACACACACACACACACACACACACACACACACACACACACACACACACACATACACACACAACAACAAACACACATACAAAACATAACACACACACACATGCACAAACCTGTACAAACTGTTTATTATTATTATTATTACTATTACAACAGGGCTATGACACACACACACACACACACATACAAACAATCTTTCCATACCTGTACAAACTTTCCATACCTGTACAAACTTTCCATACCTGTACAATCTTTCCATACCTGTACAATCTTTCCATACCTGTACAAACTTTCCATACCTGTACAATCTTTCCATACCTGTACAAACTTTCCATACCTGTACAAACTTTCCATACCTGTACAAACTTTCCATACCTGTACAAACTTTCCATACCTGTACAAACTTTCCATACCTGTACAAACTTTCCCTACCTGTACAAACTTTCCATACCTGTACAATCTTTCCATACCTGTACAAACTTTCCATACCTGTACAAACTTTCCATACCTGTACAAACTTTCCATACCTGTACAAACTTTCCATACCTGTACAAACTTTCCATACCTGTACAAACTTTCCCTACCTGTACAAACTTTCCATACCTGTACAATCTTTCCATACCTGTACAAACTTTCCATACCTGTACAAACTTTCCCTACCTGTACAAACTTTCCATACCTGTACAATCTTTCCATACCTGTACAATCTTTCCATACCTGTACAAACTTTCCATTTGGACATTTCCACTGTTTAATATTATCTGGAGCTCCTGATGCAAACATAAATAAACCCTTTATTATTATTACAACACACACATATAAACACACACACACACACCACACACACACATACAAACAATCTTTCCCTACCTGTACAAACTTTCCATCTGGACATTTCCACTGTTTAATATTATCTGGAGCTCCTGATGCAAACATATAGAGGTCAGGGTGTAATGCCAAGGCTCGGACACTCTTCTTATGATGGGTGAGTGTACAGGTACTCTTACCCGCTGCCAAGTCCCACAGACGGATGGTGAAGTCGTGGGAACCTGTGATTACCTGGGGGTGACAATAATAATGATGATGATATAGTGATGTCCTGCCATAAATAATAATAATAAAGATAATAATGATGATGATGATGATGATAATGATGATGATGATAATGATGATGATGATAATAATGATGATGATGATAATAATAATAATAATGATGATAATAATAATAATGATGATGATAATAATAATAATAATAATAAAGATAATAATGATGAGGTATTAATAATGATGATGATAATGATGATGATGATGATAATAATGATGATGATAATAATAATGATGATGATAATGATAATAATAATAATAATGATGATAATAATAATGATGATGATGATAATGTGATGTAATGATGAGGTATTAATTATGATGATGATGATGATAATAATGATGATGATAATAATGATGATGATAATATTAATGATAATATAATAATGTGTTGTTGGTATTGGTTTGTAAGCACACCAACTAAAAAATGTTAGCTGTGTAAATGACTTCTGAGTGAATTATTTAATGAATTTGGTGAGTAAACTATACAGTGATCATTATTATTATTATTATTATTATTTACCTGAGCCTGACATACCACTGATACAGCATTACGGTACTATTATTATTATTATTAATATTACTTTATAATAATAATTATTATTATTACTATTCACCTGAGGTTCTGGAGCCTGACATACAACCGATGCTATTATTATTATTACATTAATATTATTATTATTATTATTATATATTACAATTATTATTATTATTATTATTATTAATTACCTGAGGTTCTGGTGCCTGACATACCACCGAGGCTACAGTATTGGTGTGTCCTGAGAGTGTATGTATGTTGTTGTTATTATTATTATTATTATTATTATTATTATTACTTTATTATTATTATTTACCTGAGGTTCTGGTGCCTGACATACCACCGAGGCTACAGTATTGGTGTGTCCTGAGAGTGTATGTATGTTGTTGTTATTATTATTATTATTATTATTATTATTATTACTTTATTATTATTATTTACCTGAGGTTCTGGTGCCTGACATACCACCGAGGCTACAGTATTGGTGTGTCCTGAGAGTGTATGTATGTTGTTGTTATTATTATTATTATTATTATTATTATTATTACTTTATTATTATTATTTACCTGAGGTTCTGGTGCCTGACATACCACCGAGGCTACAGTATTGGTGTGTCCTAAGAGTGTATGTATGTTACTATTATTATTATTATTATTATTATTATTATTATTATTACTTTATTATTATTATTTACCTGAGGTTCTGGTGCCTGACATACAACCGAGGCCACAGTATTGGTGTGTCCTGAGAGTGTATGTATGTTAGCTTTGGTCCTCAGATCCCAGACCCTGGCGGTGGCATCACGTCCACATGTAACCAACACGTCCAGTGACGGGTGAAGTGCCAACCCGTAACAGGCACTCAGGTGGCCGTGGTAGTGCCGGATTACCTGTACACAAACACACAAACACACACACCATTAATTAACATGTGGTAGTGCCGGATTACCTGTACACAAACACACACACCATTAATTAACACCTGTATTACCTGCACAAAAACACACAAACACACATACATGATTAATTAATATGTGGTAGTGCCGGATTACCTGTACACAAACACACATGATTAAATAACACATATATTACACACACAACACACGATTAATTAACACGTACTGTATATTACCTGTACAAAAACACATAAACACACACACCATCAATTAACACGTATATTTACAAAAAACATACACATTATTATACATATACTGTATTATTATTATTATTATTATTATACATATTAATATTATTCATTATTTACCTTATTATATTCGAGATCCCAACACTTCACTTGTTTATCTATACAGTATTACTATTATTATTATTATTTACTTTATTATACATATTACTATTATTATTATATCATTACCGGTATTATTATTATTATTATTATTATTTACCTTATTATTATTATTTACCTTATTATTATTATTATTATTCATTATTTACCTTATTATATTCTAGGTCCCAACATTTGACTTGTTTATCTTCCCCACATGAGAATAAATAAGGATGTCTCGGTGAGACTTATTTACTATTATATTTACCTTATTATAGATATAGTATATATTGTTATTATACATATTATATTATTATTATTATTAATTATTATTTACCTTATTATATTCTAGGTCCCAACATTTGACTTGTTTATCTTTATTATTATTATCATTATTACTATTATTATTATTTATATTTACCTTATTATACATATTATTATTATTAATTATTATTTACCTTATTATATTCTAGGTCCCAACATTTGACTTGTTTATCTTCTCCACATGAGAATAAATAAGGATGTCTTGGTGAGACTGACAATCCCCTCACGGCCGACACGTGTCCGGTGAGTGACAGCTTCAACTGACCCGATGCCAGGTCCCAGATCTTGATGACACGGTCGTTGGAGCCGGTCGCGAACCACTCGTTGGAAGGTTCAACGGCAACGCAACGAACCTGAAACAACAACAACAACAACATTAATATATTTTTTAATTAATATATTTTCTAATTAATATATTTTCTAATTAATATATTTTTAAATTAATATTTTTTTACATTAATATATTTTTACATTAATATATATTTAAATTAATATATTTTTTTGCATTAATATATTTTCATAATACAGTACATTTTTATATATATTAATATATTTTTGCATTAATATATTTTCATAATACATTTTTATATTAATATATATTTTTACATTAATATATTATTGCATTAATACATTATTGCATTAATAAATTTTTATATTATATAAATACACATTTTCACATTTATATATTAAAACATTTTATTCAAAATTATTAAAAAATATAAACTATTAAAATGTGACCTTATTTACCCAACCGCGATGACCTAAGATAACCTGAGCCTGTCCCCCTAATCCCCCCCATAGCCTGCCCCTTATTCCACCCACCCCCAAGCCTGTCCTCCTATTCCAGCACCCCCCTAACCCCCATAAGCCTGTTCCCTATTCCCCCCCCAAGCCTGTCCCCTACTCCCTCCGAAGCCTGTCCCCTATTCCACCCCCCAAGCCTGTCCCTCTATTCCCCCCCCAAGCCTGTCCCCCTATTCCTGCACCCCCTAACCCCCCCAAGCCTGTCCCCTATTCCACCCTCCCAGTCCCCCTATTTCCTCCCCCCCAGCCAATCCCCCTACTCCCATCCCCCACAAACCTGTCCCCTACTCCCCCCCCCCAAACCTGTCCCTCTATTCCCCACCTATTCCCGCCCCTCCTTAAAGATAATAATAAAATGTGACCTTACTTACCCAACCGAGATGACCTGAAATGACCCGGGCCAACTTCCAAGGTGAGTGCCACTTGGGTCTGGGTAGAGTTGGGGCTCGACGCGGCACTAGTGATTGTTGTCCGGCACTGGCACCCCCTATACCCCCTCCACCCCCACCCCCACCAGCAGGCACTAAGGCTAGGCTCTGAGGGGGGGGTGTTGGGGTGGGGACGGGCGGTTGTTGGATTGCCAGGGTGCCGTTGGTAATGTCCCCTCCCGCTGTTGTTGTTGTTGTTGTTGTGAGGTCTATATCCATGGGTGTGTTGTTGTTGTTGTGTTGTTGTTGTGCTGCTCTGCGTTGTGTCTGACTGACCACTTCCATCACTGCTCCGTATTGGTCACGGGCCTTCGCTTTACGACGCAGACGCTCAACCTCATAAAAACAATAACAAAACACTATACAACCATCCATAGTACCACACATAGTACCACACCACACATAGTACCACCACCACACACGTTTTTCAATACCATACATACAGGTTAGGTTAGGTTAGGTTAGATTAGGTACCGTAGGTTAGGTTAGGTTAGCAGTGAGCGCCATAAGAATTGAATTAAGGTACCGGTATATGAAAGAGATTAAAATACAAGTACTGTACAGTACTGCTATATTTTGTTTTTGTTAATATTTTCTCATATTACCCTTCACTTTCAAAACAACCTAATCCTATTTGGGATATCCTACTGTCAGAGCGCTTTGTTGGAATACACTCTCTTCTCTTTTTATACAAGTTTAAATTGTGCGAATTTAAAATAGTGCGTATCATGAAAAAAATTAAATAAATACAATTTACACGAACTCTTAAAATAACATGAACAAGGAGGCTCCATTTTCAAGTTAAAGTACCATTATTTCTTATGGAAATGTACAACTTATTTTATGTGAAATTCACTTTATGCGACCCCTTCAGGAACCTAACCTGTAATAAAAAAAGAGGAGAGTGTATTTCAAGGTTACATCATCCTACAGCACGAGAAATCAATCGGTTGGAATACTGAAAATTACCAAGTATTTTATTTTATTTTATATCACGTTTTCCACGGCATTTAACTAAGACTGATGGATTATAGTTAACGTATGATGATCTACACAACGTTATTTCATTGACAAAGAATGCTGCTGTTATATGTAGTTTTAAATGCAAAGTGTTAGGGTAAAAAAAATTGGTTTAAAAAAAAAGTCCTATTTGGCTCCAAGTTGTCTGGGTGGTCAGTGAGAGCCGGTACAGTTGTGGTCAAATATAATCATCCATATAGGGGGGGTAATTCAGGTAAGAGTTTGACAGCTTCCCTCTGTTCCTTAGATGATAAAACTTTCCAATAAATAGGTTAACTACCATCTTTTAATTTAATACAAGCAGCTACACACTATTTAAAACAATAACACACACACACACACACACACGTTAACTACCATCTTTTTATTTAATACAAGCAGCTACACACTACTTAAAATAATAACAATAACACACACACACACTACTTAAAACAATAATACACACACACACACACACACACACACTACTTAAAACAATAACATCATATTATGTGAACGAGAAAACATTAGACAGTAAATTGTTTGAGATACCCATATGTGGATGATTATTATTGACCACCATACATGTTCTTGCATATATTGACACATAGTACCACACCATACATAGTACTCACCTCCATGTCAAGTGGTGGTAAGCATCCCTGTTCACAGAGGAACATATCGTGTGTTCTTTTAAGTGAACGGAACACCAACGTATGAACAGAATGTCGCTGAACATCCTCACTACTGGAAGGCATTGTCTGAAACACATATATACAATATTAATAATAAATAATAAATAGTTAATTATAGATACTATTTAATTACAATATAGGCCTATCTGTAAATATTAATAATAAATATGAGTACTTAATTATAGATACTATTTTATTACAATATATCTGTAAATATAAATAATAATAATAAAAATAATTACTACAATATTAATAATAAATAATAAATAGTTAATTATGGAGACTATTTAATTACAATATATCAGTAAAATAATAAAAATAATTACTACAGTATTAATAATAAATAATAAATAGTTAATTATGGATACTATTTTATTACAATATATCAGTAAATATTAATAATAATGATAAAAATAATTACTACAGTATTAATAATAAATAATAAATAGTTAATTATGGATACTATTTTATTACAATATATCAGTAAATATTAATAATAATGATAAAAATAATTACTACAATATTAATAAATAATAAATAGTTAATTATGGAGACTATTTAATTACAATATATCAGTAAAATAATAAAAATAATTACTATATAATTAGGCTATATCTGTAAATATTAATAATAAATATGATTACTCTAGTTAATTATTGATACTATTTAATTATATCGGTAAATATTAATAATAATAAAAATGATTACTATACAGTATAATTATATCTGTAAATAATGATAATAACAAAAATAATTACTATTTAATTATATCTGAAACGAATACAATATTATTAATAAATATCATTAGGCTTATAATATTATACTCTAGTTACAATATATCTGTAAATATTATTAATAAATATGATTACTCTCGTTAATTATTGATACTATTTAATTATATTTGTAAATATTAATTAATAAAAATAATAAAAATAATTTACTATCTGGGCAGACTACCGGGACCTAACCTGGGCAGACTACTGGGACCTAACCTGGGCAGACTACTGGGACCTAACCTGGGCAGACTACCGGGACATAATCGTGATAAAGTACAATAAATGACTGGGGCAAAATACTGGGACCCAGCCGGATCTGGCAACACTGTTGCAAAACTGTAATTCTTAAAATAAATACCGAAAATAGTCCTAGAATGATTTAAACTAAATTAGTGGATAATGAAGGTAGAAAAACTGTATGCAATAACAGTAATTAAGTCAATATTTAAACAATAAATTCGTTCAAAACACACTATAAAGCATTGTATGGTAAATGTACAGAATAACTGTTCACTATATTGTATATTTTCGTATCATTACCCACTATATATTTTGGACCATACTAACACACTTTCATACTAACACACTTTTCATCTATGGTGTTTATCTCAGAGATGTCCACGTTTTATAAACATAATTTGGAAACTAGTCTGACCTGACCTGACCTGACTTAGACCACAGCAGAGTACCGGGACCTAACCTGGGCAGACTACCGGGACCTAACCTGGGCAGACTACTGGGACCTAACCTGGGCAGACTACCGGGACCTAACCTGGGCAGACTACCGGGACCTAACCTGGGCAGACTACCGGGACCTAACCTGGGCAGACTACTGGGACCTAACCTGTGTTGAAGTTGGTATGTATGAGGGATGGGATTATGGGCTCGGGTAAAACGGATGTGATGGCATTTGTCTGTTGTAAATATCATCTTTAAGTACAGTTAAGTCGTCCTGTAGTGGAAGGCAATCATTCCTATCATTAATTGGTCTGTAAACTAACATTAAGCGATCGTCTGTAAAGTCTACGTTATTTAAGTTAGTGGTAAAGGAAAGTGAGAATGGGAAGTCTTTAAGTTTCAAAAATATCCTCAGTAACTTACTTGTTGTGTAAATTTACCTTATTTAACACATTTAACGTCCTTATTTATTACCTCTCACCTTATTTCCCTTCTTTATTTATTACCTCTCACCTTATTTCCCTTCTTTATTTATTACCTTTCACCTTATTTCCCTTCTTTATTTAATACCTCTCACCTTATTTCCCTTCTTTATTTATTACCTCTCACCTTTATTTTCCTTCTTTATTTATTACCTCTCACCTTATTTCCCTTCTTTATTTATTACCTCTCACCTTATTTCCCTTCTTTATTTATTACCTCTCACCTTATTTATTACCTCTCACCTTATTTATTACCTCTCACCTTATTTCCCTTCTTTATTTATTACCTCTCACCTTATTTCCCTTCTTTATTTATTACCTCTCACCTTATTTATTACCTCTCACTTTATTTATTACCTCTCACCTTTATTTCCCTTCCTTATTTATTACCTCTCACCTTATTTCCCTTCTTTATTTATTACCTCTCACCTTATTTCCCTTCTTTATTTAATACCTCTCACCTTATTTATTACCTCACCTTATTTCCCTTCTTTATTTAATACCTCTCACCTTATTTATTACCTCTCACCTTATTTCCCTTCTTTATTTATTACCTCTCACCTTATTTATCACCTCTCACCTTATTTATCACCTCTCACCTTATTTCCCTTCTTTATTTATTACCTCTCACCTTATTTCAGTAATCTATGGTCGTATTAACGTATTTTAACACTATTATTATATTAGACTCATTAATTCCACACATATAACTTCCACCTCGAGTGTTTGTTTACGTTTGTGGTTGGTTTCGATACGATGCCGACGATGATGCCGCCATGTTCGTCGGGGATATTTCACCTTTTCAACGGATCTCTCCTTGTCATATAATTATATAATATAATTATATAATATAATTATAATATAATTATATAAAGATGTGGTGATGGAAACAAATAATTTTTACAATGTATGACGTGTGAAGATGTTGATGAAACTCTAGAGCATTTAATTTTATTTTGCAGAGAATATATAGATAATAATAAGGAAGGACATATTTGAACTGCAACAGCCATACATAATAGAGAACAAAGAATATATAATTGGAAACTTTCTGTTTAATTTTTTCATTTAGTTTTCAATTTTAATTCTGTTTTTCGCTTCCAAAATTTGTAAATGGTATTCTTTGCCTCTTCTTGAAGAAACCGTTGGAAATAACATCGCATCGCAAAGAACTATATTGAAAATATTTGTGAATATAGATAGAAGATAATGATAGAAAACAATCAATAAGGTAATAAAAGGAAAATTAAAAGAAGAAAAGACAGTTTTAGGTGTTATAATAAAGGAAGACGAAATTAATTTATCCAGCGCCGTTGCAAAGACAAAACTTGAACCTTTGCTAGAACCTTGAACCTAATAAACAACAACAATTTACAAAAGTTTGGCTTGTTGCTTCCTTGTAGTTGTCATCGAAAGGTAACGAACTTATAACTCTTTATTTATTTATTTATTGGCTGTTTATATACATTTCAGACATTATTTATTTATTTGTTTATTTGTTTAATTAGCCATAAGTCGTTCCTAAATAGACTATAAATAGATAAATAGTGAAAGAATTAACTACGTTTTTTGTTATATATTGAAAAAATTACCGTTATTATTTGTATATATGTTATTAAATATTGAAAGAATTACTGTTGTGTATGTTTTTAATTAGATATTGAAAGAATTACCGTTATTATGTATGATTTGGTAAATATTGAAAGAATTACGGAATATTTTTACAAGTTGCCACAACTCGATTTCATTTTTTTTTACTATTACCAGTGTTTATATTTCACTATTACAAACCACTTTTCTATATACCATTTCTTCTATGGTTTTTCTTCCTCAAATGCCCCGTTTTCGAGATATGCCCCGTTACAAACATAATTTGGAAACTAGTCTGACCTGACCTGACCTGACCTGACCTGACCTGACCTAGACCACAGCAGACTACCGGAACCTAACCTGGACAGAGTACTGGGACCTAACCTGGGCAGACTACTGGGACCTAACCTGGGCAGACTACTGGGACCTAACCTGGGCAGACTACTGGGACCTAACTTAATAATAATGTTAATAATAATAGTAATACTACTACTAATAATGATGATAGTAATAATAGTAATAATAATAATACTAATGATGATAGTAATAATAATAATAATAATAATAATACTAGTAATAATAATAATAATAATACTAGTAATAATAATAATAATAATACTAATACTAATAGTGTGTGTTTCCTATAGGTGTCAAAATGGTTGGAATGTCGTCTCAGTATTTGCTTCGTTGGAATGATCACCTCAGTAATTACAGCGATGTGTTCCTTTCCCTGCGTGAGGAGGTGAGTTAAATAAATAATAATAATGATACATAATGAAAATAATAATAATAATGATAGAAAAAATATATACATAATGAAAATAATAATAATAATAATGATAAAATGATTAATAATACTGATAAAAAGAAAAGTAATAATACATAATGAAAATAATAATAATAATACATAATGAAAATAATAATAATACATAATGAAAATAATGATAAAAATAATAATACATAATGAAAATAATAATAATAATGATAAAAAGAAAAGTAATAATACATAAAGAAAATAATAATAATAATAATAAAATGAATAATAATAATGATAAAAAGAAAAGTAATAATACATAAAGAAAATGATAAAATGAATAATAATAATAATAGTTATTTTTCTTTTATTTCAATTTTATTTTTTTCCTTAGGAGAAGTTCTTTGACTGCAGTATAGCGTGTGATGACGGTGTTGTTGGAGCTCACAGGATGGTATTGGCCGGGTGTTCACAATACCTGAGGGATCTGTTTGTACGTCTAGATACTCCTCATCCCATTATATTCCTGGTCAACACTCCTCGATCACTTGTACTACTCCTCATAGAAGTGAGTTTATGTATTCTCTATTGTATATTGTATTATATTATGTAGTGAAGTGATTCTCAAACTGTTCTGTATATGTATATGTATAATACAGTGGTAATATCATTGCTGCTGTGGAATGCTAACCGTTGCTATTGGGAAAGTAGTTACCTTGGTGACCTAAGTCTTACCCTGTCTCAGGAAGGGTAAGTAAGCCTTACCCTGCCTCAGGAAGGGTAAGTAAGTCTTACCCTAATAGGGAGTGTTGTAACAGAGTGGAAGAGTATGTAAAGGAGAGTAACATGAGGGACAGAGGAGGGCTGGACTGAGTAAGGAGGGAGTGTTGGAACAGGGACAACTGGAGACACTTCTGCCGTGGCCATCCCCTTGGGGGGGGGGGAGTTCCCGGAAGGAACGAGGCGTCACAGCTATAGATAGATAGACCACGTTTAACCTTCATACAGTGGTATTAGTTTATTGTTTGTTTTGTTTTGTTTCAGTATGTTATCTAAAGGGAAGTTTACATGACACGTTTAACCTTCATACAATATTACCGTATATTATATTACATATATTTTGTTTTGTTTTATTTCAGTTTATCTACCGGGGAGAAGTTCACATTCCACAGAACAGATTGGAACAACTTGTCAATCTGGGCCAAAGTCTGAAAGTTAAAGGACTCACACAGGTTAGTTACTTAGTTAGAATAATAATAAGGTTAGTTAGTTAGTTAGTTTGTAATAATAAGTAATAATAATAATGTTAGTTAGTAGTATGTTCATTAATAATAATAATAATATGGTTATTTGTTTGTCATTATAATTATCTAACACAATAGCTCCACCTCATTTAACAGTAAAAAATGATATAAGTGGTTCATATTATTTGTTTCATATTAATTAAGGCACTGGAAATATAAATAATAATACTGTAATATTATTATGTCTATTTTTTATAATAATAATAATAATAATAATGTTGTATTTTGTTATAGATAATGTCACAAAGAGGAATATCAAAGCTAATAATAATAATACTAATACTAATAGTGATAGTACTAGTGGTAGTAGTAATAGTAGTAGTAGTAGTAATAGTAATAATAGTAATAATAATAATAATGATAATAATAGTAATAATAATAATGATAATAATAGTAATAATAATAGTAATAGTAATAGTAATAATGATAATAATAGTAATGATAATAATAATAATAGTAATGATAATAATAATAATAATAATAATGTTGTATATTGTTCTAGATACAGTTACCAAGTGGAATATCAAAACTAATACAGTTAAACCTCGTTATAACGGACACAATCCGCTGGATTTTTTTTTTGTCTGAATTTTGGTGTTTCTATTTTTTTCTATTATATTTTTTACATTATACAGTAGGTATATTATTTACACATCATTACATACCTATTTATGTATATATACAGTTGACTCGGAATAAATCATAATGAACATGTCACGAAATGATATCACTGTCGTCTGCGAAGCGTGGGTGTGTGTGTGTTGCCACCACTTCTCCCTCGCTCCTTCCCCCCCCTACCCTCAGTCTCCATTCACCCTAGCCCAAGGTCAAGGGAATATAGGCCTAACATGGGTTGTCACCTTGTGTTTGACTCGCTCATTTTTAGTAATTTACGAGTTAATCACCAGCTTCATGTCAGGTGGTGCATTTACAAAACGGAAGGTCATATCCTTCCATATCAAGAAGGAAGGTTTTTCTCGAACAGAGAAAGGAGAAGGAAACACCAGAGTGTGTGGTTGATAAAAGTAAACAAACAATATCATACACTATCTCCCCTCTTCCCCCTACTCTCCCCCCCTACCACCTCCACCACTACCACACACACTATCTCCCCTCTTCCCCCTACTCTCCCCCCTACCACCACCACTACCACACACACTATCTCCCCTCTTCCCCTTACTCTCCCCCCTACCACCTCCACCACACACACTATCTCCCCTCTTCCCCTTACTCTCCCCCCTACCACCTCCACCACCACCACACACACTATCTCCCCTCTTCCCCTTACTCTCCCCCCTACCACCTCCACCACCACCACACACACTATCTCCCCTCTTCCCCTTACTCTCCCCCCCTACCACCACCACCACTACCACACACACTATCTCCCCTCTTCCCCTTACTCTCCCCCCCTACCACCACCACTACCACACACACTATCTCCCCTCTTCCCCTTACTCTCCCCTACCACCACCACCACTACCACACACACTATCTCCCCTCTTCCCCTTACTCTCCCCCCCTACCACCTCCACTACCACACACACTATCTCCCCTCTTCCCCTTACTCTCCCCCCCTACCACCACCACTACCACACACACTATCTCCCCTCTTCCCCTACTCTCCCCCCCTACCACCACCACTACCACACACACTATCTCCCCTCTTCCCCTACTCTCCCCCCCTACCACCACCACCACTACCACACACACTATCTCCCCTCTTCCCCTACTCTCCCCCCCTACCACCACCACCACTACCACACACACTATCTCCCCTCTTCCCCTACTCTCCCCCCCTACCACCACCACCACTACCACACACACTATCTCCCCTCTTCCCCTACTCTCCCCCCTACCACCTCCACCACCACGGATGTCCCAGACTCATTTCAGTCATTACTCAAAATTGCGTTATTCGAGAGTCAACTGTATCTATATTTTATGGTAATTTTTGTACATACACTTTTTTTTTTCGTACCCCTCGTAAATATTTGTCGCTATAACGGACAAACGGCAATAACGGACACCCTCTCCCCCCTATTAGTCTGTTATAACGAGGTTTAACTGTAATAATAATAATAATGTTTAATATTGTTATAGATACAGTTACCAAGTGAACCCTCTAAGCCGCCACCAGACACCATCACACCCATGGCGTTTCCTCAGGGTCTGCCACCAATCTCACCCATGATGGACTCTATCCCCGTCGTCGCTTCTCTCAGGGAGTATGTAGTATTAACTTATTTTTCACTCGTTTTTTATTATTTTGTAATTTAATTCTCTTGGAGAGTCTGTATTAACTTATTATATTATTAACTTATTTTTCACTCGTTTTTTTTATTATTTTGTAATTTAATTCTCAGGGAGTCTGTATTAACTTATTATATTATTAACTTATTTTTCATTCAGTTTTTTATTATTTTGTAATTTAATTCTCAGGGAGTCTGTATTAACTTATTATATTATTAACTTATTTTTCACTCGTTTTTTATTATTTTGTAATTTAATTCTCAGGGAGTTTGTATTTTAAACTTATTTTTTACTCAGTTTTTTATTAATTTGTAATTTAATTCTCTCGGGGAGTCTGTATTAACTTATTATCTTATTAAATTATTATCTCTTTATTATCTCTATTAACTTATTTTTTACTCAGTTTTTTATTATTTTGTAATTTAATTCTCTCGGGGAGTCTGTATTAACTTATTATCTTTTTAATTTATTATTTTATTAATTTATTATCTCTGTATTAACTTATTTTTAACTCAGTTTTTTATTATTTTGTAATTTATTTTTCACTCAGTTTTTTAGTATTTTGTAATTTATTTTTCACTCAATTTTTTTATTATTTTGTAAGGAGTCTGTATTCTAGTGGTCCTATTATTATTAACTTATTTTTCACTCAGTTTTTTATTATTTTGTAATGTAAATTTTTAGTGACAAAACATCTTTTCGTCTAAAGAGTTACTAAGTTTAATAATACCACCCTATACATTGTCTGGTTTCATATATTATATACTATTCAAAACTTGTGTTCCATTTTCCTCTATCTATCTGTCTATTTCTATCTATATCTTTATATCTATATCTATTTCTATCTATATCTTTCTATCTATCTCTATCTGTCTCTATTTCTATCTATATCTTTCTATCTATCTATCTATTTCTATCTATCTAAGCATAAGAGGCCAGCGGAACACAAGTTTAGAACAGACTATAGTGTTTATTGTATTAGATAATATTGTATTGTATCTACAATGTACAGTTGCCAAATAAGGTATTGTGACAACTATTGATACAACAATAAATATATTAATGTCCATAGTTGTTTGTAGGGATTATAAGTATGTATTACAGAAGGATATGTATATTTCCTTCTGTTATACATGATTATAAGTATGTATTACAGAAGGATATGTATATTTCCTTCTGTTATACATGTTTATAAGTATGTATTACAGAAGGATATGTATATTTCCTTCTGTTATACATGTTTATAAGTATGTATTACAGAAGGATATGTATATTTCCTCCTGTTATACATGTTTATAAGTATGTATTACAGAAGGATATGCATATTTCCTTCTGTTATACATGATTATAAGTATGTATTACAGAAGGATATGTATATTTCCTTCTGTTATACATGTTTATAAGTATGTATTACAGAAGGATATGTATATTTCCTTCTGTTATACATGATTATAAGTATGTATTACAGAAGGATATGTATATTTCCTTCTGTTATACATGTTTATAAGTATGTATTACAGAAGGATATGTATATTTCCTTCTGTTATACATGTTTATAAGTATGTATTACAGAAGGATATGTATATTTCCTTCTGTTATACATGCTTATAGTCCATACAAATAGTTGTGGATATTACTAGGGTTAAAGTTCTATCAAGATTTGTCACAACACCTTTTTTGGCAACTGTACCTGAGTAAGGAGATACTTTTGTCTAACTATCTGTGTGTATAGGAGTGTGTATTCAGTAGCTTGCTGATTTCCAAGCTCTTTTATTTATACACTCTTCTTTTTGTATGTAAGGTTAGGTTCCTGAAGGGGTCGCATAAAGTGAATTTTGCATAAAGTAAATTGTACTTTTCCATACAAAATAATGGTACTTTAACTTGAAAATGGAGCCTCCTTGTTCGTGTTATTTTAAGAGTTCGTGTAAATTGCATTTATTTCATTTTTTTCATGATACGCACTATTTCAAATTTGCATAATTTAAACTCACATAAAAAGAGAGGAGAGTGTAGTATACTTTTGGTAGATTGGAGTGCCTTGATTCCTCCAGACTATTTTTCCAAGCAACAGAAGCTCATTATGTTTGTGCATCTGGTCGTGTTTCCTGACATACTTTGGAGGAATCAATGCACTCCAATGTAACAAAAGTGAATTACCTCCTTACCAAACTTTACTTGGCGCCTAATACCAATCAATCAATCAACCTATCAATCAATCAATCAATCAATCAATCAATCAACCAACCAATCAATCAATCAACCTATCAATCAACCAATCAATCAACCAATCAATCAATCAATCAATCAACCAATCAATCAATCAATCAATCAATCAATCACTTAATCACTTACTTACATACTTACCAAACTTTTCTCATCAACAGAGTGTCGCACGCACAAAACTGTGAAGGTGACGTTGGTGACGACGAACTGGAGATGAACATAGAAGAAGAAGAAGGAGGAGAAGGAGAAGGAGAAGGAGGAGGAGAAGGAGAAGAAGAAGGAGAAGGAGGAGGAGGAGAAGAAGAAGAAAATTGCAGCACAGAGATGGACGAACATGATAACAATGACAATTTCGACATTACATTGACACCCACAAAACCAATAACAACAACAACAACAACAACAACTGCCTCACCAATGATGAAAATAATGAACACAACAAACCCTTTCTCTAACTTCAAAACAACAACAACAGCAACAAACCTGACACCGACTGCTAAACCCATGGGAAACACACCCATGGGAAACACACCAGGATTTAAACCCAAGCCTAAAACACCTATTCGTAAGGTTAGTGCGTGTGTGTGTACGGTGTTTTATAATCTATATATCTAAATGAAGAGACTATGTTTGTGTGTCATGGTATACAAATTGTCATGTGACCACCTACAGTGCCTGGAATTCACACACGGGAAGTGCACGTACACGAGGGGTGACAGAGGACATTTTCGTCACAAAAAACACCCCACTAATTACTTATAGTCTAGTAATTCATGTTTGTTTAGCCTTCCTTTGCTCTGGATTTGCCATTATTGAACTTCCTCTTTCAGGGGAGAATACAGTGTTGGTAAATTTGCAGCCATTGATTCCTCCAAACTATTCCAACCAACAGAACACCAATATTTATTTTATAATTTGGTCCTGTTTCCTGGCATACTTTGGAGGAATCAAGTCAATCTAATGTATTAAAGGTATATTATTCCCTTAAGAGGGTACGGGAGTAGGGGACAGGCTTGGGGGGGGGGGGGGGTAGCAAAGTCTGTCCCCTATTCCTGCATCCCCCTAAGCTTGTCCCCTACTCCCACACACCCACATAAACCCCCCAAGCCTGTCCCCTACTTCCACACACCCCTCAACCCCCCTCAAGCCTGTCCCCTACTCCCACACACCCACCTAACCCCCCCAAGCCTGTCCCCCTACTCCTGCAACCTCCTAACCCCCCCCCCCCCAAGCCTGTCCCCCTACTTCCACACACCCCTAAACCCCCAAGCCTGTCCCCTACTTCCACACACCCCTCAACCCCCCCAAGCTTGTCCCCTACTCCCACACACCCACCTAACCCCCCCAAGCCTGTCCCCTACTCCTGCACACCCACCTAACCCCCCCCCCCCCCCCCAAGCCTGTCCCCTACTTCCACACACCCCTAAACCCCCCTCAAGCTTGTCCCCTACTTCCACACACCCCTAAACCCCCAAGCCTGTCCCCGTATTCCTGCACCCTCCTAAATCCCCAAGCCTGTTCCCTACTCCCTCACACACCCTTGAACCCCCAAGCCTGTCCCCCTATTCCTGCACCCTCCTAACTCCCCCCAAGCCTGTCCCCTATTCCCACCCTCCTTTACTTAACCCTCACCATTCTTTATCAACAGCTTAATGTGTCTGGCCAGAACCCTAATGAATCCCCCGCCCCAAGCCAAACTCCAACCGACATGCCGAGTCAGGAGACTGCCAAACGTTCCAGCCCGTACACCGTCCCAAGTTACCACAACAATCGGAGCGAGAAAATCATGATCGGAAGATACGCCTTGCTGCACGGAGTGGACGCGGCCAAGAAGTGTGTGACTATTCTATTTAGTGTTGTTTTGTATCTACTTCTTCACAGAGTATTGATGATCTGTGATGGGGAGCTTTTTAGTTCTCTAAGTTACAGTAGTTCTAAGTTACAGTAGTTCTAAGTTACCGTAGTTCTAAGTTACAGTAGTTCTAAGTTACCGTAGTTATAAGTTACAGTAGTTATAAGTTCATTCATTCCATTGTTGTTGTTGTTGAAGTTCGTCAAGGTGTCTGGCCGAGCAGGTATTGCAGTCTTCAATAATTCCATTGTTGTTGCTGTTGTTGTGTGACTATTCTATTTAGTGTTGTTTTGTATCTACTTCTTCACAGAGTATTGATGATCTGTGATGGCAGTTTTTTAGTTCTCTAAGTTAGTTCATTCCATTGTTACACCGGCCCATAGGGGGAAGGTGTATTGTATTCGGTGCTGGATATTTATTTATCTAATTATTTTTCTGTTGGTGTGTTTGTTTATGGTCTACCGTCCACAGGTTTAGTCGTATGATGTTCATTTTTTTTTCTATTGATAGATATTCATCATAAAAAAAATGATTAACTTTTGGGCAAAATCAGTCGAAGGTCAAGGTCACAAAAAAATAAAGATAGCAAAGGGCGAGTGGTGGCTGGCATCTTTAAGGGGCGGTGTTGCCATACAATGATGTCTGGTTATTGTGTGGAGGGACATTACATTATCTTAGTTGTTCCTTGAGTGTGTTTAAGTCTAGTGTCTTCATATTAAATTGTTCCTTGAGTGTGTTCAAGTCTAGTGTGTTCTTTATTAAGTTGTTCCTTGAATGATTCCATCACCTACTGTTTATGGTACAGTTGCCTCAAGGTATTTCTTTACTCCCTGTGTTGGGTGTAAAGTGTAGTGTAGTATTGTTGGACATGTTCAGATCACATTCAGAAACAGTGAAGTATTGTGTTATCTGTAAATAGGATTGAACAGACACATTGCTCTCATTTATCTACATTTAGAAACAGTGAAGTATTGTGTTATCTGTAAATAGGATTGAACAAACACATTGCTCTCATTTATCTACATTTAGAAACAGTGAAGTATTGTGTTATCTGTAAATAGGATTCAACAGACACATTGCTCTCATTTATCTACATTCAGAAACAGTGAAGCAATATGATTAAAAAAAAAGTAAATATGATTCAACAGGCAGATTGGTCTCCTTTATCTCCTCCACACACAAAAGACGTGGGCAAAGGAATACCTTGAGGCAAGTGTACAGTTGAGCAAGTAGAAAGTGCAAGAATAATATGGCTGTACAGTATATAGCAACATCTTCACCACCACTCAGAGTTCAGCCAATCACGTTCCACCTTACATTGGCTTTGGATTCTCAGTTATTCATTCATAAGTATACGAGGGATTATACTACAAACAACTGCCACATGTTGACATATACAGACAAATGTTTCTTACACTTTCTACTTGGTCAACTGTACACTGGCTGGTGAGTTGAGGTGCTGTAATATTTCCCTAACAAAGAGTCTAGATAAAGGCCTGGTGTATATATGTATGTATGTATGTATGTTTGTACAGTACATTATTACCATACTGTTACTTTAATATTAATTATTATGATAATTAACTTATTATAATTATAACTTTTTTGTTACAATATTGTGTAATTCTCTGACTAATTTCTTACAGGCAGGTTACCCATTTGTACAATACACAAATCAGGACTCACACCATCAACAAGTTTATAGTCTTGCATGAACGACACAACTCCAATGATAAAAATGATAAAAAGAAGAAAGTTGTAAGTAAATATAACAGTTATGTTGTTTATAGTGAATAATAATGAGTTATGTTGTTTATAGTGAATAATAATATGAGTTATTTTGTTTATAGTGAAACATAACATAACAGTTATGTTGTTTATAATGAATAATAATGAGTCATGTTATATTCATTATATTATTATATAGTGAATAATAATAAAAGTCATGTTTATAATGTAACTTATATTTTCTTTATTTTTTCAGGAGTCAAAAGTAAAGAAAATCTCAAGTTAGATTTGTACCTGAAACTCAGCCGAGATTATTGTACCCTCCACACCTGTCCCCCCTCCACACCTGTCCCCCCTCCACACCTGTCCCCCCTCCACACCTGTCCCCCTCCACACCTGTCCCCCCTCCACACCTGTCCCCCCTCCACACCTGTCCCCCCTCCACACCTGTCCACCTCCACACCTGTCCACCTCAAAATGTTTCTATATACTTTAGTTTTTTTTTTTTTTTTTTTTTTTTTTTTTTTTTTTTTTTTTTTTTACCCCAGTAAGGTATAAAATGTTTGCTTTGTCAAAATTAGTTCTATATTTATTATTAGTCTTTGTTTGTGGTGGTGTGTGTGTGTGTGTGTGTTTTTTCATAACATTTTACTAACTGTGTTTATTGCTTTATTGCTTTTTATTTAAGGGGGTGCGGGAATAGGGGGACAGTCTTGGGGTGGGGGCTATGGGAGTAGGGGGACAGGCTTGGGGTGGGGGCTATGGGAGTAGGGGGACAGGCTTGGGGGGGTGCAGGAGTAGGGGACAGGCTTGGGGGGGTGCAGGAGTAAGGGGACAGGCTTGGGGGCATGGGTGCGGTAGTAGAGGGACAGGCTTGGGGGGGGGTGCGGGAGTAGGGGACAGGCTTGGGTGTGTGTGGAAGTAGAGGTACAGGCTTGGGGGCATGGCTGTGGGAGTAGAGGGACAGGCTTGGGGGCTGTGGAAGTAGGGGTACAGTTTTGGGGGTGGTGCGGAAGTAGGGGACAGGCTTGGGGGGGGGTGCGGTAGTAGGGGGACAGGCTTGGGGGGGGTGCGGTAGTAGAGGGACAGGCTTGTGGGGGTGCGGGAATAGCGGACAGGCTTTCTACCCCCCCCCCCCCCCCCCCCCTCAAAGCCTGTCCCCTACCAATTCCACAAAACAGACTCCCCCCCAAAAAAAATTAGGGGATTTATTTTCTGATATAATAATTATGTAGTTTGGTGGAATCAACAAAAAAAAACTTCCCTTTTTTTTAAATTAGTTATTATTCCTTTATTTCCTGACATAATTTTTTCTGATAGTTATTATATTTCCACTTTTGTAGTTAGTTATTATTCCTTTATTTTCTGATATAATAATTATGTAGTTTGGAATCAACAAAAATAATTCTCCTTTTTCTAATTTAATTATTATTCCTTTTTTAAATTAGTTATTATTCCTTTTTCAAATTAGTTTTTATTCCTTTTTTAAATTAGTTATTATTCCTTTTTTAAAATAGTTATTATTCCTTTTTTAAATTAGTTATTATTCCTTTTTTTTAATTAGTTTTTATTCCTTTAGTTATTATTCATTTTTTTAATTAGTTATTATTCCATTTTTTTTGTTAGTTATTATTCATTTTTTTAATTAGTTATTATTCCATTTTTTTGTTAGTTATTATTCAATTTTTTTTGTTAGTTATTATTCCTTTAGTTATTATTCCTTTAGTTATGTAGTTTGGAGGCATCAACAAAAAAAACCTCTCCTTTATTTTAATTAGTTATTAATAATTATTGCTTTGATAACAACCATAACATAATAAATAATAAGACTTCATTTATAATTTCTTAGACCATTATTGAGATAATAATGTATTTAGTGTTGTGGTTTATTTGTTATTATTATTATTATTATGTAAGAGTTATTGATAGTGTTGTTAAATAAGGGGGTGAGGGAATAGGGGGGACAGGCTTGGGGGGGGATAGGAGGGTGCAAGAATAGGGGGACAGGCTTTCTACCCACTCCAAGCCTGTCCCCCTATTCCCACACACCCCTCAAGCCTGTCCCCTACTCCCGCACCCCCCTAAACCCCCCCCATGTTTGTCCCCTACTCCCTCACCCCCCTAACCCCCCCCCAAGTTATTATTATTATTATTATGCTACATAAAATAAAATACTAGTTTAAGTTTATATTGTATTGGACACTACAGTATTTTTTTTATCATACTGTATATTGTAATAAAAAAAGATAGGGAATATTTTCTTATAGGCAAAGATATTAAAATTAGTTTAAGCTTTTTACATTTTAATTTTACTTTGATAATGGATGGATTAATTAGCGGTGTGAAGGAAAGATGCATTTTTATATAGATAATATTTATTCTTTTATCGGTAGTCTTCCGATATTCCATAATTGGTTGATTAGGGGTGTGTGGGAATAGGGGTACAAGCTGGGGGGGGGGGTGCAGGAGTAAGGGGACAGGCTTGGGGGGGTTAGGGCGGTTCGGGAATAAGGGGACATTCTTTCTACTCACCCCAAGCCTGTCCCCCTATTCCCGCACCCCACTAACCTCCCTCCCCCCCCAAGCCTGTCCCCCCCAAGCCTGTCCCCCCCCAAGCCTGTCCTCTAATCCCGCACCCCTTATCTGTACACTCTCCTCTTTTTTTATTACAGGTTAGGTTCCTGAAGGGGTCGCATAAAGTGAATTTTGCATAAAATAAATTGTACATTTCCATAAGAAATAATGGTACTTTAACTTGAAAATGGAGCCTCCTTGTTCATGTTATTTTAAGAGTTCGTGCAAATTGCATTTATTTCATTTTTTTCATGATACGCACTATTTCAAATTCGCATAATTTAAACTCACATAAAAAGAAAAGAGAGTGTATTCTAATTAGCTTAAGGTTAAAGTTAAGAGGGTGCAGGTATAGGGGGACAGGCTTTAGAGGTGGGGGGGTTTAGGGGTGTGCGGGAATATGGGACAGGCTTATCTTCTACCCACTCCATGCCTATTCTAATTAGCTTAAGGTTAAAGTTTAAGGGGTGCGGGAATAGGGGGACAGGCTTCAAAGGGGTTGGGGGGTGGGAATAGGGGACAGGCTTAATTAAGGGGGTGTGGTAGTAGGGGGCCAGGCTTGGGGGGTGCGGGAATAGGGGGACAGGCGTGGGGTGGGTAGAAAGCCTGTCCCACTATTCCCACATGCATCCCTCTAACCCCCCTCCCCCAAGCCTGACCCCTACTCCCCCCCCCCCAAAACCCCCAAGCCTGTCCCCCGATTCCCACACACCCCAAAAACCCCCAAGCCTGTCCCCCAATTCCCACACCTCGTTACCTAATCATTTGTTGTACTGTACCGTATGTGAAATTGGAGTGCTACAGAATTCTCCAAACTGTGCCAGAAACAAGACTACTTTACTTTCTACCTCGACATACAACAAGTGGGGGACTCCATCTTGTTTTTTTGCAGTTTCCGGAGCACTACGTAGACTCCAAAAAATACTCCGAGCGCATTGTGAAGGATCGCTGACCAGTTCAAAACAAAGATAAATAAACAAATCTTTCCGACGACGCCGTGTTGGATTTTGTCGTGTCGTTTATTGTGGATTTATTTGCATTTATTTATTTCATATACTGTATTCTAAATAGTAAACAAAAGGTTCCTTCAAAGTTGTTGTTGGTTTCCATTATTCCCTTATTATTAAATTTAAGAAGTTAAAGAATACTGTGTGTAGATTGGAGTAGACCGAATCCTCCAAAGTTTCCCCCAAGAAACTCAATTACCCGAGTTCAGTTTATAAGATTAATTTTCTGGTACAGTATATTGATAATGATTAGCATTTAGGTTTTTTTTTTTTTCATCTAAGACTTAAGCATTTTTGTTTTGTTTTTCATGTAAGACATTTATAACCGGTAAAGAAAAATTCATAACCAATATATATATATATATATATATATATGAGAGAGAGAGAGAATAACTTCAACAACTATTGAAACTAAAAATAAAAGTATATTTCACTGGACATATAATAGATTTTGGTGCACTCACCAGGATAATGTGCAATATACAGGAAACTCATATTTTCTGCTTTTAGAAACAAATCCAAATTCTTTTGCCCACTCTGAGTTGAAAGAAGTCTTTTAAGGGACTGTGTTGTAGTCAGAAAATTGGAGATAAACGAGTCCTTCAAATATTGCCAGGAAACACCATCTATAGGGAAGGAGCTTGTTTCGTGGCATAGTCAGGAGGAATCGGAAGTCTCCAATTCTCATACACGATCACAGGGTCCTTAAAGCTATTAATTGATACAGACAATCAGACTCTGACACACAGCAAAGTTGGAGTGCCTTGATTCTTCCAAAGTATGCCAGGAAACAGGACCAGATGAACACAAATAATGGTGTTTTGTTGCTTGGAATAGTTTGGAGGATTCAGCTGCTCTAGATTTACCGTGTGCATGTGTGTGTGTGATAGAAAGAGGGAGAGAAACTCGAATTCATGATTAACATTTTATTATTATATCAGTGAATACCAGAAAGCCAAACAGTATCTTGTGAAATATATTGAACTGTCCCTCCTTGTCTTAAACTGTCCCTCCTTAATTGTCTTGTGTTTCCTTCGTGTGTTGTTTGTTGTCCATCATCTTAAGGGGGGGTGGGAGTAGGGGACAGGCTTGGAGGGGGGGTTGAGGGTGTGTGGGAGTAGGGGACAGGCTTGGAAGGGGGGTTGAGGGTGTGTGGGAGTAGGGGACAGGCTTGGAGGGGGGGTTGAGGGTGTGTGGGAGTAGGGGACAGGCTTGGAGGGGGGGTTGAGGGGGTGTGGGAGTAGGGGACAGGCTTGGAGGGGGGGTTGGGGGTGTGCTTATTTACCACTCCAAGTGTTACTATATAAAACTGTAATTAGGCCCGTAGTTTAAAAAAATTTGAGGGCCCTTACTGGAGCTCTATGAATCCTCCAAAATAATCCAGGCAACAGAACCCTTCAGTATTTCTAATAGGGAATCTGTTGCCCGGAGTAGTTTGGAGAATTCATGGGGTAAGGGCCCTCAATTTTTTTTAAACTACGCCCCTTTAAGTCCCTGGGCGAGGGTTGAGGTAGGGAGAGTGAGAGAGGGAGTTAGAGATAAGGTAGTGACGACGATAAGCCTGGTGGGAGACAGTGGTGGTGGTGGTGGGCGGCTGGTCAACAATGAAGGTACAGTAATTGACCTTGGTACTTGAAACATTTACAATCGCGCCGTACTTAAATGATTAAGCGATTACGAACCTGTTGAACAAGAATACAATTATTGGTAACTCACTTGTCCTTTACTGTATGAGAGAGAGAGAGAGAGAGAGAGAGTCATGTGTGTGTACTTCATTCCAAAATGTGTATCCAGGCTTGCTTCGAATAGTCTGGTCGAGTATTAAGCGAATTCAGGCAAATGTAAAATAGGATAAGCGTACAGTTGAACAAGTAGAAAGTGCAAGAAAAACATGAGTGAATATGGCAATATATTTCAGTTCTTTGTAGTACAGTCGGCGGCAAAAGTCCTGTCGCCTCACTTGCTTCACCGAGGCACGCGATGTTCATAGAGTCGAGATCTTAGGGTGTAGAAAACGTGTGTATTTCTCGAGTCCATGAACACTGATTGTCTCAGTGAAGCAGGTGAGGCGACACGACTTATGCCGCCGACTGTACACCCTGGTATTTTTATCAATGAATCACTAAGACTCCGGTTCCCTTGCGTGAGTTGTAGACCAAAGCCTGACTCAGTGATTCAGTCTTATGTATCAGTATGAGAAGACAGTCTCGCCCCAAGCTTCGTGGAGTGAAGACGTGTTTCTGGCGTTCTCTCTGTGTTGTTGTTTGTGTTGTTTGTGTTGTGTTCTAGCTGTTATTTTCCTATTCTATCTCGTCTTTTTTGTGGTTTTTGCTGTTTGTGATATTGTTATTTGTGGTTTGTTTGTTTTGTTGTGGTTCTGTGTGTGTATGTACATGTTTATGTGTGTGTTCAGTTGTTTGCTTCCCATCTAGGTCTTGCCTGGCCAGGTGGAGAGTGCGGATTCGGATGTGGCTTCCTGCCTGGAGGCTGACTTGGTCATGTTGGAAGAGGAGGAGTCTATTATCGAGGATCACTGCATGGCCTGAGCTGCCTTCTCACAACCCTCCCCCCCTTCTCCTCAGTCACTCCCCAGCTCTCTTATGATCTGTTTCCTCTATGCTATGGATGGTACAGCAGGTTGTGCTGTTTACTCACCTGATATGGAGTCACCTCCAGGGGGCTGAGTTGGCCGTCGTCTCTGTACACTGATGGTTCATTACAAATGGAGGGTACAGCAGGTTGTACTGTTTTCTCACCACCAGGGGGCTGTGTTGGCCGTCGTCTCTGTACACTGATGGTTCATTACAAATGGAGGGTACAGCAGGTTGTACTGTTTACTCACCTGATATGGAGTCACCTCCAGGGGGCTGAGTTGGCCGTCGTCTCTATAAACACTTCAGTTCAACATTGTGTGAACTGTATGCTATTCTGGATGCTGTTAGTCTTGTTTATCAACGTGGAGTGAATGCTGACATTTGTTGTGACTCTAAACCTGACCTTCATTCCCTCTCTAGTGTTCAGCCCAAACACTCTACTGTTATTCAGCAGATTTTATCGTTTTCGAACTTATTGCATAATCGTAAATTTGACTGTAACATTTTTATGGGTACCATCCCATGTAGGTTTATGTCACAATGTTACAGTTGACAGACTCGTAATGGAAGCCTGCCATCTGCCTCCTCGTGGTGTTGGACGTCCTCTCTCCCTGACATGTTACCTCTCTAGAGTCCACTCCGCTGCTCTCCTTCCTGTACAGCGATGCAGGGATGCAGAGAGGCCCTTCAGCTTCTCCATCACCCATTACAAGTCTGTCTGCCGCCACATATATTGCTACCGTCGTCGAGGCCTCATGTTTCGAAGGGACAATATAGTCTCTGCTCGTTTGAGGCTATTTGTAACGACAATGAGCATGTATATATAACAGAAGGAAATTTACATATCCTTCTTTAATACATACTTATAATCCCTTCAAACAACTATGGACATTAATATATTTAATGTTGTATCAATAGTTGTCGCAGAACCTTTTTTGGCAACTGTATTATTAGGGACAATAATTTCTTTGCACTGAGTGGTGACTCCTACATACAGTTATCCCACCATTGTGTTCATGTACAGTCTCGATCAAATATAATCATCCATATAGGGGGGGTAACTCACGTAATAAGAGTTTGACAACTTCCCTCTGTTCCTTAGATGATAAACTTTCCCATAAATAGGTTAACTATCATCTTTTAATTTATTGCAAGCAGCTACACACTACTTAAAACAATAATATCATATGTGAACGTGAAAACATTAGACAGTAAATTGTTTGAAATACCCATATGTGGATGATTATTATTGACCGCGTCTGTACTTCTATGATTTTATTGCTTTAATTTGTGTGTGAGTCTTTGCTGGAACTTAGAAGCTGATTCTAGATTGATTTCTAAGAAAAATAAACAGCTCACTATTAGAGAAAGGCAATCAAATGGATACTAAAATCACCCCTATGAAGAAATAAAATTAAGAATAATTTGTCCACAATCGTACATCTCTCCTTACGTTATTTAGCTACTGTGGTGTTTACATCTTATAACACACACACTAATAATTAAGGTTAATGATAATAAAAACATGTTGTGGTCAGCTATCAGTGGCATATATTGTGGATCCTTCCTAGTTTAATTAGGACACCCTAGCCATGCAAATTCACACAAAAAAGTACAAAATAATTCACATCTGCACATTTTGATTTTACAACTGCATGTTAATAATAAACCCTGATGGACTTAATTTGTGCTTTTTTCCTTAGTAATAATGAAAAAAAAAAAACTCTGGTATTGGTGAAAATTTCCATTACAAAATAATAATAATAATAATAAGTAGTAATATCCAGTGTTGCCAGGTGCAGGGAAATTTATCCATTTTAGGGAATTTTGGAGTCCACACAGGGAAATAATATATAGTTCGTTCAAGAGTAAACAGGGAAATTTATCTATTTTAGGGAATTTTGGAGTCCATACAGGGAAATAATATATAGTTCGTTCAAGAGTAAACAGGGAAATTTGGTCCAGCAGCAGACATGGCAACACTGGATTGGGGTGAGAGCAATATATAAACTTATGTATGATATTGCATTAATTAATCAACAATTAATTAATGGACAACTTCGACAATCTAGGGTAAAACACTCGAATCTAGGGTAAAATGGACAAAATTCTAGGGTAAAATTTCATCAACTCATGGAAGCCCTGCTGGATTTCCCCATCATCTCTTTTACCTCTTTCTTCTGTAATTTGTTCTTCAGTCTTCACTCACACACTCATAGAGATACACACACTGTCTCTGCAGGAACACACATACGGGGACGACGGGAGTGTTGACCGTAAGTTATATTAATAATTTATAAGTTCCTCATTTTGCATTCATTTTTATAAGTTTGGGTTTCGATAATGATTTGTGGTAAATATGGAATGAATTACAGTTATATATTGCGTATAGTTTTCTACTTTCATTACCCATTAATTTACACCATTCTATAAGACTATTTTCTACCTTAATTACCCACTAATTTAGACCATTCTAAAAGACTTATTTTATACCATCATTAACCACTAAGTTACACCATTCTAAGACTATTTTCTTCTATGACATTTCCTCTGTGTACGTTATTTATTTCATTATAGTGACATTTGAGTTTTCAGATAATGTTGATGGAACTTTTTAGTAATAATATTATAACCTAACTTATTATGTATTGTGTTTCAGTGGCAACACATACTGGTTGGCGACCTGACCTGACCTGACCTGGTCACGGCCGGGTGTAGGCTACCATGACCCACCCAGGTCATTCAGAGGGTCACACCATGGAGGGAGAAGGTAGGTCATATTTTTCATCACTTAATACAACAATTCCATGAAGCCTCTCGATCCTTTTTTGACATTTTATTTGACTTTTTTCGGTATTTATTAAAAGAATTACCGTTTTGCAGCAGTGTTGCCAGATCCGGCTGGGTCCCAGTATTTTGCCCAAGTAATTTATTGTACTTTATCACGATTATTTCCTGGTAGTTTGCCCAGGTTAGGTCCCGGTAGTTTGTCCAGATTAGGTCCTGCCTTTTTTAGCTCCGGCCTCAGCCGAGACCTCTAGGTCTTATCGTAATTATTGTTCTTCTTCTTGGGGCGACAACTTCTTAAAATGGTTAAACTGACTCACTCACTCCCATCCATTTTCTTTTACCGACATTGAATCATTTTTTCAACCGAGAGGGGGTTCAACCGAGAGGGGATTCACCCTCAATAAAAAGGGTTCATTTTCAAAATTTCAATATAACCATATTAATACGAAAATCCAAATAATACATAATTAATATTTTTGAGACCTTTACATATGGATATTTTATTATTTCACTTGAATCATTAAGAGCCGGAGCTTTTGAAGGGTTTTCCATCATGTTCTGGTTTTTTCATGTAGCCTAACTCTGGTTGTGCTTAAGTGAATTACCTAAAATTAATGTTTGGTGTTACTTGAAAGGTGAATGTCAAAAATGTATAGACAGTAGCCTTGATAATGTATTCAAATGTAGCAAATAATGTATGTATGGAAGCTTCAATTAAGCCTTCAACCATCCCTTAATTCTTTCATTTCTCTTCCTTACAAAAACGTAACTAATTCCATTCCTGAGATCTATGGTAACAGATGACTAAATTAGGTGAATGATGATACTAATACTGGAGAATTACATGCAACAACTAACTCTTGTGTGATCTGGGGGGGGATACTCAAAACCACTTAAGGCACCATAAGCCCTAAGGTACCTTAGCTTAAGGCGGCCTCTGACCCAGCAGCCAAAATGTCCCATACTCAAAACATGGGTGCCGCCATATTGCTTTGAGTTACGGTGCCTTAAGTTAAGCGCCTGTAGGGGGTGCCTTAACGCTGGCCGACGCGGAAATAGGGCGAAAATTATCGTTTACACAACCCTACCTATCTGTGGGAGCCGAAATGCAGCGTTACCAATGTGAGGAAATTTAGTCTGCTATGAGGAAATATACTCTACGTGCGGTAGAAAAGCAGACTGAATACTGCTATCACGGTATAAGGACTCTATAGTCATTATACCGTGACTGCTATGATGTTGAAATATATCCGCAGAGGATGACAAAGGGCAAAATATGAAGGTATAAGTAAATTACAAATTTAAAACAGTTTGCTACAACAATAAAGTGTGTAAAGAAATTACCCTTTCCTTTATGTATCTCATAAGTACATTATAGTACTGTCTGAATAATTTGTGATATAAATTTTATATATTTTGTTTGAATGATTTTTATCATTAATCAAATATATAACGATATACTTGGTGAGTAGTGTGAAATTTCATATTGTCTATATGTCCATATAATATATTATGCAATACATGTTCCATAGATGATAAAAGCGTGTAAATATTAAAAGCTTGTAAATTAGAAGCTTAGTTGTGGTACAGTGGCAACTTGCGATGTGTTATTTGTTTACCTTCAGCTGATGCACAAAGTCGTATGTGATTGGCTAACTATTCCTAAGAGGTGCTTCTGTCCGTTTCTCTCATTGGCTGAGCTGAAGTCCCGTGACACAGGCGGCAAAGGCACCTTAGTGGGACTTACGACAAACGTTCCTCACTACGGCGCCATAGTAAAGTTTTGAGTATGGGACACAACGCCACAAGCTGAGGCGCCACAGGCGCGCGTAACTTAAAGTACCTTAGAGCTGTAAGGCGCCGTAGCTTAAGGCGAGCTTTGAGTATCCAGCCCCAGTATATCTAGCAACCGTTAAGTGAAAGTATTATGACATATCGACAGGCACGTACAGTTGGCTCCACTCCCGCGTTTCTTCCCTAGCTGTCGTTGCCAATGTTGGGCCAGTCTGAAATTCGAATCCCGATTCACAAGTTAAAAAATTCGAAACATTCCTATCTTTCACTCTAAGGATATGAATGTTTCTAATGTTTTGACTTGTGGATCGGGATTCGAATTTCTGACTGACCCAACATTGGCAACGCGAGGGGAGAAACGCGGGAGTGGAGCCAACTGTACAGTCGTGATACGTAATCCCTGACCAGAGACGAACGGCAGGCACCACACACACACCCTGCATTCAAACTCAGCCTCTATATGTGCATACACTGAGTGGGGAAATGAACAATACCAGGCGAATCGAAGCTTTCTGCTCCTCACACTCTGGTCAGAAATTATATATCACAAGTTTACGTATGGTTGACAGTCACACATTTACTTTCCGGGAAGGTATAATACTGTAATAGGTGAATTTTTATTTGAAATAAGTTCGACTTTGTCAGAAAAATTGAAAGGTTGGTGTTATAAAATTACATGGCTCAAAAGTGTACGTATTTTTGTTTAGAAGTTTCAATGACAGAAATGGCATTTGGTGAGTTTAATAATTATTAGTAATATAATTTTATAATATTAGGAAAAATATTGAACACTTTTAACTTTAGACATTTCATATAAGATTGAAATACGCCATATTACTTATCGCCATATTACTTATTCGTTTCACACAATAATTAAAAAATTGTTCTATAAATTTTTTGGACACTTAATTGGCGTGATAAGGGGTCGATTCCACAGTGGTTCTTTGTGGTTTGTTAGCACGCAAACGAAAGAATGTTAACAGTTTAAATGACTTATGGATGAATTTGGTGAATAAACTATGCAGTGATTATTATTATTATTTTAATTTTAATATTATTATTATTATTATTATTATTATTATTATTATTATTATTATTATTATTATTATTATTATTATTAAATTTCTTATAGATAAATTATTTAATTAATTTGGTGAGTAAACAATGCTTTGATCATCATTATCTAACTGTTGGATAGGTTTTGTGAATTTAGATACTCAACTTTCGGAAAATAACGAAGCCTTACAAGTGTGGTTGGTTGGGAAGCTTACAAACCAATACCACTGTGGAATCAACCCTAAAATAATGAAGCCTTACAAGTGTGGTTGATTGGGAAGCTTACAAACCAATACCACTGTGGAATCAAGTTCAATCAACCCATTCAGTTTTGAAACGAATTATTAGTTGCTGGTTGGTGACTTGCAGCTGTTCTGTATGATCAAACACTAATCCCCCATGTCGCTATAGAAGTGGCTGAGTGAGAGTGTAAATTACAGGAGGAAGTACAGTAGTATATTGAACCTCTAATTCACGTCTGGTAACCCAAGCTCTTTAAAGTACTATTGGCCACAAGAATTCGTACACACTCAGTTGTTTTCGAGGGTTTACAAGATACAGATAATATAAGACTATGTAACTGCAATACAACATTATAATTAGGTTTGTTATATAGGTAGTAATAACTGAGTCTCTTAGTAGAACATCCATTGCAGTACTTACAGAATAATGACCTCTCTTTCCATATAGCCTGTGTAAGAATTCTTGTGCCTAACCGTACGTAGCTTACCTCGACAACGAAATAAACGAATTGAGATGATTCCATATTACATCTCTCCTTAGAAATTAGTTTAAAAAAAAGGGGGGCAAAATGTCACAATGAACAATATTTATGTAGTAGTGTAAAGCTTCAATGATCAGAGCCGGTATTCACAAAACATCTTAAGAGGTTGGACTTGTTCGTATGTTTGCAATTCTGACCTCACCATATTGTTTCATGTTCATTTCGAAGCAGTGATCGACTGGTTTGGTTATTCTAATTGAGTGAGCTATTAAGATTTCGAAGCAGTGTTGGGTGCAAGTCTTCGCCATGAATGAATGCTTACGAATAAAATATTAAGTTAAGGTGATAGTTCTTTTTTGGTACATTGGAGTGCCTTCATTCCTCCAAAGTATGCTAGGAAACAGGACCAGAGGGGCAAAAATAATGGTGTTCTGTTGCTTGGAATAGTTTGGAGGATTCAGTTGCTCCAGATTTACCAACACAGTACTTCTCCCTTAAGCGTGAACTTTGCTTTTGTGAATACAGTTCCTGCTGATTTTTAATTGTCTGCCTTCTTAATTCCTGCTGATTTTTAATTGTCTGCCTTCTTCAGGAGTGGTAGGTCCCAGTGGTGGTAGTGGGTTCCCAGTGGACTCCTTCCTCGGATCCTTCCCAGGGGCACGACAGAATCAGGTCAGTTTATTATTATTATTATTATTTTTTTTTTTTTTTTATGTTCCGACACTGGACATGATTAATCATTTAAAGTTTGTTTTTATTTCATTATTTATTTATTTATTGACGTTTTTATTTATTGCATGTTTTTTATTTTTTTATTTACTTTTTTATTTATTATCTGTTTATTATTTATTGACTTTTTTATTTATTATTATTTTTTTTTTTTACTTTTTTATTTATTGTTTATTATTATTTATTTACGTTTTTATTTATTGTTTACTATTTTCCTACTATTATTTACGTCTTATATATTGTTTACTAACTATTTGTTTACTATTATTTACGTTTTATTTATTGTTTACTAACTATTTGTTTACTATTATTTACATTTTATTTATTATTTACTAACTACTCGTTTATTAATTATTGTTTACTTAATATTAGTTTGTTTATTTCTTAATATATTGTTTACTATTATTTACGTTCTATTTATTTATTGTTTACTATTATTTACGTTCTATTTATTTATTGTTTACTATTATTTACGTTCTATTTATTTATTTATGTTTACTATCTATTCGTTTATTTATTTATTTATCTGTATTCACTTGGTATTTAACATATTGAATGGAACTATTATAGAAAACTGGAAGTAGATAAAGTTTGGTGCAAATGTTATATAACGAAGAACACTTGTGGTGGTGTGTGTGTGTGTGTGTGTGTGTGTTACCGTGTGTGCATGCGTGTTTGTGTGTGTGTGCTTGTTACCGTGTGTGTGTGTGTGTTACAATGTGTGTTTGTTACAATGTGTGTTTGTTACAATATGTGTATTTGTGTGTGTGTGTGTGTGTGTGTGTGTGTGTGTGTGTGTGTGTGTTTATTTGTTTGTTTGTTTGTTTATCTCTCTCAATTACAGTTGCCAATAAAGGTATTGCGACAAATCTTGATAGAACTTTAACCCTAGTAATATCCACAACTATTTGTAGGGACTATAAACATGTATAACAGAAGGAAATATACATATCCTTCTGTAATACATACTTATAAACATGTATAACAGAAGGAAATATACATATGCTTCTGTAATACATACTTATAATCCCTACAAACAACTATGGACATTAATATATTTAATGTTGTATCAATAGTTGTCACAATACCTTTTTTGGCAACTATACAGTCGTATGCACCAATCGGTACCCCCCTCTTTGCTGAAGGTATTGTGAGAGGAGAGCAGGGAATCGAACACATTATTACAGATTACCTCCTTCTGGTGTGTTATGGACGGTATTGGTAATTCAAGTGAATGTTTAATCACAGATATCAATTCCCATGCTAGGAAGGTCGCCAGTGAGAGAGCAGACTAAATGGTTCCCATCTTTCAGTTCTTCAACTGTTCCCTCTTTTCATTTTATTTCCTTCCTGCTTGTTGTCACACCTTTATCTCTATCACCTTTTGATGGCGCTATACCACACCAATGTTCACAACCAATATATACAACAAGCAATTATTGGTCTTCTAAAGGGGGTGCGGGAGTAGGGGACAGGCTTGGGGGGACTGAGGGGTCTATTATAATTACTTTTTTTATTCATTTTTTTTATTTTTTTAAGTGGTCTCGAAATTGGATGCTATAGAATGCTCCAACCCTGGCTAGAAAACAGACAACCAACCTAACGCATAATAGACTGACACCCGTAATTTTAAAACATTTGAGGGATTTTACTGGAGCTCTATGAACCCTTCAAACTACTCCAGGCAACAGATTCCCTATTCGAAACACTGAAGCGTTTTGTGGCCTGGATTATTTGGAGGGTTCATAGAGGGGGGACAGGCTTGGAGGGTTTTGGGTGGGTGCGGGAATAGGGGACAGGCTTTCTACCACCCCACCCCACCCCAAGCCTGTCCCCCTACTCCCGCACCCCCCAAACCCACCCAAGCCTGTCCCCCTACTCCCGCACCCCCCGAGCCTGTCCCCTAATCCCCCCCCCCTTAATACTACGGGCCTGAGAGAGGGACAGAAAGGAAAGTGAGTAAAAATTATATATAGTTTGTTGACAAGCAGACAGTAAGGCAGGATGGTTTCGTGGCACTTTACTAAGGACTCTGTAGCCTCCAGTCCAATTTTAGCTGACAATAGTAAGGAAAATACGTGAGTGAAAGGGTCTCTGGTAGGATCACGCCTTATAAAAAAATTACCACTCTCACTTTTACACGGCGGACACGTACAGTTGGCCACATATGAATCTGGTACGCCTCGCTACTCGTGAGATATATACCTACAACAGGAAGGAAAGTGAGCAAAAGTTATAGTTATAGTTTGTTGATAAGCAGACAGTAATAATATTTTACTGTCTGCCTGTCAACTAACAAACTACATCTTTTTCACTTTCCTTTCTGTTGTAGGTATATATCTCACAAGTAACCAGACATACCAGCTTCATGTGTGTCCAACTGTACACTCGTGATACATAATTTCTGACCAGAGTGTGAAGAGCAGAAAGCTTCGAATTCGCCTGGTATTGTTCATATATATATATATAAAAGATAATAATAGGAAAAATGAAAAATGTATAAATGTACTCGTAGACTGTCTTTGTGTTACGACCTTGGCTGTGTGTGTGTGTGTGTGTGTATATACAGTACGTGAGTGAAGTGGAAACATCTCACACATCGGCTGTAATGTGAAACAAAGATAATATTTCTGGATGGATTTTACTACTTTGTGAACACGAAGAAAAAAAAATATATAAGCATAATACAAAGTTGATTGAGAACATTGTAAGTTACTTGTCGAAATTTCGCCAAGTATGTTGCTCAGTGGTCTTGTGTGTTTGTGTGTATGTCTGTAGAGTTCGCGGTCTACAGGTTGCAATTCTTGTCCGATTTTGCTGAAATTTTCACCACAGGTAGACATCAACATTTCTAGGTCACCTATTGTTTTTCAAGGTCAAAAGTAAAAAATCAAGGTCAAAATGATAAAAAAAATACTGATAATTGATAAAACGGCAATAGTTTCGGTTGTGGAGATCTGATTTTGATCAAACTTTTTCTGTAATAATCTATGTTCAATTCTGCTTCTGGTGGTACTTGAGTGATGGCCGTATTCTTAAAACTCGCGATTTGAGCATTAGGTCGAAAATCAAGGGGTCTGAATTTTTCCATACTTTCGCCAAGTCCTCGCACTACGAGCGAATGTTTATTTGTTTGTTTAAGATAATTTTATTTATTATATATTACTAAGATCTAGAAAAATGTAACCTTTTCAATAATATTTTAATCATATATAATTATACCTCTTAAGTAATATGTTATGTGATTGAAAATGTTATAAAAATACTGGATTAACACACACACACACACACACACATTCACACACA
>JAWZYT010001281.1:312500-335000 GCA_034508575.1 Petrolisthes manimaculis | reverse complement strand
TGACAAGGAGGGAGGGAGAGTATATAGATAGAACAGCCATTGCTTTAAGGACAGATGTTACAAATATACAGTTGTGGTCAATAATAATCATCCACATATGGGTATCTCAAACAATTTACTGTGTAATGTTTTTTGACCTCGACTGTATGTCACTACAGCTGTTTTGTGAGTCATCATATATTATATAAATCGAGTATTTACTATATGTCAGCCTAGTCTATAAGTAAAGGGAGTCTTCGAATATATAGTATAATTATTATAGTGAATTCTATTATCTATTAACGTAAATATTTAGTGTTATTCCGATTCCTTGTACCAGTCAAAATTGTAATTATTCTGCCTTGTACCAGTCAAATTTGTAATCTTAATTATTATTCTGATTCCTTGTACCAGTCAAAATTGTGTAATACTAAGATCATAAAAAGATCCGTGTTTACTTTATTTGCTAAATGTACAGTCATGGGTGATAGTGCTTGACCAGGGTACAAGGAGTGTTGGTGAGCAACTGAGCAGAGTTCGAACAAGTGAATTTTCCAAACCATTCTTAACGTTGAGAGAGGTTTAGAAGACTCACTTTTTCAAACTCTGTCCAGTTACTCTCCAACACTCCTTGTACCCTGGTCAACCACTATCAGACATGACTGTACAGTTGTCTCAAGGTATTTCTTTACTCCCTGTGTTGGGTGTAAAGTGTAGTGTAGTATTGTTGGACATGTTCAGATCACATTCAGAAACAGTGAAGTATTGTGTTATCTGTAAATAGGATTCAACAAACAGATTGGTCTCATTTATCTACATTTAGAAACAGTGAAGTATTGTGTTATCTGTAAATAGGATTCAACAGACACATTGGTCTCATTTATCTACATTTAGAAACAGTGAAGTATTGTGTTATCTGTAAATAGGATTGAACAGACACATTGCTCTCATTTATCTACATTTAGAAACAGTGAAGTATTGTGTTATTTGTAAATAGGATTCAACAGACACATTGCTCTCATTCATCTACATTCAGAAACAGTGAAGCAATATGATTAAAAAAAAAGTAAATATGATTGAACAGGCAGATTGGTCTCCTTTATCTACTCCACACACAAAAGACGTGGGCAAAGGAATACCTTGAGGCAAGTGTACAAAGTTTTACTTGTTGCAGTTCCGTGCTTTGGAATGTTTTGGAGGTGTGTTGGGCGAAGGCAGGAACCGTGTCCGTGATGTTAACGTCAACTATGTATGTATGTGTGTATGTGTGTGCGTGCTGTTTTGGTGGTTGAGGATTCTGGCAGTTGGGAGGGGGAGGGGAAGAGGTAGGGAAAGAGTGTGTGTGTGTCGTAGATAGAGAGAGAGAGAGAAGGGGAGAGGGAGAGAGAGAGGAAGGAGAGGGAGAGAGAGAGAGGAAGGAGAGGGAGAGAGAGAGAGAGAGAGGAAGGAGAGGGAGAGAGAGAGGAAGGAGAGGGAGGGAGGGAGAGAGAGAGAGTGTGTGTGTGTGTGTGTGGTAGATAACAGAATCAAGACAGTGGTGGCTGACAGGATGGAGTAATTATATTAGCCGTAGTGTTCTCTGGATTCCTGTGTTGTTATCACCCCAACCGCTGTGTATTGTACAGAGGAATGGCAAGCAAACAGACAAGTAAGCAAGCAGTTACAAGCAAACAGTTAACAAGCAAGCAAGCAGTCAGTTAACAAGCAAACAGTTAACAAGCAAACAGTTAACAAGCAAACAGTTAACAAGCAAACAGTTAACAAGCAAACAGTTAACAAGCAAACAGTTAACAAGCAAACAGTTAACAAGCAAACAGTTAACAAGCAAACAGTTAACAAGCAAACAGTTAACAAGCAAACAGTTAACAAGCAAACAGTTAACAAGCAATTAGTTAACAAGCAATCAGTTAAGCAAACAAGCAAGCAGTTAACAAGCAAAACAAGCAATCAATTAACAAGCAAACACGTATTGAAGCAGATTGAAAGACAGACAGCTGAGTAAACAAGAATTAATATTATAATGATTTAGCAAACAATAACTGAAACAAAATTTAATACAACACTCCAAAAGGCAAGAAGGTAAACAAATAAGCAAGCTAAGATACAGCAGTTAGATACAAGACAAACAAACAAACAAACAAACAAAGTAGGATACAGCAGATAGATACAAGACTAACTTATTACAAACAGATATTAATTACAGGGAATTTTTGTTTTGTTTTTTTGTTGAATTGAATACTTAAAACAAACCCAGAAAAACGCATAGCCAAGATGAGAGGGAGAGGGAGAGGGAGAGGGAGAGAGAGAGAGGGAGAGAGAGGGAGAGAGAGAGAAGGATGTGAAGTAGTCTGATGTAGAGTGAATCATATAACCACTAGCCTAGCCTACCCCAGTCAGCCAGCAGTCAGTCAGTTAGTCAGTCAGTCAGTTCGTTTATCCCACTTGTTACTCTGTCAGCTATTCCCTTTCCTCAGTGTGTGTGTGTGTGTGTGTGTGTGTTGCTCTTCTTTCGTTCCATATATCCGTTTCCTATTTGTCTATTCTCTTGTACCAACTCAGTTAGCTATTTCCTCTCTCTCTCTCTCTCTCTCTCTCTCTCTCTCTCTCTCTCTCTCTCTCTCTCTCTCTCTCTCTCTCTCTCTCTCTCTCTCTGTGTGTGTGTGTGTGTGTGTGTGTGTGTGTGTGTGTGTGTGTGTGTGTGTGTGTGTGTGTGTGTGTGTGTGTGTGTGTGTGTGTGTGTGTGTGTGTGTGTGTGTGTGTGTGTGTGTGTGTGTGTGATCTTCTTCTTTAGTTCCATATAATTATCCGTTAACTATTATTTTTTTATTCTCTTGTACCAACTCTGTCAGCTATGTGTGTCTTTTTTTTTTTTTTTTTTTTTTGCCCCTCTTTAGTTCCATATATCCGTTTCCTATTATTTGTCTATGCTCTTGTACCAACATTAGTACCAACAAATGCTCTGTTGTATGGACTGGTACAGTACTAGTTTTTGCATTGTTGAATTAAATCACTCTAAATAACTCCATCATGTAGATTTAATTGCTTATTTTCAAACCTATAGCGAATGTGAATGTTAGGCTACATATCACAGACAATAATATTAACTCACAATTTTGTTTCAGGTGCAAGTGTAAGTGTAGCAAGTTTAATTAAATAAGACCCAGTGTATGATCGTGTATGAAAATAATTATTGGAGGCTTCTGATTCCTCCTGACTGGGTCGCAACACAATTAAGCTCCTTCCATGTAGGTGGTGTTTCGTGGCAATATTTGAAGGACTTTTTTTACCTCATAATTTCGAACTACATCACAACTTGAAGGTCCCTTAATTCAGTCTTGTTTATTTAAGGGGGTGTGGGAACAGGGGACAGGCTTAGGGGGGACTGAGGGATGCGAGAATAGGGGACAGGCTTAGGGGGGGACTGAGGGATGCGAGAATAGGGGAACAGGCTTGGGGGTGCGGGAATATGGGAACAGGCTTGGGGTGGGTAGAATGCCTGTCTCCCTATTCCCGCACCCCCCTAACTCCCCCCAACCCCCCTATTCCAACACCCCCCCACCAGTTCCCCCCAAGCCTGTCCCCTACTTCCACACCCCCTCACCAGTTCCCCCCAAGCCTGTCCCCTATTCCAACACCCCCCCACCAGTTCCCCCCAAGCCTGTCCCCTACTCCCACAGCCCCTTAATATTTCTGGAGAAGGAATGGAATGAGTGAGTGAATGTTTAGGCTTGCAGAGTGAGTGTTGAAAAATAAAGTTTACTGTACCTGAAAGAAGATTTAGGAAAAAAGGGACTGTTTAGATTTGCTAATTAACCGAGTGTTGGTCAAGGTCACAGGTGTGTGTGTGTGTGTGTGTGTGTGTGTAGTAATTTGATTCTCATGTGTTCTGTCTACATGTACAGTTGCCAAAAAAGGTATTGCGACAACTATTGATACAACATTAAATATATTAATGTCCATAGTTGTTTTAGGGATTATAAGTATGTATTACAGAAGGATATGTATATTTCCTTCTGTTATACATGTTTATAAGTATGTATTACAGAAGGATATGTATATTTCCTTCTGTTATACATGCGTATAAGTATATATTACAGAAGGATATGTATATTTCCTTCTGTTATACATGTTTATAAGTATGTATTACAGAAGGATATGTATATTTCCTTCTGTTATACATGTTTATAAGTATGTATTACAGAAGAATATGTATATTTCCTTCTGTTATACATGTATATAAGTATGTATTACAGAAGGATATGTATATTTCCTTCTGTTATACATGTTTATAAGTATGTATTACAGAAGGATATGTATATTTCCTTCTGTTATACATGTTTATAAGTATATATTACAGAAGGATATGTATATTTCCTTCTGTTATACATGTGTATAAGTATATATTACAGAAGGATATGTATATTTCCTTCTGTTATACATGTTTATAGACCCTACAAATAGTTGTGGATATTAGTGTTATAGTTCTATCAAGATTTGTCGCAATACCTTTTTTGGCAACTGTACGTATAATTGCATGCCTTCCTAATTGACGCTACGGTGCAATTAAAAATATAAAAAAAAGAGAGAGAGAGAGACACCACTTGGCAACCCTCCCTGATCGAATAGTTGTGGTGGGAATGTAGCCACGTGTTGCTGTTGCCATCTTTGTTATCACAGTCATACAGTTGTGGTCAATAATAATCATCCACATATGGGTACCTCGAACAATTTACTGTCTAATGTTTTCACTTTCACATAGTATGATGTTATTGTTTTAAGTAGTGTGTAGCTGATTGTATTAAATTAAAAGATGTTTGTTAACGTGTGTGTGTGTTAAGTAGTGTGTAGCTGCTTGTATTAAATTAATTAAAAGATGTTAGTTAACGTGTGTGTGTGTGTTATTGTTTTAAGTAGTGTGTAGCTGCTTGTATTAAATTAAAAGATGGTAGTTAACCTATTTATTGAAAAGTTTATCATCTAAGGAACAGAGGGAAGCTGTCAAACTCTTACGTGAGTTACCCCTGTATGGATGATTATAATTATTATTTATATTATATTTGACCGCGACTGTATTTGGACCTGCTGTAAAGGTGGACTCTGGGCGGACTCTGGGTGGACTTACAGATCGTATTTTGAGTCTACCAGGCAGGGACGTAACTATAATAATAGGCTACAGTAGATTGTAAGAACCTTTCGTCTTTTAGCAAATAATTAATCCTGGGGGGACTTTTTTTTTTTCATCCTACAGGTTTTATCGTAAGGATTGGCTGTCTCTTTTCAACAAGGATAAAGGTGATGGGGGAGGGCAAGGATGAGAGACTGTATTATATGTTTCTCATCCTTGGGGGAGGGGAGGGCAGCCTACTCTGTAATTATTTTCCTGAATTTTGTTTCCTTATTTTTTTTTTCTTTCTGTATTTTGTTTCTTTCTGTATTTTTTTCTGTATTCTGTTTCCTTCTGTATTCTGTTACCTTCTGTATTGTTTCCTGTTTCCTTCTGTATTTTGTTTCCTTCTGTATTTTGTTTCATTCTGTATTTTGTTTCATTCTGTATTTTGTTTCATTCTGTATTTTGTTTCATTCTGCATTTTGTTTCATTCTGTATTTTGTTTCATTCTGTATTTTGTTTCATTCTGTATTTTGTTTCATTCTGTATTTTGTTTCATTCTGTATTTTGTTAACTTCTGTATTTTGTTTGTTTCCTTCTGTAATATTTAAGGGGTGCGGGAGTAGGGGGACAGGCTTGAGGGGGGTTGGGGGTGTGGGAGTAAGGTAGACAGGCTTAGTTAAGGGTTAGGGGGGGGGGGTTAGGGGTGTGTGGGAATAGAGGACATACTTTCTACCCACCCCAAGCCTGTCCCTCTATTCCCGCACCCCCAAATCCCTTCAAAGCCTGTCCCCTATTCCCGCACCCCCTTAACACACACACTTATTCATTCACGGTCCTTTTTAGCTTCAGCCTAAGCCGAGAGCTCTAGGTTTAATCCGAATTCTTCTTCTTGGGGCGACCACTTCTTAAAAGGGGTTCAACTGACTCACTCACTCTCTTCCTCCCATCCATTTTCTTTTACCGACATTGAATCATTTATTATTATTATCATTTTTTTTCTTCTTGGGGTGACCACTTCTTAAAAGGAGTTCAACCAATATTTAAGAGGTTCAACCGAGAGGGGGTTCAACCGTGAGGGGGTTCAACCGTGAGGGGGTTCAACCGAGGGGTTCACCCTCAATAAAAAGGGTTCATTTTCAAAATTTCAATATAACCATATGAATACGAAAATCCAGATAAAACATAATTAATATTTTTGAGACCTTTACATATGGATATTTTATTATTTCACTTGAATCATTAAGAGCCGGAGCTTTGGAAGGGTTTTCCTTCATGTTCTTGTTTTTTATTATGATTTTTTTTTTTACCGAGAATACAGACTGTTAACTCCATTATTATTTTGTTTTCCCAGTTGTTGGAGATGTTACATATGCCCCTGTTACATGGAGGAGTGAAGGAGGTACTGTTACTGTCGCCCTTCACTACCTCCTCCCCGGCCTCCTTCGCCCTCGCCTGCCTCGTCCTGGCACTCTTGTCAGGCCTTCTGGAACTGCTTCGCCTCCTCTTGTAAGTCTAATAAAATGATGATTGATTTTTGATTGATGGATATTATGGGGGTGTGTGGGAGTAGGGGACAGGCTTGGGGGGCGACTGGGGGTGTGTGGGAGTAGGGGACAGGCTTGGGGGGCGACTGGGGGTGTGTGGGAGTAGGGGACAGGCTTGGGGGGCGACTGGGGGGGTGCGGGAATAGGGGGACAGCCTTGGGGGGCGACTGGGGGATGTGGGAGTAGGGGACAGGCTTGGGGGCGACTGGGGGGGGTGCGGGAATAGGGGGACAGGCTTTGGGGGCGACTGTGGGGGTGGGAATAGGGGGACAGGCTTGGGGGCGACTGGGGGGGTGCGGGAATAGGGGGACAGGCTTGGAGTGGGTAGAAAGCCTGTCCCCCTTATTTCCGCACCCCCCTAACCCCTCAAAACTCTCCCAAGCCTGTCCCCCTATTCCTGCACCCCCCTAACCCCCCCCCCCCCCAAGCCTGTCCCCCTATTCCTGCACTCCCTTAGGCTTAAGGTCCTATAGCGCCATCAAAAGGTGATAGAGATAAAGGTGTGACAACAAGCAGGAAGGAAATAAAAATAAAAGAGGGAACAGTTGAAGAATGATAAATGATGATCACTTTGGTATTATTACAATATAACTATACCTGGGTTTTTGTCTGGCTAGGCTTGCACAGTGTTACCACATTTGGCTAGGTCACTTTATGATAGTTTACACTGGTTATACCCGGTAGTTTGCCCAGGTTAGGTCCCGGTAGTCTGCTGTGGTCTAGGTTATGTCAGGTCAGGTCAGGTCAGACTAGTTTCCAAATTATGTTTGTAAAACGGGGCACATCTTGAAAACGGGGACATTTCCGAGAGAAACACCATAGATGAAAAGTGTGTTAGAATGGTCCAAAATAGTGGATAATGATACTAAAATATACAATATAGCGAACACAGTTATTCTGTAAATTTACCGAAATTAAGATGCTGTAATAATTATTGTTTTGAAGATTAACGATAATACTGTAGTTGTGATAGTAAATACAGTATACCTAATTGTTGTGATGATAACTCTAATGATAGGGTACATTGTTGTGATGGTATTGTTGTAGTTGTTGTGATAATGGTGATATAATGTAGTTATTGTAATGAAAATGTTCCTAATAGTGGTTGTGATGATAATTAATGATGGTGGATGAAAATGTGACTGTGACTATGTGATGTGAAGGGTAACAGTTAATTATTCAGTATTGTGGGCTAAAATAACGTACGTACTCGTATAATAATTTTGTGTTATTTTTTGTGTTGTGGGCCAAGTTTAATTACTGTTATTTATTTGTGTTGTGATACAAATTTAATTACTGTTATTAGTTGTGTTGTGGCCAAGTGTAATTACCGTTATTATTGTTTGTTGTGGGCCAAGTTTAATTACCGTTATTGTTTATTATTATTATTTATTTTTATTATTATTATTAGTTAATCTATTTATTTTATTTTTTATTTTTTATTGTGTTGTGGGCCAAGTTTAATTACCGTTATTGTTTATTATTATTATTTATTTTTATTATTATTATTAATTAATCTATTTATTTTATTTTTTATTTTTTATTGTGTTGTGGGCCAAGTTTAATTACCGTTATTGTTTATTATTATTATTTATTTTTATTATTATCATTAGTTAATCTATTTATTTTATTTTTTATTTTTTATTGTGTTGTGGGCCAAGTTTAATTACCGTTATTGTTTATTATTATTATTTATTTTTATTATTATTATTAATTAATCTATTTATTTTATTTTTTATTTTTTATTGTGTTGAGGGCCAAGTGTAATTAACTACTGTTATGTTTCAGATGGTGGGTTGAAGGACAATACACATCATCAGGCACAGAGACAATCCCACCAGCACCACCAGCCTCCATTTGTCTATGTAAACACTGGATTGGAACACCAGGCTGTAACAAGTTAGTTTTTTTTAATTTTGTATACAGAAGTATGGAGTTAGTTTTTTTTAATTTTTAATACAGAAGTATCGAGTTAGTTTTTTTTAATTTTTAATACAGAAGTATCGAGTTAGTTTTTTTTAATTTTGTATACAGAAGTATCGAGTTAGTTTTTTTTAATTTTGTATACAGAAGTATCGAGTTAGTTTTTTTTAATTTTGTATACAGAAGTACCAAGTTAGTTTTTTTTAATTTTGTATACAGAAGTACCAAGTTAGTTTTTTTTAATTTTGTATACAGAAGTATCGAGTTAGTTTTTTTTAATTTTGTATACAGAAGTACCGAGTTAGTTTTTTTTTAATTTTGTATACAGAAGTACCAAGTTAGTTTTTTTTTTATACAGAAGTACTGAGTTAGTTTTTTTTAATTTTGTATACAGAAGTATCGACTTAGTTTTTTTTAATTTTGTATACAGAAGTACCAAGTTAGTTTTTTTTAATTTTGTATACAGAAGTACCAAGTTAGTTTTTTTTAATTTTGTATACAGAAGTACCAAGTTAGTTTTTTTTAATTTTGTATACAGAAGTACCAAGTTAGTTTTTTTTAATTTTGTATACAGAAGTACCAAGTTAGTTTTTTTTAATTTTGTATACAGAAGTACCAAGTTAGTTTTTTTTTAATTTTGTATACAGAAGTATCGAGTTAGTTTTTTTTTATTTTGTATACAGAAGTATCGAGTTAGTTTTTTTTAATTTTGTATACAGAAGTACCAAGTTAGTTTTTTTTAATTTTGTATACAGAAGTACCAAGTTAGTTTTTTTTAATTTTGTATACAGAAGTACCAAGTTAGTTTTTTTTTAATTTTGTATACAGAAGTACCAAGTTAGTTTTTTTTAATTTTGTATACAGAAGTACCGAGTTAGTTTTTTTTAATTTTGTATACAGAAGTACCAAGTTAGTTTTTTTTTATACAGAAGTACTGAGATCAGTACTGTAATTTGTATATTTTAGTATTATTACCCATTATATTGAACCATTCTAACACACTTTTCTTCTATGGTGTTTCTCTCGGAGATGTCCACGTTTTACTCACACACACTACGTACTTCATCCCTCACTATTCCTTCATAACATTTATCATTATTCCTTTCCTTCATCCCTCACTACTCCATGTCTCCTTATTCCTGCACTCCATCCTTCTGTTTTTTATTTATATATATATATATTTTTAAATTTGTGCTTCCCCTTCTTTCTCTCCTTATTATTCCTGCACTCCATCCCACTCTTTTTTTTTTTTTTTTTCCCAATTTGTTCATCCCCTTTTTCTTTCTCCCATAGTGAATGCAAGGGCTACAAGGCTATTGTTTTTTTTATTTATATATATATATTTTTCAATTTGTGCTTCCCCTTCTTTCTCTCCTTCTTATTCTGCATTCCATCCCACTCCTGATTTTTATTTATATATATATTTTTTTCAATTTTATTCATCCCCTTTTTCTTTCTCCGACAGTGAAAGGGCTACGAGGCTACATTTTATTTATTTATTTATTTTGTTTTAAATTAGTTCATCCCCTTTTTCTTTCTTTCTGCGACAGTGAACGGAAGGGGTACGATAGGATACCGCCCTCTGCCAGACAGATTTCAAAATTTACTAGTTATGTCTGTCTGGGTGGATTCAGTTCACTGACTTTTTTTGTGCTCAGATTGTTTTCAAACTGAATCTTTACCCCGTGATTCTGGTGGCTCTTAGATTTAACCTAGTGCATTGTCAAGGGTGATACAACAACTAGCAAGGAGGAAAGGGTCCATATTTTGGCACTAAGGGAAGGAAAAGTGCCAATTAAAGAAATATACAGGCGAACTGTCAGGCAGACCACAACCATAACGCATATCCTTCTTGCTTTACTGGAAAAATCCTATTTTGAAATATTAGCTAGGTCTATGCCTAGACGTCTGCAAGAGGTTATTAATATGAAAGGAGAAATGACAAAGTACTAATTGGTCAGTACCAGAACAATACAAATATTTTTTTTTTTAATGAAATCTCCCATAATTTTATGTCACGATGTCGTAGGTAGCGTCCATGTCGGTGGGAGGTAGCGTCTTTTTTTGCCGACACTGTACTTCATCCCTCACTATTCCTTCATAACATTTATCATTATTCCTTTCCTTCATCCCTCACTACTCCATGTCTCCTTATTCCTGCACTCCATCCTTCTGTTTTTTATTTATATATATATATATTTTTAAATTTGTGCTTCCCCTTCTTTTTCTCCTTATTATTCCTGCACTCCATCCCACTCTTTTTTTTTTTTTTTTCCCCAATTTGTTCATCCCCTTTTTCTTTCTCCGATAGTGAATGCAAGGGCTACAAGGCTATTGTTTTTTTATTTATATATATACATTTTTCAATTTGTGCTTCCCCTTCTTTCTCTCCTTCTTATTCTGCATTCCATCCCACTCCTGATTTTTATTTATATATATATTTTTTTCAATTTGTTCATCCCCTTTTTCTTTCTTTCTGCGACAGTGAACGGAAGGGGTACGAGGCGATCCACGACCCACACGCCAACCAACGCCCAATACCCACACCAACACCCACACCCACAGACCAGCCCACCACACCACTCAGTCCAAAAGTCAAAGGCACTTCTACTGCCATCAGGTTAGTTGTGTCTCGCTCAGGTTAATTGATGGGGGTGTAGGAGTAGAGGGGGACAGGCTTGGGGGTGTTTTGGGGGGTGCAGGCTTGTGGAGGTTAGGGGTGTGTGGGAATAGGGGGACAGGCTTTCTACCCACCCCAAGCCTGTCCCCCCTATTCCCACACCCCCTGTCCCCTCCCAAAGCCTGTCCCCTACTCCCATACACCCCCAGTTCCCCCCAAAGCCTGTCCCCTACTCCCATACACCCCTAGTTCCCCCCAAAGCCTGTCCCCTACTCCGACACCCCCCCAGCCTGTCCCCTACTTCCATACCCCCATAATGGTGTAGGTGAGAGGGACAAAATGAGTGGGAAAGATTTATAATGATAGTGAGAGGAATAGAAAAGGGTGTTGATGTTGTTGTTGTTGTTGTTGTTGTTGTTGTTGTTGTTGTTGTTGTTGTTGTTGTTGTTGTTGGTGAGAAGGATAGAAAAGGGTCCTTAAATGATAAAAGAAAATTGTTATTACAGACAAGCAGGTTACGCGTGTCCTTAAACACACACACACACACACACAAACACACACACACACACACACACACACACACACAAACAAACACACACACACACACACACACACACACACACACACACACACACACACACTCACACTCACACTCACACTCACACTCACACTCACACTCACACACATATACATAATGGGTCCTTAAATGATAAAAAAAAAAAAAAAATTGTATTACAGACAAGCATGTTACGCGTGTGCTGGCCTGCTACACCTCTTCACGTACCTGTCCTCTACACTACTGATGCTGATAGCTATGACCATGAATGTATACCTTATCCTGTCTATGGGTGTTGGTGGTGCCTTGGGGAAGCTGGCCTCACTCACACTCAAGAGAAGGTTACTACAACAGGAAGATAGTGGGTGTAAATGACGTCACGCCACTACCACTACCATCAACACTACCACAACTACTACTACCACTACCACCGCCACTACCACCCCTACCATTATTACCACTGCCACTACCACCACTAACCCTACCACTACTACTACTACTACTACTACTACTACTACCACTATCACCCCTACCACTACTACCACCACCAGTCTCATTCCTCGTGTGGCCCTCCGTGTCAAAACTAGGTCCTTTCCGTTCGGTAGTCTTTCCTTCCTTTCCTCCTTCCCTTCCTTCTTCCCTTTCCTCCTTCCCATACAGTAACCCTTTCTTCCTCCCTTTCCTTCCTCCTTCCTTTCTTCCTTCCTTTCTTCCTTCCTTTCCTTTCCTTTCCTTCCTTCCTTTCTCCTCCCTTTCCTTCTTCCTGTACAGTAACCCTCCCTTCCTTTCCTTCCTTCCTCCCTCCTTCCTTTCCTTTCCTTCCCTTCCTTCCTTGGAAGGTTGGGGGTTGCGGCAGTAGGGGACAGGCTTGGCGGGGTTTGAGGGTTGCGGGAGTAGGGGACAGGCTTGGAGGGGGGATTAGGGGTGTGTGGGAATAGGGGATAAGCTTTCTACCCACCCCAAACCTGTCCCCCTATTCCCGCACCCCCCAAGCTCCCCCCCCCCTACTCCTGCTCCCCTAATGGTTGTCTGTATTATATCCTATCCTTTTTTTTATGTCTACAAATACACAATTATTTTATTAATATGTTTATGTATCTGTTTTACATCCTGTCTGTCCTTCTTAATTAATGTCTACAAATACACAATTATTTTATCAATATGTTTATGTATCTCCATCTCAGAATCTTTTTATATATTATAATTGATTGTTTTCTTAATGTTTATTATTAGCTCACCTCATATTTATGTCTATATTATAACAATATTCAATGCCATTTTCATTCAATAAATATTAGAATACTTTATAAGAGTTAGGGGGGAACCGCCTTGTCATGGTGGGGGCTTGTGTGTCTCTGAGACCTGGTGAGCTAGACTAGAGGGGGCTCCGGCCTCTGCTCTGCCCCGCTTTCGGAGAGAAAGGGCTTCTCATGCTAGGAAGGTCGCTAGTGAGAGACCAGACTAAAATTAATGGTTCCCATCTTTCAGTTCTTCAATTGTCCCTCTTTTCTTTTTATTTCCTTCCTGCTTGCTGTCAAACTTCTCTATTACCTTTTTCTGGCGCTATACCACCTCCATGTTGCGGCGCCTAATATACATCAATAAAAAAAATTAAGACAGATATCTATTTATCTAAGAAAAATTGGGAGAAACAAAATTTGACTGGATTATTGTGTTCGTTTATGTTTAAAGATAATTGACTTGGATTTAAATTTAACACAACACATTAAACGCCATCTATACCACTCCATATTATAATAGAAATGGAATTCAATGAGTGGTGGTGGCAATGGAAAAAGGAAATGGGAATGACAGAAGAATTACAGTATATGACAATACACAAGCAGCATCACTGAGGTTATTTAAATATAGGACAAATACTTTAATGTGGAAGTTCTTTTTTGGATGAGAGGAGCAAAAATAATGGTGTTCTGTTGCTTAAAATAGTTTGGAGGATTCAGTTGCTCCAGAATTACCAACACAAAACTTCCCCCTTAAACTTGGGAGATAGAAAAATATTTAGAAAAGAGGACGCTGATTGAAACAGGATACTTGATATATGGAACAGATCCAGAAAACTTAGAATATAATAATTTTAATTATATATTAATTGTACTGTGGACTGTACTGGCTATGTTAAAGAAAGAAGACAATTTGGAAAAGGTTACTTATTAGTTAGCGAGTCAGCAGGATAGTCAGACAGTCGGCAAATTAGTCAGACAGTCAGCAACTCACTCTGGTCATAGACAGGCTAGACCAGACGGCACACACACAAAAAAAAAACTAATTATAACTTGGACACGTCAGCCAGATTTACTTTTTAATTAAGGAACCCTGTGATGTAGTAAAACAATTGGAGGTAAACGAGTCCTTCAAAAATTACCACGAAACACCACCTATATATTATACAGGGAAGGAGCTTGTTTTGTGGCATAATAGAGTGGAGGAATCAGAAGCCTTTAGTTATAAATGAAGCTGGTTTGGCTGAATTTTGGCTAGTTATTCGACAGTGGAAAATGTTTACACAATGTAATAGAACATCTTTATATCTATTAAATAAGGGAGTAGAAATTAATTAAAGGAACTCGGCATTAAAATAAACGACAATGTAAAGCAATATCTTTATTTTAAGTGGTGCTGGAAAATTAAGGGAGTTGAAATTAATTAAAGGAAACTCGGCAAACATACTAAAAAACGACATAGAAGGTGCCGTTGTAAAAGTTATTATTTTTATTCCTGGACATTAATTAAGGACTACATTGAAAATATTTGGGCATATAGACAGAAAGTGATAGAAAACAATCAATAATAGAATAGAAGGAAAATTAGAAGAAAAGAGGAAATATTTAATTTATGTAAAGGAAGACAAAACGACTTTATCCAGCGCCGTTGCAAAGACAAAACTGGAACCTTGAACCTTATTGGCAACACTGATATCTACTGATGATGAAATATAAACAAACTATATAACAACAACAACAACAACAATATAAGCAGCTGTGAAAGAGGAAACACTAAATAAATACCAACAGCATTTGTTTGTAAGTGTTAAAATGTTTATGTTATTGACTTGGGGTGGGGGAATAGGGGACAGGCTTGGGGGGGGGGGGGGTTAGAGGGGGTTAGAGGCTTGGGGGGGGGTGGGAATAGGGGACAGACTTAGGGGGACAGACTACTGGGACCTAACCTGGACAGACTACCGGGACCTAACCTGGACAGACTACTGGGACCTAACCTGGACAGACTACTGGGACCTAACCTGGGCAGACTACTGGGACCTAACCTGGGCAGACTACCGGGTATAACCAGTGTAAACTATCATAAAGTGACTCGGGGCAAATTTCCAGGACCAAACCTAATGTGGTAACACTGTGCAAACCCCGATAAAAACACAGTTATTCTGTAATAATACCATAGTTAGACATACTCTAACTTAATGTATTCAAAGTTGAAGGTAAGACATAGTTATGGGTAAATAGGTAATAGTCAAGCGTTTGTCCATAATCTGCTTTCGACTCAAGGTTTTCAGATTGCAATGTTTTATAGTGTGTTTTAAACTATTTTATTGTTCACGACCGTCGCAAATTATTGTTTTGGGAGATATCACCCCTTCCCCTCCGCCCCCCAACCCAATCTCCATAAACACTTTATTTTCGCCATATTTGAACTCTATTCGTCGCAAAAACACTACAACGCATTAAATAGAATTAGGGAAAATATGCACATAAGTTCCAGGCCACAGAATCCTTCAGTATTATTAATAGGGAATCTGTTGCCCAGAATAGTTTGGAGGGTTCATAAAGCTCCAGTAAGGGCCCTCAAATATTTTAAAACAACGTTCCTAAATCCTAAGTTCAGACTCCAGTGTTCACGAGGTCTGTCTATCCCAGGTCCTTTAATATAAGCCACTGAACACTGTACAAAGTAGTGCACGTCGCCGCCGCTGCCGCCGCTAATTATTTATTTATTTATTTTTTTAATTAATATATATATATATTTTTTTTTAATAATTATTATTATTTTTTTTTTTTATTAATAATAAATAAATTATTATCGTCGTCGCCGCTTCCGCCCCCGCCTCCGCCCCTGCCGCCGCCGCCGCTGCTAATTAACTTTTTTTTTTAATTATTAATTTTTATTTTTTTTAATAATAATAATAATTATTATTATTATTATTATTATTATTATTATTATTATTATTATTATTATTATTATTATTATTATTATTTAATTATTATCGTCGTCGTCGTGTCCGCCGCCATCGCCGCCCCTGCCGCCGCCGCTAAATAACTATTTTTTTTTCAATTAATAATTTTTATTTTTAATTTTTTTTAATAGTTATTTTTTTAATTTTTTATATTTTTTTTTGTATTAATTATTATCGTCGTCGTCGCCGCCGCCGCCGCACCCGCCTCCGCTATTTAACTATTTATTTTTTTAATTAATAATTTTTATTTCTTAATTTTTTTTAATATATTTTTTTTTTTTTTTATATTAATTATTATCGTCGTCGTCGCCGTCGCCCCCGCCACCGCCCCCGTCACCGCTGTCGCCCCCGCCGCCACCACCGCCGTCGCTACCGCCGCCGCCGTAATTAACTTTTTTTTTAATTAATATATATATATATATATATATATATATATATATATATATATATATATATATATATATATATATATATTTTTTTTTTTATTAATTATTATCGTCGTCGTCGTCGCCGCCGCCGCCGCCGCCGCCATCACCACCGCTGCCGCCGCCGCCGCCGCCGCCTTCCCCGCCACCGCCGCCGTCGCTAATTAACTTTTTTTTTTTAATTAATAATTTTTGTTTTATTTTTTTATAATAATTATTATTTTTAATATTTTTATTTTATTAATAATTATCGTCGTCGTCGTCGTCATCGCCGCCCGCCCCCTCGCTGCCGCCGCCGCCGCCGCCCCCCCCCGCCGTTGCCGCCGCCGTCCCCCCCCCCCCCCCGGCGCCGCTGCCGCCGCTAATTAACTTTTTTTAATTAATATTTCTATTTTATTTTTTTTTAATAATTATTTTATTTATTTTTTTATTTTTAATATATATATTTTATTTATTAATTATTATCGTCGTCGTCGTCGTCGCCGTCGCCGCCGTCGCCACTGCGGCCGTCGCCGCCGCCGCCCCCGTCTACGCCGCCGTCGCCCCCGCCATCGTCGTCGCCGCCGCCGCCGCCGCTAATAAACTATTTTTTTTTTTATTATTATTTTTTTTTAAATAATTATTTTTTTATATATTTTATTTTAATATTTTATTTTTTGTTTATTAATTATTATCGTCTTCGTCGTCGTCGTCGTCGTCGCCGCCGCCGCTAATTATTTATTTATTTATTTTTTTAATTAATAATTTTTATTTTTTTATTTTTTTAATAATTATTATTATTATTATTTTTTTTTTTATTAATAATTATCGTCGTCGCCGCCTCCGCCCCTGCCGCCGCCGCTAATTAACTTTTTTTTTTTTTTTTTTTTTTAATAATTATTATTATCATTATTATTATTATTACTATTATTATTATTATTATTATTATTATTATGAGGTGGTGCAAAATCATACACGTGTTGTTCTTTATTACCAAGATATTTACTACTACGATGAAAGGAGAGTGTTGGTGGATATTTGATTGTGGCTGTACATTTAATTTTATATTTTGTAGAGTTATCCTTTTGCTTGACAACGGTGCTCTGTAAATGTGCTTCATCTTGGGAGAGGAAGTGAGGGTAGAAATGTACACAGGTGTTCAATAGTGTTACATATAGCTTCAGTTTCCTCGCAGCCACACACACACACACACACACTGCTCAACTTTCACCATATGTTTCCTTACACACGCACACACACTGCTCAACTTTCACCATATGTTTCCTCACACACACACACTGCTAAACCAGAATTCACCATCTGTAAACAAACCACACACACACTGCTAAACCTGAATTCACCATCTTCATACTAACCACACACACACACACACACACACACACTGCTCAACTTGAATTCACCATCTTCATACTAACCACACACACACACACACAACACACACTGCTAAACCAGAATTCACCATCTTCATACTAACCACACACACACACACACACACTGCTAAACCTGAATTCACCATCTTCATACTAACCACACACACACACACACACACTGCTAAACCTGAATTCACCATCTTCATACTAACCACACACACACACACACACACACACTGCTCAACTTGAATTCACCATCTTCATACTAACCACACACACACACACACACACACTGCTAAACCTGAATTCACCATCTTCATACTAACCACACACACACACACACACACACTGCTAAACCTGAATTCACCATCTTCATACTAACCACACACACACACACACACACACTGCTAAACCTGAATTCACCATCTTCATACTAACCACACACACACACACACTGCTCAACTTGAATTCACCACCATCTTCATACTAACCACACACACACACACACACACACTGCTCAACTTGAATTCACCACCATCTTCATACTAACCACACACACACACACACACACACTGCTAAACCTGAATTCACCATCTTCATACTAACCACACACACACACACACACAACACACACTGCTAAACCAGAATTCACCATCTTCATACTAACCACACACACACACACACACACACAACACACACTGCTTAACCTGAATTCACCATCTTCATACTAACCACACACACACACACACACACACAACACACACTGCTAAACCTGAATTCACCATCTTCATACTAACCACACACACACACACACACACACACTGGTAAACCTGAATTCACCATCTTCATACTAACCACACACACACACACACTGCTAAACTTGAATTCACCATCTTCAAACTAAACCACCACCACCCACACACACACACTGGTAAACCTAAATTCACCATCTTCATACTAACCACACACACACACACACACACACACACACACTGCTAAACCTATATTCACCATATGTTTCCTATTTGCACCTCTCTGTGTGTGAATTATTGAACTGTATCCCACAACAGTATATCTCAGTTACATACACACCTTCCTATTTTATAAACAAAACAAAAATATATATATATAATACTTTTACTATTCGTCTGTTCAATTCTTTATATCTATCTTTTACCTGCCATACTGTACTATACATATATACTTGCTTCTCATACCACACCTAAATAAACTGCTGAGCTGATACACACAAACCACAATATATAAACCCATTAATTTTTTCATCATTCAATCTTCACTGATGTCGTCTAGAAATATTACAGCCCGCAAAGTGACACCACCAGTTGACAGTAAGTGATTTCACATAATTACGAATACTGATGTCATGTGCTGTGATATCATAATTAGGTTGTATTAATTGGGGGTGCGGGAGTAGGGGACAGGCTTGGGGTGGGGGGGGGAATAGGGGACAGGCTTGGGGTGGGTAGTTTGGGGGGTGCGGGAGTAGGGGACAGGCTTGGGGTGGGTAGTTTGGGGGGTGCGGGAGTAGAGGGACAGGCTTGGGGTGGGTAGTTTGGGGGGTGCGGGAGTAGGGGACAGGCTTGGGGTGGGTAGTTTAGGGGGTGCGGGAGTAGGGGACAGGCTTGGGGTGGGTAGTTTGGGGGGTGCGGGAATAGGGGAACAGGCTTGGGGTGGGGGTGGTGTGGGAGTAGGGGACAGGCTTGGGGTGGGTAGTTTGGGGGGGTGCGGGAATAGGGGAACAGGCTTGGGGTGGGGGTGGTGTGGGAGTAGGGGACAGGCTTGGGGTGGGTAGTTTGGGGGGTGCGGGAATAGAGGGACAGGCTTGGGGTGGGGGGGGGTGCGGGAATAGGGGAACTGGCTTGGTGTGGGTAGTTTGGGGGGTGCGGGAATAGAGGGACAGGCTTGGGGTGGGTAGTTTGGGGGGTGCGGGAATAGAGGGACAGGCTTGGTGTGGGTAGTTTGGGGGGTGCGGGAATAGAGGGACAGGCTTGGGGTGGGTAGTTTGGGGGGTGCGGGAATAGAGGGACAGGCTTGGGGTGGGTAGTTTGGGGGGTGCGGGAGTAGGGGACAGGCTTGGGGTGGGTAGTTTGGGGGGTGGGGGAATAGGGGAACAGGCTTGGGGTGGGGGTGGTGTGGGAGTAGGGGACAGGCTTGGGGTGGGTAGTTTGGGGGGTGCGGGAATAGAGGGACAGGCTTGGGGTGGGTAGTTTGGGGGGTGCGGGAGTAGGGGACAGGCTTGGGGTGGGTAGTTTGGGGGGTGCGGGAATAGAGGGACAGGCTTGGGGTGGGGGGTGGGTGCGGGAGTAGAGGGACAGGCTTGGGGTGGGTAGTTTGGGGGGTGCGGAAATAGGGGGACAGGCTTGGGGTGGGTAGAAAGCATGTCCCCTATTTCCACACACCCCTAACCCCTCCCCAAGCCTGTCTCCCTACTCCCGCATCCCTCAAAACCCCCTAACCCCCCTACTCCTGCACCCCCCAAAACCCCCCAAGCCTGTCCCCCTATTCACACACCCTCTTAATTAATTTTGATTTGTTTAGCTTCATAAATAGTGTCGATTATGTTTATATTAAATCCTCACAACTGTTGATAAATGTTGATAATAATTGATTCGCCGCCAGATGTCGAGTTGCATAAAAAATCAATCAATCAATCAATCAATCAATGTTGTTAATAATTGATTGACATTTGTGTTCGTTAAGGGGGTGTGGGAATAGGGGGACAGGCTTGGGGGGGGGACTGGGGATGCAGGAGTAGGGGGACAGGCTTGTTTTTTTTTTTGAGGGAGGGGGTTATGGATGGGTGCTGGAATAGGGGACAGGCTTTCTACCTCCCCCCAGTCTCCCCCAAGCCTGTTCCCCTATTCCCGCACCCCCAGTCTCCCCCCCGAAGCCTGTCCCCCTACTCCTTCACCCCCCAGTCCCCCCCCCCCCAAGCCTGTTCCCCTACTCCCACATCCCGTTAATCGTTTCGTTTGTTATCGTACACAGCTGCTGGGGTTAATTATAGGGTTGGTAACAGTGTTTATTTATATGGTTGGTAACAGTGTATATCGTACAGCCACTAAAAAAAATAGCCAGCCACTGACACTTTCCTTCTATCGTAGTAAATAAATATCTTGGTAATAAAGAACTTCGAGGCATGTATGATTTTGCACCACCTCATAATAATAATTGAGGGGGTTGAGTTGACATAACCTTCATTCGTGGTGTCATTTTGTATCGTGCAGAGGGTGTAAACATATATATTTTTTGTGTGTACAGCCACAATCAAATAACCACCCACACTTTCCTTCTATCATGCATATAAATCGGTATCATATCAAAATATAATCTTACAACAACAACACCTTATGTCAACTCAACTCACTCAATTATTTATTATTATGAGGTGCTGCAAAATCATACATGAGATGTTCTTTGTTACAAGATATTTACTACGATAGAAGGAAAGTTGGACACAGTAATTGGTGGTACAGCCCAGCAGGTGAAAGATACTTGTCCCATTTGAGTAACCATTGTTTATTATCAGGTACTTGCTTTTTATTACCATCCTCAATACTAACGTCTGCCCCTGATGTCTCCTATTTGGCACTAATAAGGAACTTGATATTGAAAGGAATTGACCATATTTCACTTGGGCTGTACCTGGTGTACCAACCATTCATGTACAGTCATGGGTGATAGTGCTTGACCAGGGTACAAGGAGTGTTGGTGAGCAACTGAACACAGTTCGAACAAGTGAATTTTCCAAACCATTCTTAACGTTGAGAGAGGTTTAGAAGACTCACATTTTCGAACTCTGTTCAGTTACTCTCCAACACTCCTTGTACCCTGGTCAAGCACTATCACCCATGACTGTACATGAACCTCCGTTCAGTTTGTCACATTAGTCATGTTGACATATTAATTACGATGTTCCACAGGTGTGTCGTGACCAATATATACTCCCTACCCCCATCCTCCCCTTAATAACCAACATCCGGACAGTGTTGCCCATCACAGAGCACTCTATTTCAGTACATGTTTTACATTATTTAGTCGTCTATGATTGAGGTGTGTGACAAGAGTATACACACGTCAAGGCCATATATATACGTCACGGTATTCACACCTCAGCCTCCTCCGAGTGGGCCAGTTGACATTTGCCTTTTTTATTATTGTCCTTTCGACTAGATGTTGATGGCATGTCTCTAAGGCGGGGTTCTCACCAATACGTTTGCAGTCCGTTTGCACGGAGTCCGTTCAGGTTGATGACGTCACGAACACAACGTCCAGACGGACACAGAGGAGTTGAGCGACGTTTCCCGCCCGTTTCTTCACATCAACAACAACAAGCGACTATGGCCGAGTTTTTACCGGAGATGGACAAGGATTTACTAAAGGCATAAAATAATAACCAATAAACTAGATACCATATCAGCCTATTAAAAATGCGGATGTTTTCTAGTATTTTTAATTACAACCTATATATATGCATTTACATTACAAATATTATTTAGAATCATGGATGATATCAAATAATTTTTTAATTCAATCATTTTGTTGTAACTGGTCTTCAACTTTTAATAATTGTGTTTTAATGTAGTGAGCAGCTGCTACAACTGCAGCACCAGAGTGCGGTGATGCCAAGCCTCCAGTTCCAATGTACATTCTTATTAATCGTACATAAATTGACGAACTATACACAAATATATTATGATTATTATTTTATTTACATAAAATCATATCATTTTGCGAACAAATAA
>JAWZYT010001281.1:305000-307500 GCA_034508575.1 Petrolisthes manimaculis | reverse complement strand
TGTGTACATACTGTACATTGTAACACAGAGAGACTTTCTAATAATTTGTTTGTCTCTCCTCAGCCATCCTGACACTTTACCTTCACCAACAACTAATGTACACTGAAGATGCATCAACTGTTATATATCACTTCTGGGCCATGTTGTGTTACTTCACCCCAGTACTTGGAGCTATACTGGCAGACTCATACCTTGGACGTTACAGGTGACAAAACAACTCTTCTTATTATGTTTTACTCACAATAGTAGACTCTTGATAATAATAATAATAATACAGTACAGTAATACTGTACTCATACACCCCACGGTATCACAGGCAAGTTCACTTTTTCTCTCTCTCGACTTACTCAACTAATACACACATACATACATATATATTGTACATACATACTGTATATAATTATATAATACCAACTTAAAAAAAAAAAAAAAAAAAATTATATAAACCATTGATTGATTGATACATAGATAGATAGATAGATAGATAGATAGATTGAGAGATTGATAGATAGATAGATTGATTGATTGATAGATAGATAGATAGATAGATAAATAGATAAATAGATAGATAGATTATTTATTTATTTATTTATTTATTTATGGGCAGTAAGTTAACGTGATATTTTTTTTTCTTTACAGGACCATATTGTATATATCGTTGATATATGTTGTTGGCAATACTGTATTGGCACTGGGAGCTATACCTCCACTCTTCCCGGATCTCACAGCTAAGATGTTAGTTTATGTCACTTTGTAAACATAATATATATTTTAGTGTCACTTTGTAAACATAATTTTTTTTTTAGTATAAGTTTGTAAACATAATATTTTTTTTAGTGTCACTTTGTAAACATAATATAATTATATTATATATTGTAATGACTTATTTTGTGATATTTGTTGTTATGATATACAGTATGTTATTATTATATGTTATAATGACATAGTTTGTGATGTTTGTTATTGTTATGATATGATACCTATATTGTTATTATTATTTGTTGTTATTATTATATATTATTATTTATATTATTATTATATATGATTATTATATATTATTATTTATATATTATTATTATATATTATTATTTATATGTTATAATGACCTATTTTGTGATATTGTTTGTTTCAGAAGCATATCACTGCTTGGGTTACTGTTGATTGCATTAGGGACGGGTGGCATCAAACCGTGTGTGTCTGCCTTTGGGGGCGACCAGTTCCTGCTGCCCCAACAACAGAACCAGCTGGCAGGGTTCTTTTCCATGTTTTACTTCAGGTAATCTATATATCTAAATGAAGAGACTCTGTTTGTGTTATATATCTAAATGAAGAGACTCTGTTTGTCTGTCGGGCTATACAAATTGTCATGTGACCACCTACAGCACCAGGAATTCACACACGGAAAGTGCACGTACACGAGGGGGGACAGAGGACATTTTCGTCGCAAAAAACACCCCACTAATTACTTAATTACACATACTGTACTTCACTTTTATCGTACACCTGGCAACCCACTCGGTTTGTTTACATTCCATGCTGCCACCGCTGGGAAGGAAAAAATATCGTATCATTCTTATACTTCACTTCTACACACAGGCATATGGTCTAGTTATTCTATATATACAGTATCATTATTGTAGGTAGCATGCAAGAGAGGAGAAGATTGAACTGGTGCAATAATTATAGTTAATTATGTTATATAACTTATATATAGTATTATTAATAGTTATAATTAATTATGTTATAGTTAATTACGTTATCATTATAATTTCAGTATTAATGCTGGGTCGTTACTTTCCACCTTCCTGACGCCTGTGTTGAGAGCTGATGTACAATGTTTCTCCCAGGACTGTTATCCCTTGGCCTTTGCTGTGCCGGCACTACTCATGGTCGTGGCACTAGGTATGTATGTACAGTTGCCGACGAATGGATCGAGGACAAGCAGCTCAGAAACATGGTGATAGGATACCTTCTACACTTGGTAACACCCCACTAATTACTTAATTACACATACTTCACTTATTATCGTACTTTATCATGGGGTTTACTCGTCTGGTAGATGGAAACAGGTCTGGGGATTTTATTGGCACAAGAGTACTCAAAGATTTATTGGTGTTTTGTAGCCATATGAGGTTTGCATCTTGGCATGTAATTAAATAATTTAACTTGAATGTCATGTCATGATGTGATATACAGTACAGTACAGTACTGCAGAGAGAGAAATGTAAGACCACAAATACACTCGATATATTTTTATCATATTTCTGTTTGTATTGTGAAACGTGCCATTCAGAGGTGAAGCTGTGTTGCACATTGTTACTTAACTAATATAAGGTGAAACAAGCACCAAAGCATGGTTATGTTGCACCAACATGAGGAAATATGTTCAAGAAACAGGCCATTGAGCAAGGAAAAGGAACTTAGATAGAAGACTTGCGATCAAATGGAATTTAATGGGATATAATTTATTTACGAACCCGTGAAATAAATGTGGTTTATG
>JAWZYT010001281.1:285000-300000 GCA_034508575.1 Petrolisthes manimaculis | reverse complement strand
ATAATAATAATTACCTGTTTACTTTTGAAGTGAATTGTAATCATCTTTGTCTTATTATCATGTGGATGGGAATGGTTTTGAAATACAATGGCTGGACCTAAATAAAGGTCTAAATAAATAAATTAATGTCTAAATAAATAAATAAATAAGGGTCTAAATAAATAAATAAGGGTCTAAATAAATAAATAAATAAATGTCTAAATAAATAAATTAATGTCTAAATAAATAAATTAATGTCTAAATAAATAAATTAATGTCTAAATAAATAAATAAATAAGGGTCTAAATAAATAAATAAATAAGGGTATAAATAAATAAATAAGGGTCTAAATAAATAAATAAATAAGGGTCTAAATAAATAAATAAATGTCTAAATAAATAAATAAATAAGGGTCTAAATAAATAAATAAGGGTCTAAATAAATAAATTAATGTCTAAATAAATAAATAAATAAATGTCTAAATAAATAAATAAATGTCTAAATAAATAAATAAATAAATGTCTAAATAAATAAATAAATGTCTAAATAAATAAATAAATAAGGGTCTAAATAAATAAATAAATGTCTAAATAAATAAATAAATAAATGTCTAAATAAATGTCTAAATAAATAAATAAATAAGGGTCTAAATAAATAAATAAGGGTCTAAATAAATAAATAAATAAGTGTCTAAATAAATAAATAAGAGTCTAAATAAATAAATAAGTGTCTAAGTAAGTGGGCATTGAAGGTAGAAAAACCGAACGGAATAACGGTAATTCTTTCAACATTTACGGAGGAAACGCCATAGAAGTAAACAGTCTTAGAATTGTCTAAATAAGTGGGTAAAGTAGGTAGAAAAAAAAACCTTACGCCATAACGATAATTTTGTCAATACAGAATTTACTGTTTTCCTAGAATGTGTACCTTTTTACATTTTTCAGTCTATCATACTGTACTGTACATTTTTCAGTCTACCATACTGTATTGTACATTTTTCAGTCTACCATACTGTACTGTACATTTTTCAGTCTACCATACTGTATTGTACTTTTTTCAGTCTACATACCATACTGTATTGTACTTTTTCAGTCTACATACCATACTGTATTGTACTTTTTCAGTCTACATACCATACTGTACTTTTTCAGTCTACATACCATACTGTATTGTACATTTTTCAGTCTACATACTATACTGTACTTTTTCAGTCTACATACCATACTATACTGTAATTTTTTCAGTCCACATATCCTGTAGAAGTGAAACAAGGAGAGGCGAGAGTGACACTGATCAACACCCTGCCTTGTGATGTCACTATAGAAGCTCCAGGGTTCACACACAACACTTCCATTACAACATTACAACAGAAGGTCAGACCATTTAGTCATTATATTCATCTCTATCTCTCTCTTTCTCTCTCAGACCATTTAGTCATTATCTTCATCTCTATCTCTCTCTTTCTCTCTCAGACCATTTAGTCATTATCTTCATCTCTTTCTCTCTCTTTCTCTCTCAGCCCATTTATTCATTATCTTCATCTCTATCTCTCTCTGTCTGTTTCTGTCTCTAAGTTCATCTCTCTCTCTCTCTCTCTCTCTCTCTCTCTCTCTCTCTCTCTCTCTCTCTCTCTCTCTCTCTCTCTCTCTCTCTCACCACTACCAGACCAGATACTCCATATATTGATGTTGTTGTTGATGTTGTTGTTCTAGTGGGTCAGACTGGCCTCCTGCCTCACACACCCCTGGTACACTCTGGTCACAGTGAAAGAAACATATTAAAATAAAGGAGGGGCTGTATGTCCCTATATGTCTGTATGTCCCTATATATATGTATGTCCCTATATACCTGGGCTACCGAAACATCCCAGGGAAATGGGACCACATCTTACTGGACCAGAGAGTCTGTATGTCCCTATATGTCTGTATGTCCCTATATGTCTGGGCTACAGCTTACTGGAGCAGGGAGTCTGGGGGTCTCATTGTGATAAAGGCTTTGATCCCACAGCCAGTACTGTGTTGTGGCCACAAGTCCACGTTACCACAAGAGCTACAAGTGGTGCCGTACTTTCCATCACACCAGCCCTGAAGGGACTATAAGGGACAGGGAGTTTACACTGTTGTATACAAAGGTACTATAAGGGACAGGGAGTTTACACTGTTGTATACAAAGGCACTATAAGGGACAGGGAGTTTACACTGTTGTATACAAAGGGACTATAAGGGACAGGGAGTTTACACTGTTGTATACAAAGGCACTATAAGGGACAGGGAGTTTACACTGTTGTATACAAAGGGACTATAAGGGACAGGGAGTTTACACTGTTGTATACAAAGGGACTATAAGGGACAGGGAGTTTACACTGTTGTATACAAAGGCATAATATACACCCCATGTGTTGGTGGTCCACACAGCTGTGAAAAAAATTACATGAGCGTCTGTTTGCAGTTCACCTTACATAGATTATTATTCCATATGGACAGATGTCGTCAAATCCACTAGAAAGTGACCAGATCCTACAACAAACAATCTTTATTCTAGCTGTGAGGGAAACGGCTAATATTCACAGAGAATAAAGTCAGCTCCCCTCTGGGCAAATGGATGTACAGTAATGTTAATAAATACTGTAGGTAAAGTGTATGACTGTATCCACCATTTTATTAATTGCTCTTAGTCTGTCATCAATACAGTACTAATGGTAATTGTTTAAGAGGAGAGTGTACTTTTGAAACATTGGAGTGCCTTGATTCCTCCAAAGTATGCCAGGAAACAGACCCAGATGGATAAAAATAAAGGTGTCCTGTTGCTTGGTATAGTTTGGAGGAATCAGTTACTCCAGATTTACCAGCATATTTACCATGATAAATTATTAACCACTATTTGTATCTAACATTTCCTTCCTTCCTTCCTTTCATCAGTCTTTCATGGAACAACAATTACGGTAATGTTTTGTGACTTAAAAATGTATTGTATTGTTTTGAGTTTGTGCTTAGATACACGACACAATGTTTTTGAGGTATACCTATACTGTATTGTATTGAAATATAATGTATACTGAAATATACTGTACAATTATATATATACTGTATATATATATCGTTGGAGCTATAGATAGATAGATAGATAGATAGATAGATAGATAGATAGATAGATAGACAGACAGATAGATAGATACATAGATAGATAGATAAATTACTGTATTATACTTTGTTTTGAGGAATGAATGGCACTTCACATGGCCAATATTAATGATACTATATGTTTAACTTCTTAACAGGTGGTGAATAATATAGACTTGGGTGGTTCTACATCCCAGGAATTCAATGTGAGTGTGAAGCTTGATAATGAATGGTGTGGTGGTCACATCAAATATTCACTCCCTACCTACACACTCACCTTTACATCAACACAGGTAAGCTTTCGGTGAATATTTGATTGTGTCTGTACTTATATGTGCTATGTTAGGCCTAATTATATAATTATAAATACATACATTGCTCTAAAATTTGTTCTCTACCTCATTGTTGGTTCAGTATTTTGTACATAATTAATCCTAGATTTGATTGCTTTAATGTCATTTTCTATCAGACTAGATACATTATACACCAACATCAAATTATTCATCACTTCATCAATCATATAGGAATAGCTGCAAAAATAAAACAAGCTTTTCTCTATAAACATACAAGGTCGCTTCATGACTCTATGGACAAAAGAAACTTTTTGCCAGTTAATAGAATGATTAAACATCATTAATCCAGCTATCTCACATGCAAGATGGATTACTTTCCCAGAATTTTAACCTAATAATTTTCTTAACTGCCTTATGATATCCAACTGCAAATTGCTTGATAGGTAAACAACATTTTTTATTCTGAAACCATAATTCAGCACCATAAAAACTTATTAATAAATTAGACAGTAGCTCTGGAACAAGTTTATGAATACATCTTTAGATACATTAGAAAATGTTCTTAAAATGCAATTGAATTTATTATAAAATTTGTTTCTACACCTAATTACATCCTTACCATTTCCCAAACTATCATCAATCATAGATAGATAGATAGAAAGATAGATACTGTAACTAGAAATATATACAGCATATGATTTAATACAATACAATACTGTATATATATATTTTACCTACAAGTAATTTTTTATTTTCTTCTGTTTCTCAGGCACATTTGGTTTTGGTGACGGCAGATTCATCTTTTGTTAAAGTGGTAAATATTGAACCCCCAGACAGTTACCACAAGTCAGACAATGGTCAGCCTAAACTCAGGTACACTATATATATGTGTGTGTGTGTGTGTGTGTGTGTGTGTGTGTATGTTATTGTTTTAAGTAGTGTGTAGCTGCTTGTATTAAATTAAAAGATGGTAGTTAACCTATTTATTGGAAAGTTTATCATCTAAGGAACAGAGGGAAGCTGTCAAACTCTTACATGAGTTATATGGATGATTATTTTTGACCACAACAGTACATAGCCAGAAGTTAACCCAAAATAAGTTCTCCCTTTAATTAATTCTGTATATTAATCCGTACAGACTTGTGTACAACTTACCACTGCCGTTATTAGAACAATGTGTGAAGGTAACGGGAACTTTGACCAAAACTTATACATTCTGCATCACGGATAAACCCCAAGGCCTCATCTCTGGTACACCCTTCCAGACGTTACATCCAGGCAGGTAAGATAAGAATTATACAGTATACTAGGGAATATTTAGCTCTTATAATCTAAACGTAAATTTAATGAGCAAACAAAAATCAAACTTTGATTTTTTTTTTTTTTTTTTTTTTTTTTTTACAAGTCAAACTCGTACTCACTCTAAAAAAAAAATCCCACAATCACACCTTACTATATACATAAAAAAAATTGCAAACTCATTTATATTACATTGTAACATACAGTTGCCAAAAAAGGTATTGCGACAACTATATATAAATATATATATACTGTATACAGGATTATTTATATATATATATATATATATATATATATATATTTTTTTTTAAATATTTTTATAGAGTACACTGTATTTGTTTTTATAGTTTTTTGTTCCATTTATACAGTACAGTACTCTATTTCCAAACCAATATATATATATACTGGTATGGAGAGAACACTTAGCCAATTGAATGAATATTTCAGATATGACGTTCACTTGCCCACAATGACAGACAACAACACAACACACAACAACAACACACACAAGCCGACACAAGTGGAGCTGAGATCAGGAGGAGTGTATAACCTCTTGATTCAGAAACCTCTCTCCAACATTACAAATACCAGTGTAAGTACAATATTACAGTACTTTGTGTTGTATAATTATAACCTCTTGATTCAGAAACCTGTATCCAACATTACCAATACCAGTGTAAGTACAATATTACAGTACTTTGTGTTGTATAATTATAACCTCTTGATTCAGAAACCTCTATCCATCATTACAAATACCAGTGTAAGTACAATATTACTTTGTCTTGTATATTTCTTGTACAGTTGCCAAAAATGGTATTGCGACAACTATTGATACAACATTAAATATATTAATGTTCATAGTCGTTTGTAGGGATTATAAGTATGTATTACAGAAGAATATGTATATTATGTGTATAAGTATGTATTACAGAAGGATATGTATATTTCCTTCTGTTATACATGTTTATAAGTATGTATTACAGAAGGATATGTATATTTCCTTCTGTTATACATGTTTATAAGTATGTATTACAAAAGGATATGTATATTTCCTTCTGTTATACATGTTTATAAGTATGTATTACAGAAGGATATGTATATTTCCTTCTGTTATACATGTGTATAAGTATGTATTACAGAAGGATATGTATATTTCCTTCTGTTATACATGCTTATATGTATGTATTACAGAAGGATATGTATATTTCCTTCTGTTATACATGTTTATAAGTATGTATTACAGAAGGATATGTATATTTCCTTCTGTTATACATGCTTATATGTATGTATTACAGAAGGATATGTATATTTCCTTCTGTTATACATGTGTATAAGTATGTATTACAGAAGGATATGTATATTTCCTTCTGTTATACATGTGTATAAGTATGTATTACAGAAGGATATGTATATTTCCTTCTGTTATACATGATTATAAGTATGTATTACAGAAGGATATGTATATTTCCTTCTGTTATACATGCTTATAGTCCATACAAATAGTTGTGGATATTACTAGGGTTAAAGTTCTATCAAGATTTGTCACAATACCTTTTTTGGCAACTGTACATACTGTCTGTAAAACCTTAATTTATACAACATTACAAATATCAGTGTTAAAGCAATATTACTTTGTGTTGTATAATATTATATTACTTGTATTGTCTGTTGTTGTTGTTGTTGTTGTTGTTGTTGTTGAAGTTGAAGTTCCTGAAGCTGTCTGGCCGAGCAGCCCCGATCGATGTATTGTGTGTGTGTGTGTGTGTGTGTGTGTGTGTGTGTTGTGCTCACTTCATTTTTGTTATAATCTCTGGTAGTTCCATGAGTTTTGTCTCATTTTATTTGTTAATTTTCTTGTAATACCATACATAGTAGGCTACTATATATTTTTTTTACTGGTGTATGATCTATTTAAAGTATATTATTATTATTGTTGAATATTTTTTACTGTGTACTCACTAACCAACCAACCAACTCACTCACTCACTCACTCACTAACCAACTAACTCACTCATTGTTGTGGTTTTAACAGAGTGTGGTGTTGTATGAAGTAACTCCTCCTAATTCAGTACACATGGCTTGGCTCCTCCCACAATACCTCACCATCACCGTGTCTGAAGTTATGTTCTCCATCACCGGCCTACAGTTCTCATTTACCCAGGTTGGTATTATTATTATTATTGTTATTATTGTTATTATTATTATATGTATAATATGTATAATAGTTCTTTATATTGAATTTACTCATGTTTTTTTGTGCTTGGCTTGCATTATTATTATTATTTTAACTTTTTATTAATTATTTTATTATTTATTATTTATCTTATTTGTAGAGTAAATACTGTCTTCTTTTTTTGTAGGCTCCCAGCAGTATGAAGTCTGTGGTTCAGGCAGCTTGGCTTATCACAGTCGCCTTTGGAAACCTAATTGTTGTTATCATCGCTGGGGCTAAGATTTTCGAGAGGCAGGTGAGTGTGATGGTGTTAAATTTTTTTTTTTATATCTCTGATTATTTTTTTCTTAATTATCACAGTTGATATTATAACTTTAGGGGGGTGCGGGAGTACGGAGACAGGCTTAGGGGGGTGCGGGAGTAGGGGGACAGGCTTTCTACCTATCCCAAGCTTGTCCCCCTAGTCCCCCCCCCTCCCAAGCCTGTCCCCTACTCCTGCACCCCCTTAATTTTAAGTAAGATATTATTTTATAGGCATAAGTAAATTAAAAAAAAAAAAAAAAAAAATTGGAACAGTACTTAATTGTATTGGCTGTTGGCTTTATTTTTTATTTATTTATATAGGCATAAGAAAAGAAAAATGGAAGAGTATTTGTAATTGCCGTTGGCTTTATTATTATATTTTTTTTATTTGTTTACAGGCTCAGGAGTTTTTTTTGTTTGCCGGCCTGATGTTTGTTGACATGATTTGTTTTGCATTCCTGGCCAAACACTACAAGTATAATACAGAGGAAGAAGAGTTTGGTCCAAGTAAACACAACACACAACAACAACAACAACAACAACACAGCAGCAGTGGTAATAATAATAAGGAAACATTATCAAGTGACGAGACAACAGCATTCTGAGACATATCTTCACTAAGTCACATTGTAAGCAGAACACACCTCAACAACAACAACAATAATAATAATAATAATAAGGAAACATTAAGTGACGAGACAACATTCTGAGATAGTGTATGCAATATTTAGTTTGATATTCCATCCAATGTTAAGAACTTTGAGTAAAGTAATACTGTAGGTAGATAGATTCATTACACATTAAGGGGAGAGTATACTTTTGATAGATTGGAGTGCCTTGATTCCTCCAAAGTATGCCTGGAAACAGACCAAGATGAAGAAAAATAATGGTATCCTGTTGCCTGGAATAGTTTGGAGGAATCATAATCTCCAAACATGTCAAAACTATACCCTCCCCTAAACATGACCTGAAGAAACAATAGTGAATCATCATAATCATCAATAAAGGTTCCTCCACATATAGTGTTGTTCCTTTACCTCTTATAATATGATGGTTGTTGTTGTTGAGGTTCGTCAAGGTGTCTGTCCGAGCAGCCCCGAGCTCCTGATGAAGGTCATGGCCTGAACCGGGCTTTCCCACAGTGCCCTCAGAGAGTGTATGTTGTGTTGTTGGTGAGTGTGGTTGTGTGTATTGCAGTGTTCAATAATGTGTTTAATAGTATGGGGTGCTGTGTTGTGTTGTTGGTGAGTGTGGTTGTGTGTATTGCAGTGTTCAATAATGTGTTTAATAGTATGGGGTGCTGTGTTGTGTTGTTGGTGAGTGTGTTTGTGTGTATTGCAGTGTTCAATAATGTGTTTAATAGTATGGGGTGCTGTGTTACATCCTGGACAGGCATCTACAATGGCTTCATCCAGCCTCTTCTGATATGTTAGAAGGGCAGGGTGGTGGCCACATCACAGCCTGGCCAGGTGGACTCTGTCCTCACGGGGAAGGGACGATTCAGATGGATGGATGTCAGGAGGTCGTGCATGCAGCTGTGTGTTGTTTTTGAGTGCTTGGATGGACTGATGAGTGATTGGAGTATGTATATTCAGATGGATGGATGTCAGAAGGCTGCGTTTATCTCCACTTTGAACTTCTCATTTGCTACCAACTCAATTAAAAAAAAAAAAAAAAAAACTGATGTCGTACATTCATGAGGTTGGTTTCTGCATCGCCCTTCGCTGTGCCCTAAATATTCTCTCAAGGTTGAACCTGGAGTGTGGCAGCATAGTCTGACTGTTGTAGACAACCATTGTGTTCACTGTTTGTGTGTATTTCATGTCTGGTAGCAGCTGTGGGATGGAAGCAAAGGCATTAGTACACTACTGACAAAAGCATACATACATACATATATACATACACACACATATACATACATACATATATACATACATACATATATACATACACACACATACATACACACAAATATACATACACACACATATACATATACATACACATACACACATATATACATACATACATATATACATACACATATACATCTATCTATCTATCTATCTATAGCTCTGACGCCTCGTTCCCTCCGGGAACTCCCCCGAAGGGGGTGGCCACGGCAGAAAAGTCTCCAGTCTTCCCTGTTCCAACACTCCCTCCTTACTTGGTCCAGCCCTCCCCTCCCCCTCACGTTTCTCTCCTTCACATACTCTTCCACTCTGTTCTGCCATCTTACTGGTGGTCTGCCTCTCACACCACATCCCTCAACTTCACTCCCATACACCTTCTTTACAAACTCCTCACCTTGCATTCTCTCTACATGTCCAAACCACCTCAGAGTATTACGTTTCACTCTCTCAACCACTCCACACTCAATACCAATTGCCTTCTCACTCATACCACATCTCTTATACACACTCTCATTACTTTCTCCATCCCACATTGTCAGTCCACATGCACCTCTCAGATAACTCATTTCCACAGCACCTATTCTTGACTGATGAGCCCTACTCCATGTCCAGGTCTCCGACGCATACGTCAGTGTTGGCAAGATTATACTGTTCCTTAGTCCCCTTTTCACTTCCATACTCACACTTCTACCCTTCATTATCCTCCCCAGTGATCCTATGACCTGTCTACCCTTCACTGCTCTCTCCCTAATTTCTCCTTCCATACTTCCATGTTTACACATAACTGTCCCCAGGTACTTAAACTCCTTCACTTCCTCCATCCTCTCACCCCTTAGGGTTATCTCACACTTCGTCCCAGTTGGTACTTCCACTCTGTAAGGTGTAGCAAAGTCAATCACTTCAGTTTCTGCTCTCTCAAACACCATCACTTTACTTTTACCCACATTCACCTTCAGTTTCCTTCGCTTACATACAGACTGAAATTCGTCCACCACTCTCTGCAACTCCCTTTCACTCTCAGCCATCAGCACAGTGTCATCTGCAAACAAACTTGCCGCCAAGGACCAATTTACTTCATTCAGCCTCAACTTCACCCCCAGACCATTCACTTTGGCTTTCATCTCTCTCATACACCCATCCATATATATATTGAACAACCATGGTGACATATACATACACACATACATACATACACACATACATACACATATACATACACACACACACACACACATACATACATACATACACACATACATACATACACATATACATACATACATACATATACATACAAATATATAACATGTTTTTTTTATTGTTTTTGTCACTTGTATTATAATTAATGTTATTCATCCTGTCATCATTATTCATCTTTATCCATGTTACCTTTGACATAATTATTAGTAGCTGTAATTGCAGTTACTGTACTGTATTATGATACACACACATACACACATATAAAGCTCTACTATTGACGTCGATTCTACACACACATACAGTACACATACACACACACATACACACACACACACACATATACACATACACACACACACACACAAGGAACTTACTTTAGGTGTGACAAAAAAGCACTGGCTGGCATTTTCATTGGCCTCTGTATCCATTAACATCTTCAACAACTGCCGTTCATTGATGGGATCCATGCCCTGTGAACGAGAGGAAACGAGGTTAAACATTATTTTTACTACATGTAGACACTATGGGTCGATTCCTCAGTGGTATTGGTTTGTTAGCTTCCCAACCAACCACACTTGTAAGGCTTCATTATTTTCCAAAAGCTGAGTATCCACATTCACAAAATCTATCCAACAGTTAGGTAATGATGATCACTGTATAGTTTATTCACCAAATTCATTAAATAATTCACCCATAAGGCATTAACACTGGTAACATTCTTTTGTTTGTGTGCCTACCAGGAATAGGGGGACAGGCTTGGGGGGTTTAGGAGGGTGCAGGAATAGGGGACAGCCTGTCCCCCTATTCCTGCACCCTCCTAGTCCACCCCAAGCCTGTCCCCCTATTCCTGCACTCCCCTAGTTCCCCCCCAAGTCTGTCCCCTACTCCCCCACCCCCTTTAATTAACCGAAAGAGATTTAGGAATGAATCCACAAAAATTAGTGATTTACAGAAACTATATAATGACAACACAGAAAGCACCTAAACAATGCATCTAAGTGGTTTTCAATGATAATAAACGTATTTCAGTGTAATTTTGTCTGTCTAGACTCTCCTAGAGAATAGTAGACCACAGAGAGATACGAGAAACATAAGAAAACACCATGTAAATTACAATAAATCAATTGAAGTAGGTGTGAAAAGCCAACATACAACACACGCAGCTACATCTATGCTTCTACGTGTGTGTAAATAGGCTAGAAATAGGCAGCCAGTTGTCCTGTATCAGGTGTGACACTGATAGGACACACAAGACAGAAAAACACGTCCCACTTGAGACAGTGTGTGTATATAAACAGCACTACGCACTGCACACGGTGTGTACAAGGTTGTGTGTGTACGTATTTATGTGTAATATACTGCATGTAAACACCTAAAATATTCAATGTAATTCTAAAATACTGTAAAGTCAAAATAAACTACATCAACAAACATATTACCATGCATATAAGGGGATACATTTGCATATATACACACGTGGCAACATATCATCCACAAACAGAAGTGTGTGGACAGAAGAGGAAGGAGGGAGAGAGGGTTTGTATGAGTAAGGGAGAGGTAGCAAGGGGAGGGAAGGAGACTAGTGGTGAGTGGGGTCCTTGTTGGTGGGGGTAGGTCTAGGCTTCACCCACCAGCATACACAGTTGCCAGACATTATTACCACAGTCAAATCTTTTGTCCAGGACTTTAGCTTTCCATCGTTACCAACGCCAGCTCGCTAGCTACTCGCTACAGTTTTTGATACGTACGTCGACACGTCGGTAATTCGGAGCGAACCATACATTTCTTTATGTTGGTTAATCGGTCCTTAGGGGTTAATTAATATACATATGGGTGAGCAATATAGAGTACTGTACCTGGTTAATCTCATCCACACATCTAAAGGATACAAGAGTGAGTTACTGTTGTGTTACTGTACCTGGTTAATCTCATCCACACATCTAAAGGATACGGGAGTGAGTGACTGTAGTGTTAGCAGGTAGAGTGCTGTAGCCATGGCTCTCTCTCCTCCGGACTGGTGATGGGCTGTGAGTTCCTTGAGGCATTGATGGTCCCTGAAGCTGACCTTGATACTGATGCCATAGCTGGTGAAAGTGTTAGGGTCCTCGGGAATACTGAGGCTCACCTCACCGGCATAACCCGCTCCAGCCATGAACTTGCTGAACTTGTTGCTGATGTCCTCAACAAGGCTGCTGATGCGAGGCAACCAGCTGTAAGGTAAGGTAAGGTAAGTTAAGGTAGGTGGCACAGATATAACTTGAACTTGAACTGTATTATTTATAACTAACTGTATATAACTATTAAACTTGAACTTAGAGAGTGTATGTTGTTGTGCGTATTGCAGTCTTCCATAATGTGTTTAATAGAATGAGGTGTTGTGTTGTGTTGTTGGTGAGTGTGGTTGTGTGTGTTGCAATCTTCAATAATGTGTTTAATAGAATGAGGTGCTGTGTTGCATCCCGGACGGACATATGTTGTTGTGTCACAGAAGGTAGAGTAGTACCAACCTTTGCTTTACACTTTCCATGTCGGTGGCATGAGCAGCGGTGTCTGCCTGTAAGGTGTCAAGTCGTCTTCGTAGGAGTCTCATCTCTGCCTCACGACGTTTGTATTCCTCCACTTCCTACAAAGTTTTTTATTATTTTACAAAGGATTACAAAGGAATATTCAAACAGTAGCAGAGCTACTGGTCCTTACAAGACTAGCATGGAATTTATATAGGACAAAAGGAAGGTTTGTACACTATGTAATAATAATAAAAAAAACCATTTGCTATGATGCCAAGTTGGAGGAGAAGGTCACAAGTGATAATGGCAAAATGAAATTGATTGACTGATTGATTGATTGGTACAGTTGGGGAACAAAATATCTGGACACTGTTGACGGCTTCTGGTAACAATGTCAGTGATAAACACATTAGGAATAGGCAATATTTATTCATTACTACATAATGATAACTGATATTGGGTGACGTCGACCAACCACAGACAGTTAAATAATAGTTATTCTTCAATTCATAAATACTTTCTCTCATTGATGTGTTTACTTTTGGAGATGTTGCCAGAAACCGCCAACAGTGTTCACATACATTATTCCCCAACTGTACATGGCGGGAATAAGGTGGCAAGATGGGAGGTCTAGCAGTGACGTGCCGGAGATGTGTGGGGTTGAAGACCTTTCTGTTAGGTTGAGGCAGAGAAGACTAGAGATGGTTTGGACATGTGAGAAGAGCAGAGAGGGGAGGTGTGTTGAGTGTGGTGTAGGGGGTGAGAGTTGTGGGTGTGTGTTGAGTGTGGTGGGGGGGTGTTGAGTGTGGTGTAGGGGGTGAGAGTTGTGGTGTGTTGGGTGTGGTGGGGGGGTGTTGAGTGTGGTGTAGGGGGTGAGAGATGTGTGTGTGTGTGTGTGTTGAGTGTGGTGTAGGGGGTGAGAGTTGTGTGTATGTGTGTGTAATAATAATAATAATGTGTGTGTGTGTGTGTTGGGAAGGGGGGTTTGAGATGTGGTGTGTGTAATGGAGGATATGAGTTTAATGGGAATAGAAGAACATATGGTACAGGATAGACAGATGTGGAGAGCAGTCATTTGCCCGTCCAACACCACCCTAAATGGAAAATACGGACATTAAACAAAAATGATGATGATGATGAACAGCGAGGTCATATAGAGCCAGAGAAAAGTGATAGAGAGGTGTGGAAACTGGTCAACTAATTCTCCAAAAAAAAAAAAGGGATAGAGAGGTGTGTAAGCTGGTCAACTAATTCTCTAAAAAGGGATAGAGAGGTGTGTGACAGGTGTGGAAGCTCGTCAACTATCTATCTATCTATAGCTCTGACGCCTCGTTCCCTACGGGAACTCCCCCCAAGGGGATGGCCACGGCAGAAAAGTCTCCAGTCTTCCCTGTTCAAACACTCCCTCCTTAATTGGTCCAGCTCTCCCCTCCCCCTCATGTTTCTCTCCTTCACATACTCTTCCACTCTGTTCTGCTGGTCAACTAATTCTCTAAAAAAAAGGGATAGAGAGTTGTGTAACACTCACCTTTTCTGAAGCTGTAACGAGACAGTCCCTGTGAGCCTCCACCTCTGCCAGTTTCTTCTCTGTTTCCTCAAGGTTTGAACTCTGGAACTGGTCTCGTACCTGTTTATACACACAACAAAAACAACTAGAGTTATATGTATATAGTTTCAGTCAGTGCTTATATTATTCATTTAAGATCCATGTATGTACAGTTGCCAAAAAAGGTATTGCGACAACTATTGATACAACATTAAATATATTAATGTCCATAGTTGTTTGTTGGGATTATAAGTATGTATTACAGAAGGATGTGTATAAGTATATATTACAGAAGGATGTGTATATTATGTGTATAAGTATGTATTACAGAAGGATATGTATATTTCCTTCTGTTATACATGTTTATAAGTATGTATTACAGAAGGATATGTATATTTCCTTCTGTATATACATGCTTATAGTCCATACAAATAGTTGTGGATATTACTAGAGTTAAAGTTCTATCAAGATTTGTTGCAATACCTTTTTTGGCAACTGTACAGCCATAATCAAATAACCAAACACTTTCCTTCCATCGTGCAAGTAAAACAATCAGTATCATATCAAACTATAATCATACAACAACAACACCTTATGTCAACTCAACCCCCTCAATTATTTGTAGGGACCATAAACATGATTAATTATTACAGAAGGAAATAAGTATA
>JAWZYT010001281.1:122500-282500 GCA_034508575.1 Petrolisthes manimaculis | reverse complement strand
GCGACGAATTTTTACGAGGGGTACGAAATAAAAACAAAAAAACAAAAAAAAACGTGTTTGTACAAAAATTAACACAAAATACAGATATATCTACATAAATAGGTAAAAACAAGAATGATATAGTGATACGCAACCACTCCAAGTCTCCAACCCGCGCTTGTAACGATAACAAATCACGCATGCGTGGTAGTGGTCTAGGTGGTAGGGGGAAGGGGGAAAATAACGGGATATCGATTGTTTACATTTTATTAGCCATACTGTACTCTGGTGTTTCCTTCTCCTTATCTATTCGAGAAACATCTTCCTTCTTTCTATCGAAGGATATGGCCTTCTGTTTTGTAAATGCACCACCTGGCATGACTGTTGAAGCTAGTGGTTAACTCGTTATTACTAAAAACGAGATAGTCACACAAGTTGACAGGGCAGGTTAGGCCTATATTCCCTTGACCTTGAGCTATAGGGTGAATCGAGACCGAGGATAGGGGGGGGAAGGAGTGCGGGAGAAGTGGTGGCAACACACACCCACGCTTCACAGATGAGTGATATAATTTCCTGACAAGTTCATTATGATTTCACTCGTTTTGTATAAGAACTCCTCGGATTTATTCGAGAGTCAACTGTATATATACATAAATAGGTATGTAATGATGTGTAAATAATATACCTACTGTATAATGTAAAAAATATAATAGGAAAAAATAGGGAAACCAAAATTCAGACAAAAAAAAATCTCCAGCGGATTGTGTCCGAAATAACCGAAATCCGTAATAACGGGGTCCGAAATAACGAGGTTTAACTGTACATGTTGTTCTTTATTACCAAGATATTTACTACGAGGGAAGGAAAGTGTCGGTGGATATTATTATTATTACACCATAAAGGAGGTGCAGGAAAGGAGGGAAGAAGGAGGTGGGTTGAAAGCCTGTCCCCTACTCCCACACCCCCTAAGCCTGTCCCCTACTATCACGCCCCCTAACCCCCCCCAAGCCAGTCCCCCTATTCCCACACCCCCTTAATATTTTCCAACACTGAACAGGTATTGGTTTGTAAACTTCCCAACCTCTCACCTCTCATCTTTTACATAGAAGCACAGACCACAACAGACCTTATGGTAGAGAATGAATTACTCCCCAGTGATAGTCGTAGATAAGGATAGCAAAGTAGAAGGCTCTCTCGACACCCTCCACTCCCTCTGGCTAATCCCCGTACAGGAAATAAAGTCAGGAGTCAGAACCTTGAGGGGTTGGCAGAAAAACTCCACAAGGAAATTTTATAGGAAAGATAGAAAGTAGGTGAAATTTGACTAACTGGCCACCTGTAATGGGCAAAAAATATTCATTAGGCCACCTGTGATGGGCAAAATGTATTCATTAGGCCACCCGTAATGGGCAAAAGTGATTAATTAGTAAACATCGTACGTCGGGGATTAGACACAACACAACACAACACAACACTATGGCTACTCACCTCTCGTCTTTCCGTGCCACGAGGACTCTCTTTTCGTTACGCCACATCTCGAGTTGCTGGGTTAGGTTTGTGTTCTCTTCTGCCGCCATTTTTATCATCTGCTCAGCCTCCACGATGCTAAAGAAGAAGGTCAGTGTGAGTATGTCAGATGTAGGTGAGTATGTTAGTGTGAGTATGTCAGTGTGTCAATGTGAGTATGTTAGTGTGAGTATGTCAGTGTCAGTAAGTTAGTGTGAGTAGCCTATGTCAGTATGATATGAGGTACATAAATATGATATGAGAGAGAGAGAGAGAGAGAGAGAGAGAGAGAGAGAGAGAGAGAGAGAGAGACAAGTTCAATAATAATCAATGTTTACTAACCAACTTCGTGCCTCCTGCAAATCATTCTGGAGTCGCTCTATCCGTTCAGCGTCAACTGTGATCCGCAACAGCTCAGATTCATAGATGGGCTGTATGACGGTGGACCACTGTTGATCGTACCTCGACTGCGTTTTGCTGAATCGACGGTCACCTGCGGAAAACGTGAAATATATTATACAGTACAGTATACCCCAAAATAAGAGCCTAGTAGTGTATGGCATCACTGAGTACACTTGTGATACATAACGTGTGTGTGTGTGTGTGTGTGTGTGTGTGTGTGTGTGTGTGTGTGTGTGTGTGTGTGTGTGTGTGTGTGTGTGTGTGTGTGTGTGTGTGTGGTGCCTGCCATTCGTCTCTGGTCAGGGACTACATATCACGAGTGTACAACAGCCACCATTGCCTACCACCTCCCCTTGTGCACTCATTTTTATATTTCAACATAACTGCCAAACAACATCTCAGAAGACGCATGTTTATAGAGTATTTTTATCTTAGAAATACATCTACTTTCATTTGAAAAAGCGGGAAAGGAAAGTCGAGGGACACCCTATATAAGTGACATGAAAGAAACCATGGGTCGATTCCACAGTGGTTCGTTTGAGTTTGCAAGCAAGCAAACGAATGAATCTTAGTCGTGTAAATAACTTATGGGTGAAATGGTTAATGAATAAATTTGGTGAGTAAACTATGAAGTGATCCTCATTATTTATTTATGAACTGTTGTATATATTTTGTGAATGTGGATAAGCCTTACAAGTCATTGAGTGAAGTACAGTAAGTTCAATCCATAATGGTGAAATGTTAATTTTGGTATGTGACAGGTTGTATGTGTGTATGTGTGTGTGTGTGTGTGTGTGTGTGTGTGTGTGTGTGTGTGTGTGTGTGTGTGTGTGTGTGTGTGTGTGTGTGTGTGTGAGAGAGAGAGAGAGAGAGATAGAGAGAGAGAATCGACCCTATTATTTCACTCACCAATATAGAAATTTGTGAAGTTTGCAGGAACAGCCGAGTAGTTGCCCGACTCAGCGATGGGTATGCGGTGAAGGTCGTAGCTCCGACACAAGTAGGTGAGGATGGCGGGCGGTGCGTCAACACACTCTCTCATGAAGGTGTGGAAGCCGTATCTCCTGGTAGTGGTAATGGAAGTATTGGTATAGGTAGGGAAGGTGTTCTCTCCTTTACATACTCTAGACCAGTGGTTCTTAATTAACCTTTTTTGACAGCGACCCAAAATCTTGCCCAAATCCACCCTGGCGACCCAAGCCCCCATATAAATTGTCTTTATATATATGATTATGCTTCTAAAAACGTGTTACAGAAACAAATTTACATGCTGGGGTATATAATAATACAAGCAACACATCTGAATAACAGTGATCCGTAAGAAAATAAACAAATAACATATACTTATACTTGCTATAAAATTATAATGGATAATTAGACAATGATTTACCCCTGTGGAAAAAAAAATAAAAAAAAATTATCTGTTTTTGAGTCTTTCTTTAATCATGGTCTGCTTAGAATTCTATAATATTGCATCATGAATTCTACTTACAGTATATAATCATAATATATTACTAATGGGAAAATAATAATTATTTTTTACAACCCTTGGCGACCCAATGAAATAGCTTGGCGACCCAAAATTGGGTCGCGACCCAGGGGTTAACACCCACTGACCTAGAGTATATAAAGGAGAGAAACGTAAGGGGCAGAGGAGGGTTTGAACAAGTAAGGAGGGAGTGTTGGAACAGGGAAAACTGGAGGCACTGTACATGTTGCTCTCAGCCACTACCAATACTTTACCTTATATTCTCCAGAGAGACATCAGGCTGAAACCTGTCTGAATGACCCGGGGCAGAGTGGACCAGGTTGACTCTAATGCGTTGGCGGTCCATCATCAATTTGAAAGTGTTCATGTCCTCCTTGTTCTCACACACAAAGCTGACCAGGTCATTGAAGCTAATCCTGTTCTCTACGTACTTGCAATATTTTGGGTCTCTGATGTTCAGCTGTGGAAGGATAAGGTAAATATGCATTATTTACACAATAGAGAGAATGTAAGGCAAGGAGTTTGTTAAAGAAGGTGTATGGAAGTGAAGTTGTGGGACCTGGTGTGAGAGGCAGACCACCAGTTAGATGGCAGAACAGAGTGGAAGAGTATGTAAAGGAGAGTAACATGAGGGGGAGGGGAGGGCTGGACGAAGTGAGGAGGGAGTGTTGGAACAGGGAGAACTGGAGACACTTCTCCCATGGCCATCCCCTTGGGGGGAGTTCCCAGAGGGAATGAAGCGTCAGAGCTATAGATAGAGAAATAAGTCAGAAATGAGTTAGTATATATTTGACTCACCAGGGTACACATGGGTGGGTGTATTATGGCGTTGAATTGGTTGACGTTGGACTCGAGCCACAGAGCTGCTCTGTAGGCGTCTTGGTTCCTCTTCTTTAGCAGCTCCAACCTCTGTCTACCCACATCCTGGTGTATTTTATTATTATTATTATTATTATTATTATTATTATTATTATTCTTTTATTATTGTTATTATTATTATTATTTTAATTTATTATTTTTATTTTTATTTATTTTTTATTTCATTATTATTCTAATTTATTTATTATTATTATTACTTTATTTATTATTATTCTAATTTATTATTATTATTATTTTTATTATTATTTTTATTTATTTATTATTCTATTATTTTATATTAAAACTATAACACACACACACACACACACATGTTAACTACCACCTTTTAATTTAATACAAGCAGCTACACACTACTTAAAACAATAACATTATATGTGAACGTGAAAACATTAGACAGTAAATTGTTTGAGATACCCATATGTGGATGAATATTATTGACCACGACTGTATGTATGTATGTACTGTATATTGTTGGGAATACAAGGTTGACAACACTAATGTAAGGACACACAGCAATGAGGTCACCATTCTAATCAAGTTTTCTCAGGTCCCCTTACCCTGGGATGTGCTTCGGTAGCCCAGGCATATAGGGACATACAGACATATAGGGACATACAGACATATAGGGACATACAGACATATAGGGACATACAGCTCCTCCTTTATTTTAATTTGTTTTTACACTGTGACCAGAGTGTACCAGGGGTGTGTGTGTCAGGAGGCCATTCTGACCCACTAGAACATCAACAAACAACAACAACAACAACAACAACAACTTAGAATAACCTTAGCACTTGCCTCACTTCATGCTTGCCTCACCTGTATGGTTTTTAGTTCCTTTTCACAAGCGACCACCTTTCTACCTGCAGCTACCTTGGTCATCTGAGCCTCTTCCTGTCGCCCTTGTAATGCCACCAGCTCTTGGGAAGCCCGTTGTATTTTAAGTGTTAGCTCTTTCAGCCTCTCTGCAGCTTCACTCTCTGATGGATAAAGGATTACATGAGCACACTTTTTCCTAAACAGTATATACAGTACTCAAACTAACACTTTATCTCTCCTCAAAGTTTCTCTCAAATGACAGAGAAAAAACACATTGGCTACAGCGGATAAGAGACATGCACAAACTGAAGAGGGTGTGTGTGTGTGGGGGGGGGGGGGGGGGGGGGAACTAACTATAAAAAAAAAAAATACTGTAAGAAATAGAGACATGCACAAACAAAAGAGGGAGGGGGGGAGGGGAATAAACTATAAAAAATAAAAAAATAGTGTAAGAAATAGACATGCACAAACAAAAGAGGGAGGGGGGGGGGGAAATTAACTATAAAAAAATAAATAATACTGTAAGAAATAAACATCATGTAAAAAAAATGAGATGGTGCAGTCAGCCTCGTATCCCCTATGAAACAGGTTGGGGACCACGCTAACTAACAATGACCCCACCAAAGGTTCAAATAGCCTCTGTCTGAGTGAGTTGGATGCCTTGACTGTGAGGGTTGTTGTGCTGTTTGGTGCTGTAGCCTCCACATCCCCAGGCAAAAGTGGAAAATGGTGCATTGATCAAGATGAAAAAAACAAAAACATTAGGGACTCGGACAAAATACTATACAGGTGTATATGGAAATTGATCAAAACTATACATGGGATAATCCGCTAAAAGGTGCTTTGGACATGTAGAGAGAATGCAGTGTGAGGAATTTGTAAAGAAGTTGTGGGACCTGGTGTGAGAGGCAGACCTCTGGTTAGATGGCAGAACAGAGTGGAAGAGTATGTTAGGGAGAGAAACGTGAGGGGCAGAGTAGGGCTGGACTAAGTAAGGAGGGAGTGTTGGAACAGGAGAACTGGAGGCACTTCTGCCGTGGCCACCCCATTGGGGTGGGGAGAGTTCCCAGAGGGGAACGAGGCATCAGTACTATAGATAGATAGATAGATAGGTGCTTTACAATGCTGAGAATATTGTATCTATCATAAAATGGTGGAGGATCATAAGAGGTGCACATTATGAGCATACTGTAATCACAGAAATATAATTTGTAATTTTTGGTTCCCAAGATGATCAGCTCCTGTTATTTAATTAAAGTCATGACTGGAATAAATCAGGCTCTGTGGTGTGAAGATGCTGTCTGTACCTTTGATTCTGAAGGAGAAAACTGACCTAAAACAGATATAAGGGTTTTAATTTTGATTTATCGATTGATATTAGGCTTGGGAACAGCGAGGTCATATAGCGCCAGAAAATGGTGATGGAGAGGCGAGACAGTAAGCAGGAAGGAAGTAGAAAGAAAAGAGGGTCAGTTAAAGAACTAAAAGCTAGTGGCTGGAGCCAAAGGGGTGCCAAAACCCTTATATAATATTGCCCACATCACCAGTGCAGGCAAAAGTACCCCACTACAGGGTATAAGGGTTTTAGAATGAAGGCAGTACAGTAGGTGGCTATGTAAAACATTTGCCACCAGGGTGTTTGAATTCATACATTCATTAATCAGCTGCATGGAAGAAGCCTCGAATTATATGAGCATTGAAAACTTCCAACAAAACTAAATAAAGTCATACAGGTGGGAGTTGGATTGTTAGTCTGTTTCCTCTTAACACCCTTATTTTCTAATGGATTAAGAGTTTGATTCTCTCCATCACCTTTAAGGGACCCTATGATGTAGTCAGAAAATTGGAGGTTGGGGAGTCCTTCAGATATTGCCCCGAAACACACACCTATATGGAAGGAGCTTGTTTCATGGCAGTGTCAGGAGGAATCGGAGGCCTCAGGTTCTCATACACGATCACTGGGTCCTTTTAAACCCATGAGCTGCTGCACAGTTGGCCACACATGAAGGTGGTATGGCTCGTTACTTGTGAGGTGCTTGGCTACAAAAGAAAGGAAAGTGAAAAAAATATGTAGTTTTTTGACAGGCAGACAGTACAATATTATTACTGTCTGCTTGTCAACAAACCATAACTTTTGCTCACTTTCCTTCCTGTTGTAGGTATCTCACAAGTAGCTAGGCGTACCAGATTCACGTGTGGCCAACTGTACATAGTGTATGATTTTGTAGCACCTCATAATAATAATAATAATAATAATAATAATAATAATAATATCCACCAACACTTTCCTTCCATCGTAGTAAATATCTTGGTAATAAAGAACAACACGTGTATGATTTTGCAGCACCTCATAATAATAATAATAATAATTGAGGGGGTTGAGTTGACATAAGGTGTTGTTGTTGTATGATTATATTTTGATATGAAACTGATTTATTTGCACGATGGAAGGAAGGGAAGTGTCGGTGGATAAATATTTGATTGTGGCTGTACTTTACTGTGAACTTTTTTCCCATGCCTAAACTTTGAGTGATAACAATAAGCCTGGCACATCCTACCTTCAATATGTGGCATGTTGCTCAACTGTGCCTGTAGGACATTAAGTTGTTTCTGCATGTCCCCTAACTCCCTCTGTCGTCGCTGTTCCTCTTGTCTTTTTCCATTTAGTTCCCTCTGGAAGTCTCCAATAATTTCTTCGGTGTGTTCGTACTTTTTTTGTAGACTGTGGGCCATTCCTTGTCGTTTTTTTATCTCGTCACTCTGGATAGAAACTCTTTTTTTTTAGAATTATACATAGATGTCAGGAATCAGGAAAATACAAAATATTCTATCTATCTATCTATAGCTCTGATGTCTCGTTCCTTCCGGGAACTCTCTCCAAGGGGATGGCCACGGCAGAAGTGTCTCCAGTTTTCCCTGTTCCAACACTCCCTCCTCACTTGTTCAAACCCTACTCTGCCCCTCATGTTTCTCTCCTTTACATACTCTTCCACTCTGTTCCAACACTCCCTCCTTACTCCCTACTCTGCCCCTCATGTTTCTCTCCTTTACATACTCTTCCACTCTGTTCCAACACTCCCTACTCTACCCCTCATGTTTCTCTCCTTTACATACTCTTCCACTCTGTTCCAACACTCCCTCCTTACTCCCTACTCTGCCCCTCATGTTTCTCTCCTTTACATACTCTTCCACTCTGTTCCAACACTCCCTCCTTACTCCCTACTCTGCCCCTCATGTTTCTCTCCTTTACATACTCTTCCACTCTGTTCCAACACTCCCTCCTTACTCCCTACTCTGCCCCTCATGTTTCTCTCCTTTACATACTCTTCCACTCCGTTCTGCCATCTAACTGGAGGTCTGCCTCTCACACCACACCACACAACTTCACTTCCATACACCTTCTTTACAAACTCCTCACCTTGCATTCTTTCTACATGTCCAAACCACCTCAAACAAAACAATAATTGGGGAATAATATAGGCCTATGTGGACACTGATGGCAGCTTCTGGCAACAAGATATTTAAAAGCCAGTGACACAATAATATAGTAATAGTTGCAATTATTTTTAAGGGGCTGTGGGAGTAGGGGACAGTCTTGGGGGGGGGGGTTAGGGGGGTGCGGGAATAGGGGACAGGCTTGTCCCCTACTCCAGCAGCCCATTCATATCCTTTGTACAAGAGTCTTCCATACGTACATACAGTTGGGGAATAATGTATGTGAACACTGTTTGTTGTCGGCTTCTGGCAATTATTTATTTATTTATGAATTATTGAAGGATAACTTTTTTTTATTTCACTTTCTGTGGTTGGTCGACGTCACCCAATAATTATCAGTTTTATCGTTATGTAGTAAATTTTAGAGTAAATAAATTATGTAAGTAAAATTATGTAGATAACTAAATTATGTAAGTAAAATGTTGTAGTATGTAAAATTTTGTAGTAAATAAATTATGTAAGCAAAATTTTGTACACCCGAGCTCGTAAATTCGCGACCACGTACGGTACCAAGATGTCTATGCCATTTGAGCTGGTAACATTTATTTGAGGAGGAATCAAATTAGATGGAACAACATAGTAGAGAGACACGATACAATCTTTCACCTACAATGACCACCTCCTCACACAGTGTTACCAGCTCAGATGACATAAATAAACATTCGGGGATGTGGTCGCGAATTTACGAGCTCGGGTGTACCAGTTATGAGTGCTGGCAACTGTACAGTACCTCACACGCTGTACAGTTGCCAAAAAAAGTATTGCGACAACTATTGATAGAACTTTAACCCTAGTAATATCCACAACTATTTGTATGGACTATAAGCATGTATAACAGAAGGAAATATACATATCCTTCTGTAATACATACTTATACACATAATATACATATCCTTCTGTAATACATACTTATAAGCATGTATAACAGAAGGAAATATACATATCCTTCTGTAATACATACTTATAATCCCTAAAACAACTAGACATTAATATGTTTAATGTTGTATAAATAGTTGTCGCAATACCTTTTTTGGCAACTGTACATACATACCATTTGTCTTCTGATAGTTTTGAGTTCCTTCTCCAGATTCTGTAACATCTTTAACTTCTCCTCCACCGGCGCCAGTTTCTTCTGCATTCCTTTCAGTTCTCGACGGTGATCTTCCCACTTCTCCTTCATCTGGGAGTGTAGCTGTGGGAAGAGAGAGAGGATCCATCAGAGCAAAACAGTTACAAAGCAATACAAAGGACATTCAAACAGCAACAGACTTATTGGTCCTTATGAGGCTGCTTGATTTAGCTATTCTATCTAACCTACAAGAGTGAAGGAAAGTACAGTACAGTAACTCCCCGACTTACAAACATTCGAGTTATGGGACATTACGAGCTTGACTGAATCCTGTAAAGATACAAATAGGTAAGAACACACACACACATAAAGCTCTACTATTCACTACGATTATTCTACACATATACTGTACACACACACACTCTCTCTCTCTCACACACACACACACACATACATACACACCTTTCTCTTGAGGTCGTAAAAGAACCACAATCGCTGAGTTTGCAGTTTCTTGATGTTTTCTTCCAACTTTATTTTCATTTCATGGTTGGTGACGGCATCCTTCAGTCTGTAAAGTAGGATTAACATTGATATTATCTCATAACATAATTTAATTGACATAGGCGTCAGAGATCTGGACATGGAGTAGGGCTCATCAGTCAAGAATAGGTGCTGTGGAAATGAGTTACTTGAGAGGTGCATGTGGACTGACAAGGTGGGATGGAGAAAGTAATGAGAGTGTGTATAAGAGATGTGGTATGAGTGAGAAGGCAATTGGTATTGAGTGTGGAGTGGTTGAGAGAGTGAAACGTAATACTTTGAGGTGGTTTGGACATGTAGAGAGAATGAAAGGTGAGGAGTTTGTTAAAGAAGGTGTATGGAAGTGAAGTTGTGGGACCTGGTGTGAGAGGCAGACCACCAGTTAGATGGCAGAACAGAGTGGAAGAGTATGTAAAGGAGAGTAACATGAGGGGGAGGGGAGGGTTTGAACATGTAAGGAGGGAGTGTTGGAACAGGGAAAACTAGAAACTCTTAAGCCGTGTCCACCCCCTTGGGGGGAGTTCCAGGAGGGAACAAGGTGTCAGAGCTATAGATAGATAAATTGACTGATTGATATTAGGCGCCGCAACAGCGAGGTCATATAGTGCCAGATAAAAGGTGAGAGAGGTGAGACAGCAAGCAGGAAGAAAGTAGAAAGAAAAGAGGGACAGTTCAAGAACTAAAAAGCTAGTGGCTGGGGCCAAAGGGGCGCCAAAAACCCTTATAAAATATTGCCCACATCACTAATGTAGGCAATACACACATACGGGGTCTCACAACATTACCAAGTGAAAAAGGTCTGCAACACCCCCACAAGGAAGGAAGGAAAGTGTCGGTGGATAGATATCATACTCACTGAGCATTTCGAGTCACAGCCCGACCCAGCTCGTCCTCCAAGCTCTTGACCCTCGAGTTAAGGCTCTGTAGACGGTCCCCACTGGCACACAGGATTAAATGTTGCTCTGCCAGCGATGGGTCTCCTGAATTGATAGATAAATAGATAGATATTTTATTGACCACAACATAATACAGCACAACATATACACTCATCATATATACATTATCTTTATATAATGGTCCAACACAAAACTAGCTTAACATACATACATACATACATTCAGTTTTGGTCAATTATAATCATCCACATATGGGTATCTCAAACAATTTACTGTCTAATGTTTTCATGTTCACATATGATATTATTGTTTTAAGTAGTGTGTGGCTGCTTGTATTAAATGAAAAGATGGTAGTTAATGTGTGTGTGTGTGTGTTATTGTTGTAAGTAGTGTGTGGCTGCTTATATTTTTGTATGATTATATTTGACCGTGACTGTACATACATACATACAATCACGGTCATATATAATCATCCATATAGGTGTAACACATGTAAGAGTTTGACAGCTTCCCTCTGTTCCTCAAATGATAAACTTTCCAAAAAATAAGTTAACTACCATCTTTTAATTTAATATCTACCAAAACATTAATTTGCGATGGTCTTGAACAATAAATTAGTTCAAAACACACTACAGTATAAAACATTGTAATCTGAAAACCTTAGAGTTGAAAGCAGATTATGGTCCAACACTTGATTATTACAGTACCATGATTTCTTTATAGAGCAAAAATAATAATAATAATAATAATTTTAAACTCTTTCTCTCACTTGTACATATAAACCTTAGAGTTGAAAGCAGATTATGGTCCACCACTTGACTATTACCATGATTTCTTTACAGAGAACAAAAATAATAATAATAATAATAATAATAATAATAATAATAATTTTAAACTCTTTCTCTCACTTGTACATATAAACCTTAGAGTCAAAAGCAGATTACGGACAAACGCTTGACTATTACCATGATTTTTTGATAGAGAAAAAAATAAAAAATAAAATAATAATAATAATTCTAAACTCTTTCTCCATATCAACAACAACAACAAATATTTTCACTGACCGACAGCCCTCTCTGTGGCCTCTAGGAGTTCCTTGGTGTTCATCTTGGCAAAGGAAGACACACGGTCCTGAGGCAGAAAGTGACACAAGTTGTCCATCTGTATCTGTAGTTCTGACAACTTCTTATCCACCTGTACAACAATGTAAACAATGAAGTTATCTATACAAGTAAACAATCTATACGAGTAAACAATCTATCTAAGTAAACAATGAAGTTATCTATACGAGTAAACAATGCATTTATCTATACAAGTAAACAATCTACACGAGTAAACAATCTATCTAAGTAAACAACGGAGTTATCTATATAAGTAAACAATCTATCTAAGTAAACAATGGAGTTATCTATACAAGTAAACAATCTATACAAGTAAACAATGAAGTTATCTATATAAGTAAACAATGGAGTTATCTATACAAGTAAACAATGGAGTTATCTATACGAGTAAACAATCTATCTAAGTAAACAATGGAGTTATCTATACAAGTAAACAATGGAGTTATCTATACGAGTAAACAATGAAGTTATCTATATAAGTAAACAATCTATCTAAGTAAAAAATGGAGTTATCTATACAAGTAAACAATGGAGTTATCTATACAAGTAAACAATGAAGTTATCTATACAAGTAAACAATGAAGTTATCTATACAAGTAAACAATGCATTTATCTATACAAGTAAACAATGGAGTTACCTATACGAGTAAACAATCTATCTAAGTAAACAATGAAGTTATCTATACAAATAAACAATCTATACAAGTAAACAATCTATCTAAGTAAACAATGGAGTTATCTATACGAGTAAACAATCTATACGAGTAAACAATGAAGTTATCTATACAAGTAAACAATGAAGTTATCTATACAAGTAAACAATCTATACAAGTAAACAATGAAGTTATCTATACAAGTAAACAATGAAGTTATCTATACAAGTAAACAATGAAGTTATCTATACAAGTAAACAATCTATACAAGTAAACAATGAAGTTATCTATACAAGTAAACAATGCATTTATCTATACAAGTAAACAATGAAGTTATCTATACAAGTAAACAATGGAGTTATCTATACAAGTAAACAATGGAGTTATCTATACAAGTAAACAATGGAGTTATCTATACGAGTAAACAATCTATACAAGTAAACAATGGAGTTATCTATACAAGTAAACAATGGAGTTCTCTATACAAGTAAACAATGGAGTTATCTATACAAGTAAACAATCTATCTAAGTAAACAATGGAGTTATCTATATAAGTAAACAATCTATCTAAGTAAACAATGGAGTTATCTATACGAGTAAACAATCTATCTAAGTAAACAATGGAGTTAGGTATCTATCTATCTCCACCTGTCCATCCAACGAGTAAACAATGGAGTTATCTATACAAGTAAACAATGGAATTACAGTATCTATCTATCTCCACCTGTCCAACAAAGTAAACAATGGAGTTAGGTTTGGTTAGGTTAGGTAAACAATGGAGTTATCTATCTATCATATCATAAATTATTATCTCTTCCAATTATTTTGTTTACAACTTTTATTTACAATTTCTACAATAAGGGGGTGCCGGAATAGGGGACAGGCTTGGGGGGTGCAAGAGTAGGGGACAGGCTTGGGGGGTGCAGGAATATGGGGACAGGCTTGGGGGGTGCAGGAATATGGGGACAGGCTTGGGGGGTGCAGGAATATGGGGACAGGCTGGGGGGGTAGAGAGCCTGTCCCCTACTCCCACACACCCCAACCTCCCCAAGCCTGTCCCCTATTCCCCATCCCCGCACCCCCTTAAATTGACCCACCTCCTTCTTGGTGACGTCCCTCCCTTGTAGAGACCAGCTGGATTTATTGGTGCGGTCCAACCTTCTACTCACCACAACATTATCACTGCCGGGGAGAGTGAGTGAGTGAGTGAGAGAGGGAGAGAGAGGGAGGGAGAGAGGGAGGGGGAGAGAGAGAGTGAGGGAGGGAGGGGGGGAGGAGAGAGAGAGAGGGTTTATTGGTGCGGTCCAACCTTCTACCCACCACAACATTCTCACTGCCGGGGAGAGAGTGAGTGAGTGAGTGAGTGAGTGAGGGAGGGAGGGAGGGGGAGTGAGGGAGGGAGAGAGGGAGGGGGAGAGAGAGAGTGAGGGAGGGAGGGGGGGAGGAGAGAGAGAGAGGGTTTATTGGTGCGGTCCAACCTTCTACCCACCACAACATTCTCACTGCCGGGGAGAGAGTGAGTGAGTGAGTGAGTGAGTGAGAGAGGGAGAGAGAGGGAGGGAGAGAGGGAGGGGGAGAGAGAGGGGGAGAGAGAGAGGGGGAGAGAGAGAGGGGGAGAGAGAGAGTGAGGGAGGGAGGGGGGGAGGAGAGAGAGAGAGGGTTTATTGGTGCGGTCCAACCTTCTACCCACCACAACATTCTCACTGCCGGGGAGAGAGTGAGTGAGTGAGTGAGTGAGTGAGTGAGGGAGGGAGGGGGAGTGAGAGAGAGAGTGAGGGAGGGAGGGGGGGAGGAGAGAGAGAGAGGGTTTATTGGTGCGGTCCAACCTTCTACCCACCACAACATTCTCACTGCCGGGGAGAGAGTGAGTGAGTGAGTGAGTGAGTGAGTGAGGGAGGGGGAGTGAGAGAGGGAGAGAGAGAGTGAGGGAGGGAGGGAGGGAGAGAGTGAGGGAGAGAGTGAGGGAGAGAGAGAGAGAGAGAGAGAGAGTGAGGGAGGGAGGGAGGGGGAGAGAGAGGGTTTATTGGTGCGGTCCAACCTTCTACCCACCACATTCTCACTGCCGGGGAGAGAGAGAGAGAGTGAGTGAGAGAGGGGGAGAGAGAGAGAGGGAGTGAGTGAGGGAGGGAGGGAGGGAGGGGAGAGAGGGAGGGAGGGTGTTACGGTTTCACCTTCATTGGAGGGCTACTTATAATAACTTACTTAATATTCACTTACATGAGTCATTTAGACACTCAGACTTACACCGTCACATGATGCTCTAATACTGCTAGCCTAAGCTTGAACGGGAAGAGAACAGGACTCACTGACTGTGGGAACCTGTAACATGCTAGCATAAAGTGACGACACAGATCATACGATACACAACGGACGCGACCTAGTTGCGCTCCTATAGCTCTCAGTTGGCTACAGATAACCGATCCGATCACAGGTTATCCTAGCGTGTTATCTCTCCTTAAAGTTAGCTTCCTAGCCTAGCTTAAACCCGTGCAAGCTACATATTGTGACTCTGTAGACTAACTCGTGTTATAAATAAAAAGTGATTAATCTAATTTAATCTTGCTAGTATTTTCTCAATCCTAGTAATTATAAAAAGCCTTATAATAAAATCAAACTCCGAAGAGACATCAAAAGACAGCCAGTTGCCTGCCACCTATTCGTGTACTCTCGTCACTTGGTGTAAGTAAGTTACGCCAGAACAAGGGGGAGCGAGAGAGAGTGAGGGAGGGAGGGAGGGGGAGAGAGAGAGGGAGGGAGGGAGTGAGGGAGGGAGGGGGAGAGAGAGAGAGAGAGAGGGTTTATTGGTGCGGTCCAACCTTCTCACTGCCGGGGAGAGAGAGAGAGTGAGAGAGTGAGAGAGAGAGGGGAAGAGAGATGTACTGTATTAATATACAGTATAGAGAGATATATATATACAGGGTGTCCAGAATTTTTTGCCCGAAAATTTGTCCAATGCCTGCTTTATTAATTCTGAAAAGAAAATACTCTATTGATGTGATCTATTTTTTTTTTTAGTTTAGCGGTAATTGAGATATTTAATTAAGGGGGTGTGGGAGTAGGGGACAGGCTTGGGGGGGGGGGGTTGGGGGTTGCAGGAGTAGGGGGATATATATATATATATATATATATATATATATATATGCGTAAATCCACAAGGAAGGAAAGATAAACACGGAGTCCCAAGCGCTTTCGTGTAATTCACATCTTCAGGGGAAAGAACAGAATGTAAAAGAATGGTTGCTGAGAGACACCTTATATACCGATACACTTAAAACAAACTGGCAACCTGAAGGTGTTGCCACTGCGAGTTCAAAGCATGCATATGGTGCTAAAAAGGATTTACCTGACCTGACCTGACATGACCTCTAAACCTAAGATTATCCCAGTCATTAAGGAATGATATATATATTATACTCACCCTTCATCTCCCATATAGAGTTCCACCTCCAGTATGGCTGTATTCCTGCCGTGCTTCACAAACTCTGCAATCTGGAAAAAAAAAAAATGCAGTTTTCACACACATTATAGTGAAAAATAAAGTGTTCACACATTATAGTGAAAAAAAAAAAGTTTTCATACACATTAATCTGGAAAAAAAAAAGTATTCACACACATAGTGAAAAAAAAAAAATTCACACACATTAATCTGAAAAAAAATTCTATCCCCCCTAAGCCATTTCTAACCCTGTCCCCGTATTCCCCCACACCCCCTTGACTATTTACACTAACCTTTCTGCCTACTCCTGCACCCCCTTAAACCCCCCAAGCCTGTCCCCCTATTCTCACACACCCCTAAACCCCCCAAGCCTGTCCCCCTACTCCCGCACCCCCCCCAAGCCTATCCCCTTATTCCCCCCCTACTCCCGCCCCCTCATAACCCCCCCCCAAGCCTATCCCCTATTCCCGCACCCCCATAACCCCCCCCAAGCCTATCCCCCTACTCCCCCCTATTCCCCCACACCCCCTTGACTATTTACACTAACCTCTTTGCCTCGGCCCGTGACGACCGGCTTGCCCCCAAGACAGAGACAGATGGCACAGAGAACGGACGACTTGCCGGCACCATTGGGACCACACACAATGTTGAGGAAAGGTTCGGGCCTCATCTCAACCTCATCCAGGGTCCTGTAAACATGTATGGGAAAGTTGGGATTAAAATAAAACTAAGAGTAGTGTTATGGAGTAGTGTATATACAGCAAAAGATTATATTAATATCATTGGGGCCTCACTTCAACCTCATCCAGGGTCCTGTAAACATGTATGGGAAAGTTGGGATTATGTGTGGGAAACTTGGGATTAAAATAAAACTAAGAGTAATTTTATGGAGACTTGTATATACAGCAAAAGATTATAAGAACTTGGGATTAAAATCAAACTAAGAGGAAAAGAAGATTTGGGGCTTTTATATACAGCAAAGATTATAATTGGGGCCTCACTTCAACCTCATCCAGGGTCCTGTAAACATGTATGGGAAAGTTGGGATTAAAATAAAACTTGCGTGTAGTTAAAGGACATAATTATTGAGGAAGGGTATGGTTGGGGAACTTGGGATTAAAATAAAACTAAGGGTAGTGTTATGGAGACTTGTATATACAGCAAAAGATTATATTAATATCATTGGGGCCTCACTTCAACCTCATCCAGGGTCCTGTAAATATGTATGGGAAAGTTGGGATTATGTGTAGGAAAGTTGGGATTAAAATAAAACTAAGAGTAGTGTTATGGAGACTTGTATATACAGCAAAAGATTATAATATAATATTTTTATTATTAATATTATTAAGAAGTTGGGATTAAAATCAAGCTAAAAGTACAGTAGTGTTATGGAGACATGTATATACAGCTAAAGACTTTAATAATACCTGTACATGTTGGGGAAAACTTGGGATTAAAATTAAATTTGGTGTCGTTTTAGTAACTCTATGTTGGACTCGTTCCAATTTTGCAATATCCAATGTGGAGCACTTTACATTAAGGTGGTACAGTAATTCGCATTTGTACATTGCAGTTCCTTGATTCCTCCAAAATATGCTAGGAAACAGGACCAGATGAACAAAAATAATGGTGTTCCGTTGCTTGGAATAGTTTGGAGAATTCAGTTGCTCCAGATTTACCAACACCAAATTTTCTCCTTAATCTGCATTGAAGGACATAATTATTGAGGAAGGGTTTGGTTGGGAAACTTGGGATTAAAATCAAACTAAGAGTAGTGTTATGGAGACTTGTATATACAGTTGTACAGTTGGACACATGAATGGTTGGTACAGCCCAAGTGAAAGATGGTCAATTTCTCCCAATATCAAGTTCCTTATTAGAGCCAAATAGGAGACATCAGGGGCAGAAGTCAGTATTGAGGATGGTGTGTGTGTGTGTGTGTGTGTGTGTGTGTGTGTGTGTGTGTGTGTGTGTGTGTGTGTGTGTGTGTGTGTGTGTGTGTGTGTGTGTGTGTGTGTGTGTGTGTGTGTGTGTGTGTGTGTGTGTGTTCCTTAGTGCCAAATAGGAGACATCAGGGGCAGAAGTCAGTATTGAGGATGGTGTGTGTGTGTTCCTTAGTGCCAAATAGGAGACATCAGGGGCAGAAGTTCAGTATTGAGGATGGTAATAAAAATCAACTACCTGATAATAGACACTGATTATTCAAATGGGACAAGTATCTTTCACCTGGGCTGCACCACCCATTACTGTCTCCAACTGTACATGTTGGGGAACTTGGGATTAAAGTCAAACTAAAGATGATGGCCAGACATTGTTACCAATTTAGTGGGTGGATTGCAGGCACCAGTGGCTAATGGATGCCAGGGACTGTTTGATCTGGTAATACTGTTCCCGCCGTCTTTTTGCCTCTCATGTGGTAGGGGGTGCAGGAGTAGGGGACAGGCTTGGGGTGGGGGAGGTTTAGGGTGTGCGGGAATAGCGGGACAGGCTTGGGGGTGGTAGAAAGCCTATCCCCCTATTCCCGCTACCCCCTAACCCCTCCCCTACTCCCCCCCAAGCCTGTCCCCTACTTCAGCACCCCCCTAAACCCCCCCCCACCCCAAAGCCTGTCATGCTACTCCCCCCCCCCCTTAACCAATTAAGAAAAATAAATAAATAAATAAAAAAATTGCAAAACTCACAGGAAATCCTTGATGTAGATGCGATATATGTTGCCCTTCTTGAAGTGGCTGTCCCCAGTTGGTCCAGCCCCCACCATGTTGCTGTTACTGCTGCTGCTGCTACTCCTGAAAATGTTGTTTGTTGTCTGTGGTTATTCGTAAATCTATGTACAGTATTCAGCAAGTAGAAGAGCTTTTTCATTATCTTGTCCAACTGTTACATTATGTATAGTACAGTACACAACAAGCTAAAATAATATTGGGTATTTTTGTAACATCAACATCTATTGGTAGGTAATCTTTCATCTGCTCCGATAAAAAAATAAGACAAATATTTCTTTCCCTCTACGTGATGGGCCATGTTGATTACTTATTACTGTTTTGTCAAACTGTACATTTCGGGTGATACTTCTGTTTACATGGCTGTCGGTAACTTCGTCAAGGGTAATTTTTCGCGCCTCCCCCAATCCTTATGTTTTGGCAGGCGAAACCTACCCGTCCGAAGACAGATTTTTTAATCTAATCCGACTGCTTGACACGTGTAAATGCAGCTTAAGTTAGGTTAGGTAAGGTCAGGTTAATTTCAAAATGCCCCAATTGAATATACCCTATTTTGGAAATGGGGAATTTGTGGAGGAAATGCCATAGAAGAAAATAATCGGTAAATTTTTACAAGTTGCCACAACCGGGGCATACTTCCGGGACCTAACCGGGGCATACTTCCGGGACGTAACCGGCATAATTCAGCCTTAACCACAGCATCGAGATGTTACAGAATTAAAAAGACCTTACCTGACCTTACCTAACCTACCTAGAAGGGGCCAGACTTCGTGACCTAACCTTGACATACTTGGTGACCTGACCTTGTTATCCTCCATTTGCAGAAGAAATGGTATATAGAAAAGTGGTTTGTAATACTGAAATATAAACACTGGTATATAGAAAAGTGGTTTGTAATACTGAAACATAAACACAGTAAAATTTTCGAAATCGAGTTGTGGTAACTTGTAAAAATATTCCAAATAATCTGAGCATGGTCTAAATTAGTGAGTAATGAAGGTAGAAAAACCATACACAATAATGGTAATTCATTCAACATTTACCCAAATTTACAACTCCACGTTAAAATAAACCCTGACTCACCCCTCTTTTGAAAGCTTAAAATGGTGGAAAAGTAACTTAAGTTAGTTGGAATATTTTGAAAGCTTGAAATGGTAAAAAATAGTGGTTGGAATATTTTGAAAGCTTGAAATGGTCAAATAATTGTACTCACTCCTCTTTTGAAAGCTTGAAATGCTAAAAGAAACTGTACTCACTCTTTTGAAAGCTTGAAATTGTAAAAAAAAATACTCACTCCTCTTTTGAAAGCTTGAAATGGTAAAAAAAAATGTATTAACTCCTCTTTTGAAAGCTTGAAATGCTAAAAAAAATGTATTTACTCCTCTTTTGAAAGCTTGAAATGGTCAAAAAAATACTCACTCCTCTTTTGAAAGCTTGAAATGGTCAAAAAAATACTCACTCCTCTTTTCAAAGCTTGAAATTGTCAAAAAAAAAAAAGTGGTTGTAATCTTTGGCGGGAAGTGTCAGTGTGTTCCTGTTTGTTTACATTGTTTTAGGTTGCAGTGTTGCCAGTATATATATATATATATTTTATTTTAGTTAATAATAATAATAATAATAATAATGATAATAATAATAATAATAATAATAATAATAGTAATATCCACCAACACTTTCCTTCCATCGTAGTAAATATCTTGGTAATAAAGAACAACTCGTGTATAATTTTACAGCACCTAATAATAATAATAATAATAATAATAATTATAATAATGATATTAATAATTAGTCCCTGTTTACTTTTGAACATTGATGATGGTCTTTTTGGTATTTCATCTGGTAGAAATTTAATTGCTCTTTTTACTTCATTTATTCCCTGCTTACTCGTGAATATTGATGATTTTTTTTTTTTGGTATAAGAATTTCCCTTTTTATTTCAATTATTCCCTGTTTACTCTTGAACATTAACTATTTTTGGTATTTTATCAGCTGGTAGAAATTTTCCTGTTTACTCTTGAACATTGATGGTCTTTTTGGTATTTCATCTTGTAGAAAATTCCCTGTTTACTCTTGATTGTCTTTCCAGGATTTCCCCAGATATATGTCAAAATTTCCCTAGATTGGTCACAATTTTCCCCAAAATATAAAACATTGCCTTAATTAATATGTAATCACCTCAATTAATTTATCATTTCTACTACTAATTACCATGAAATATGTAAGAAGTATAGAATATTATAATGAAATTACCTGGGATCAGTGAAATAAATATAAGTTAGCTCCAAAATATATTTTTATTTAATTTTTTTAATATCACAGATACTAATTTAGGGGGTGCAGGAATAAGGGGACAGGCTTAATTGGGGGAGTTTAGGGGGGTGTAGGAGTAGGGGGACAGGCTTTGGGGGGGTTAGGGTGTGTGGGAATAGGGGACAGGCTTTCTACCCCTTCAAGCCTGTCCCCTACTCCCGCACCCACCCAAGCCTGTCCCCCTACTCCCGCACCCCCCCCAAGCCTGTCCCCTACTCCCACACACCCCAAGCCTGTCCCCTACTCCCGCACCCCACCAAGCCTGTCCCCTACTCCCGCACCCCCTTAATTAAGACATAACTTAAAATGATCTTTTATTATTTCAATTGCCCCATCATTAAAATTTTGTTGCATTGCACTTCACACTTTTTACTAGTTTTAGCAACTCTGTGTGCTCCTCTGACTACAACTCATGTGCAGAATTTCCATATTTAGGTAAACCTTCTTTTGAATGCAATAACCCAACAACACTCTCTCTCTCTCTCTCTCTCTTCAAACTATTTCTTACATCACTCTTTAGGGGAGAGTAGCCTATACTTTTGGTACATTACAGCATCTTGATTCCTCCAAAGTATGCCAGAAAACAGCAGACCCAGTTGAAGAAAAATAATGGTATCCTGTTGCCTAGAATAGTTTGGAGGAATCATAATCTCCAAAAATGTCAGAACTATACTTGTTAATAAGTGTTTGTACTTTAGTTTTCCACTGTATTTCTTTATGCTGAAGCGTTTTTTCCAAAATTCAAAATCAGTTTGATTATATTTAAGCTTAGAATCCTCTTCTATTACCAAAAACTATTGTACTTACTCCTCTTGTGAAAGCTTGAAACGGTAAACAAAATGTACTCACTCCTCTTTTGAACACTTGAAACGGTAAAAAAAAAAATGTACTCACTCTTTTGAAAGCTTGAAACGGTAAAAAAAAAATGTAGGCTACTCGATCACTCCTCTTCTAAATCTATAAGCTGCAGGGGAGCAACATCTTCAAGAAATGTAAAGGACTCATACACTTCAAGTAAGTAATGAGGCAGGATGACATTTAACAACATTTGAGGGGTACAGGAACTTTAAGATCATCAAACCATTTGTTTTTCACTACTTGGGGGGTTTTGGGGGGTGAGGGAGTAGGGGACAGGCTTTGGGGGGTTATGGGTGGGTGCGGGAATAGGGGACAGGCTTTCTACCAACCCACCCAACCCCAAGCCTGTCCCCCTACTCCCGCACTCCCCCAACCCCCCCAAGCCTGTCCCCTAATTCCCACACCCCCTTAAAGGGGTGTGGGAATAGGGGTCTTGGTTCCTATACACCGGATAATTAAGAGGTTACTGTAGTTTGCCCAGGTTAAAATAAGTACCGGTAATCTGATATGCTCTAGGTCAGGTAAGGTCAGGTTAATTTCAAAATGTCCCATTTGAATATCTTGGAAATGAGGAGGAAATGCCATAGAAGAAAATAGTATTAGAATGGTCTAAATTAGTGGGTAATGAAGGTAAAAAAACACATTCACAATAATGGTAATTCATTCAATACAGTATTTACCAAACACAGCACCTATATATAGGATGTATTCATATTATCGGTCAAAGGACAAAAATAATAAATAATATACTTTCATCTCATTTTTTTTATTAGTTATGAACTTACAATAATAGTACACCTTGATCAAGATACAATGTATTAGTGAAATGGAGATTTATTTAATGCAACCTATACTAGCTGTAAAAGGCTGTGGATTGGTGTTGTTGGTACTGCTGCAATTAAGGTTCAATAAAAGTTTTACATAGCGTAAATCTGTACTATATAGACTTACAGATGCACAAATATTGAAAGAACACGAGGGACATTTTAAATCATGGACTTCACACCACCAAGCCCCGGCCCTTCACATAACGATGCAACACGCTATTTGAGGCTCTATTTTTAAATGTACACCAAATTAAACTTCACAGCAGCATATATATATATATATATATACAGGAATTTCTAGTTTTGTGCGAGGTATGGGTTCCTACAGGCATCGCACAAACTGAAATCGTACAAAAAAAATCTATTTTCCCCATAAGAAACAATGGATAATAAAAAGGATGGGATTTTGGCCCAAAAAAAATCCCAGTTTTTGAACGAAAAATGCAATTTACTTGACTTAAGTGAACATGTAATAAATTGAACATGTAAAAATGTATAATTCTAAACCTATATGTAACACTAAGGTGTAAATAATGCACCCATTAACACTTAATACGATGCCATCTTTACGAATATGTAAACTGACTGGACTGTCTGTGACTGTCTGTAAACACATGAGAGGGCTATAAACATTGGACTGGGAGCGTGAGCTGCCGCCTGTTGTCAGGCAGCGGCACTACGCATCTGGCTCAATGTTTGAAATGTTGTTGGGGCAAATTGCATATTAGCGAACAGATCGCACAATATTAATTAATTATAATATTTTTAATGTCGCATATAAGTGAATTCGCACAAAACGAGAAATACCTGCATATATTCTCTAGAGACTTATACACAGGTGAGTGGGTGTACGTGTTTGAGAAAGGTACGGCCCAGAAACCTGGCAACAAGTAATATTATTACCACAGATCTGCCTTCAAGTGTATAAAGCCCCTGTTTGATTCCTGTCCACTCTGGCGATGGACCAACATGTTACCAATCTTAACGTTACCAATGATGGTTAATTAGTGAACATAAATCACTACTATAATATCACTACATAATATAACTATATGCAGTACAAAATGATAATAGAACTACTGAACTAATAATGTATATATTTTCCTTATAAATCGTACCATTTTAAAATATTAATTACCGTATCTGAACAATCCTACAAAAAATTCCGCAAAATATCTTCCTTCCACGACACCCCCACCTAGTCTTACTTTTCCTCTAGATTTAGGAAAAAATCCCACAAAGTGGCAATACTGTATCACATAAACAACCATAAACAATACACGTTTTTTTTCTCTCTCTCTGACTTATTATCGGTGGAATTATCTTTCTCATAAAACTTAATCTCGGTACATTTCTCAGTCGGTCTGATCGAAAATCCAGTAGATTTGACCCAATTCTCGAAATCGGTCGGTATATCGGTAGATTTATCAAATAATCAGTAGATCTACCAAATTCTCGGTAGGTCTGGCAACACTGTTCCTCTCTCTCCTGTGTGTAAAAGTATGTGCTGCATTAGTTCACTCTTTCTTGCAAACTTTTGACCACATACACCACATTCAAAGTTCCTCTCTCCTGTGTGTTTAACCCCTAAAGGACCGGGGGTGGTATAAAAATGTGTACCGCTAGGACGGAAGGTTCGGTGAAAACACGCAAAATAGCTTGTTTTCGCATTTCTTATTACTCTTAACCTACAATGAACGAGTGAATGAATTTAGTACTATCGAAACGTGCAACTCTTCCTCTTTTGATGGGTACCAACGGGAAGTCTGTAGGTGCAATGGTTACAGAATTATGACGAGTTGAATGAGGTATGGTCGCAGTATGCTGAGCGCTAGTGTTTGGGTGGGTGTACTGACCGTGGCGAGGTAGTAGTAAATGGGGGCAGGCGCACGTCGGCTAACACCCGTAGTTTTAAAACATTTGAGGGCCCTTACTGGAGCTCTATGAACTCTCCAAATAATCCAGGCCACAAAACGCTTCAGTGTTTCGAATAGGCAATCTGTTGCCTGGAGTAGTTTGGAGGGTTTATAGAACTCCAGTAAGGGCCCTCAAATGTTTTAAAACTACGGGTTTAAGTCCCTCGTCAGCACACTCGGACATAACAAGATCAATAATCCCTCAATTTAACCCTAGAAAAAGCAGTGTGTACTCAGTCTGAGCATCCCATCTTACTATGAACCAGTGTAGCCAATGTCTGGAATACAAAAAATTGGGGAAAATTCCATAACCTTGGGAAATTTTAGCAACCCGTCATATGCCAGGCCCGGTCCTTTAGGGGTTAAGTATGTGCTGCTTTAGAACTCTCTCTCTCTCAAACTTCTTACCACATTCATTACATTTAAAGTTCTTCTCTCTTGTGTATAAGTATGTGCTTCTTTAGATTACCTTTTGTTACAAACATTTTACCACATTCTTCACATTCAAAGTTCCACGCTCCTGTGTGTATAAGTACGTGCTTCTTTAGATTACCTTTTGTCACAAACATTTTGCCACATTCTTCACATTCAAAATTCCTCTCTCCTATGTGTATAAGCTTGTGTTGCTTTAGATTACCTTTGGTCAGAAACATTTTGCCACATTCTTCACATTTAAAGTTCCTCTCTCCCGTGTGAATAAGCTGGTGCTTCTTTAGATTACCTTTTGTCATAAACCTCTTACCACATTCTTCACATTCAAAGTTCTTCTCTCCTGTGTGGACAGTCCTCTGATATTGTTGACAAACCAACTTGTTACACTTCTCTTCTCTGAGAAAATTGATCTCCATCACTGACACAGCTTTCTTCTGCCACCAATATGGCCACTTGATTATTACTGGTGTCAGGGCTGCCAATCACAATGTTGCAGGGATCAGGGCTGCCAACCACTGGTGTCAAAGTTGTCACACTCTTACTGGTGTTATCTGAAACAAAAATAAGTATATTTTAACAGCAACCAGGAAGGATATAGAAAGAAAAGAGGGACAGTGGAAAAACTGAAAGTTAGTGGCTGGGTCTGAAGAGGTACCCAAACCCTTAAAGTATTGACCCCATCACTATAGACCAGTGGTTCCCAAACTGGGGGCCATAATCTGAGGCTATGCATAAATAAAACCAAAGGAGTTTAGCGGGTAGGTAGCCAGTGGAGGGAACTTAAAGGTTCAGTACAGGTTTGTGCAATACCTTGCTGTCAGACACATGAGTAATACATCCTTTTTTATATGATTCTGTGTTCTTGACATAAAACAAGACATGGGGATGTATTAGGGAAGCAAGACAATTTTAACTCAACATAATTCTAATCTAAGGCTTCCTAAGCTGTGTACTCTGTATGATAACCTGGTCTTGAATCTTACGTATCAACAAGGATATTCATATTATTCAGTTAACGGGTTATGGTTGTGGGGGGGGGGGGGCATGGACAAGGATCATGTATGAAAAGTGGGTAACGACCAGAAAAAGTTTGGGAATCACTGCATAGACAATACATCCCTATGTGGAATATTTCTACAAAACACACATAGCTGTATGGAAGGAGATTGTTTCGTGGCATAGTCAGGAGGAATCAGAAGCCTCCAATTCTCATACACAATCACAGGTTCCTTAATTAAGGGTAAATCTGGAGCAACTGATTCCTCCAAACAATTCCAAGCAAGGCACAATATGACTTTGCTGTTGTGGTGCATAATATCAATCCATCTATTCCATTTCCATAAGAAATAATAGTACTTTAACTTGAAAACTGAGCCTCCTTGTTCGTGTTATTTTAAGAGTTCGTGTAAATTGCATTTACTGTATTTAATTTTATTCATGATACGCACTATTTCAAATTCGCATAAAAAGAGAGGAGAGCGTATACAACTTCATGTATTCAGCCTCTGGTTTTTACTAAGTCTCAAATTTAAACAGTATTGAATGCAAATTCTATTCATGTTTTTTTTATGTATTTCCACATAATATAACAGTCTCTAAAATAAAAAGGGAAAAGAAATGGACAATTTTAGTTGACAGGAAGTTTGAAAATCTACTTACAGAAACTTTATCCAATAATAATAATAATAATAGGTATTATTACAGAATAACTGGGTTTTTGGTTAGGATCACATATTGTTACCACAGCTGGGTAGGTCCCGGGAATTTGCCCCGGTCACTTAATGATATTTACACCTGTTATATCCTGGTACTTTGCCCAGGTTAGGTCCCAGTAGTCTACTGTGGTCTAGGTTAGGTCAGGTCAGACTAATTTCCAAATTATGTTTGTAAAACATCTCTGAGAGAAACACCATAGATGAAAAGTGTGTTAGAATGGTCCAAAATATATAGTGGGTAATGATACTAAAATATACAATACTGTATAGTGAACACAGTTATTCTGTAAATTTACCTAATAATAATATTAATTAATAATAATAATAATAATCATGATAAAGTACAATAAATGACTGGGGCAAAATGCTGGGACCCAGCTGGATCTGGCACCACTGCTGCAGAACGGTAATAATAATAATGATAATAATAATACCATAACAATAATAATAATTATAAATACCATCTTGGAGTTGTTGTTGTTGTTTACTCTTGTTGTCTCTGCCATGTACACACAGCCTGGAAAAAATTTATATACATAAGTAATGCATCTAATGTGGTAAATAAATATGGAAAGAATTACTGTTTTTACGAACGTCTTTTCTAACTTTGGTAACAACTTATTTAGACCATTTTAAGACTATTTTAGGTACAGTATATTTGCATAAAAGGTCCACATGGCAAATATTTACAATTTGTGTATATTTCACAAGAGGACAATGTAATATGTTCATGTGTAATGAATGTAAGAGAAGGTTGTGCTTATTTTTGGTAGAATAGCATATAAAAAATTTCAGCTCACCAGAGCCTAAGTTCAGTGTTTTCCTGCCATTGTAAACATTGGACAGTCCCAGTAGCCTGTCCAGGTTAGGTCCCGGTAGTCTGCCTAACTTAGATTAGGTCCCAGTAGTCTGCCCAGGTTAGGTCTCGGTAGTCTGCCCAGGTTAGGTCCCAGTAGTCTGCCTTGGTCCTGGTTTGGTTAGGTCACGTCAAGTAAGGGTAAAAAAAAGTTATCTCCTCTAAATTTTATGGGCAACAACCAATAGAACAAGGAAAATTATGCATGAATATGTATAGAATGTGGGAACAATCCAGGTGGACCTCTTATGCAGAATTACCCTATTTTCTTCTATTGCATTTCCTCCTCAAATTCCCCATTTCCAAGATAAGGTACATTCAAATGGCGTTGATTGATAATAGGCGCCACAACAGCGAGGTCATATAGCGCCAGAAAAAGGTGATAGAGAAGTGTGACAGAGAGGTGTGACAGAGGTGACAGAGAGAGGTGCAATACAGAGGTGTGACAGAGAGAGGTGCAATACAGAGGTGTGACAGAGAGAGGTGTGATAAAGGTATGACAGCAAGCAGGAAGGAAATAGGAAGAAAAGAGGGACAGTTGATATTCAATTGGGGCATTTTGAAATTAGCCTGACCTGACCTAATAAGGTAATAGTGAAGTGTTGGACCATAATCTGGTTTTGACTCAAGGTTTTCAGATTGCAATGTTTTATAGTGTTTTTTTTTAATGCATTTATTGTTTAAGACTGTCACAAACTAATGTTTTGGGAGATATGACCCCCCCCCCCCACACACCCCAAACCCAATCTCCATAAACACTTCATTTTCACCATATTTGAACTAGATTCTTATTTTGCTCGTTATTGTAATTTGCCGCGGTCCTGATTCGGTTCGGTTAGGTCAGACTAATTCTATTTAATGTGCTGTAGTGTTTTTCCGACAAATCTAGTTCAAATATGGTGAAAATGAGTGTTTAGGGAGATTGGGTTGGGGCGGGGGGCGGGGGGCGGATCTCCCCAAACATTAAAATGAGACGGCCTTGAACAATAAATGTATTAATTAAAAAAAATACTATAAAACATTGCAATCTGTAAGCCTTCAGTCCAAACCAGATTATGGTCCAACACTTGACTATTACCCCTAATAAGACCATATCAGACTACCGGGACTTAACCTGGGCAGACTACTGGGACCTAACCTGGGCAGACTACCGGGACCTAACCTGGGCAGACTACTGGGACCTAACCTGGACAGACTACTGGGACCTAACCTGGACAGACTACTGGGACCTAACCTGGACAGACTACTGGGACCTAACCTGGACAGACTACTGGGACCTAACCTGGGCAGACTACTGGGACCTAACCTGGACAGACTACTGGGACCTAACCTGGACAAACTACTGGGACCTAACCTGGACAGACTACTGGGACTTAACCTGGACAAACTACTGGGACCTAACCTGGACAGACTACTGGGACCTAACCTGGACAAACTACTGGGACCTAACCTGGACAGACTACTGGGACCTAACCTGGACAGACTACTGGGACCTAACCTGGGCAGACTACTGGGACCTAACCTGGACAGACTACTGGGACCTAACCTGGGCAGACTACTGGGACCTAACCTGGGCAGACTACTGGGATCTAACCTGGACAGACTACTGGGAAATATCCACAGTAAATTACAGGAAATGACCGCGGCAAAATACGGTATTTATTGAAAGAAATACCGTTTAATATTTACCCATAATACTGGGACCTAGCCGGATCTGGCAACACTGCTACAAAACGGTAATTCTTTCGATAAATAACCACAAGACGTATGTATGTATATGTAGCCTAAAGTTATTATTATTGAGAGAGAGAGAGAGAGAGAGAGAGAGAGAGAGAGAGAGAGAGAGAGAGAGAGAGAGAGAGAGAGAGAGAGAGAGAGAGAGAGAGAGAGAGAGAGAGAGAGAGACAGAGAAGAGAGAAAAAAAGAGAAAGACAGAGAAAAGAGAGAGAAAGACGGAGAAGAGGGAAAAAAAGAGAGAAAGAGAGAAATAATGAAAATCAATCTCTCTCTCTATTTACATTTACTCTCTCTCATTTCTTACCTAATTGTGTGTGTGTGTGTTTCTTGTCTCTCTTTCTCTACGTGAATATAATATAAGGAGAGAGAGAGAGAGTGTCACGTAGAATTTTCTCACTTTGTTTACAGACAGTATCGTCGACACTTTATCATCAGCACTCAATTTTTCAACGGCACACACATTTTTTTTTATTATTATTATCAATATTATTATTACTATTATTATTATTGTTATTATTATTATTGTTACTATTGTAATTATTACTATTATTATTATTAATGTTATTATTATTATTACTATTATTATTATTACTATTATTTTTATTTTTATTATCATTATTATTGTTATTATTATTATTATATATATTATTATTATTATTGGTCACGCCCAAGGGGGTGACCACAGTAGAAGTGTCTCAAGTTTTCCCTGTTCCAACACTCCCTCCTTACTTGGTCCATTCTTCCTCTGCCACTCATGTTTCACTCCTTCACATATTCTTCCACTCTGTTCCAACACTCCCTCCTTACTTGGTCAAACCCTACTCTGTTCCTTATGTTTCTCTCCTTTACATAGCCTATTCTCCCACTCTGTTCCAACACTCCCTCCTTACTTGGTCAAACCCTACTCTGTTCCTTATGTTTCTCTCCTTTATAATATTCTTCCACTCTGTTCCAACTCACCTGGAACCTAACCTGGGCAGACCACCGGGACCTAACCTGGACAAACTACCGGGACCTAACCTGGATAAACTACAGGGACCTAACCTGAGCATACTACCAGGACCTAACCTGGACAGACCACCGGGACCTAACCTGGGCAAACTACTTTAAATTTTTTTTTATATAATTTTTTTTTTATATAATTTTTTTTTATATAATTTTTTTTTTATATAATTTTTTTTTATATAAATTTTTTTTATATAATTTTTTTTTATATATTTTTTTTTATATAATTTTTTTTATATATAAAAAAAATTATATAATTTTTTTTTATATTTTTTTTTTAATTTTTTTTTTATAATTTTTTTTTATAATTTTTTTTATATAATTTTTTTTTATATAAATTTTTCTTATATAATTTTTTTTTATATAATTTATATATAAAAAAAAATATATATTTTTTTTATATAAACACACACACACATCCCCTACCCCTACACACACACACACACATATATCCCCTACCCTCACACATACACACACATCCTCATCCCCTACCCCTACACACACACACATATATCCCCTACCCTCACACATACACACACATCCTCTACCCCTACCCTACACACACACACACACACACATCCCCTACCCTCACACACACACATCCTCTACCCCTACACACACACACACACACATATATCCCCTACCCTCACACATACACACACATCCTCTACCCCTACCCTACACACACACACACACACACACATCCTCTACCCCTTCACACACACACATCCTCTACCCCTACACACACACACACACACAGATATCCCCTACCCTCACACATACACACACATCCTCTACCCCTACACACACACACACACACATATATCCCCTACCCTCACACATACACACACATCCTCTACCCCTACCCTCACACACACACACACACAGACACACATATATCTCCTACCCTCACACATACACACACATCCTCTACCCTCACACACACACACACAGACACACATATATCCCCTACCCTCACACATACACACACATCCTCTACCCCTACCCTCACACACACACACACACAGACACACATATATCCCCTACCCTCACACATACACACACACACACATCCCCTACCCTCACACACATACACACACATCCTCTACCCCTTCACACACACACACACACACACATACAAAGGTCATATTATATCCGGTAAGTATCCTTAACTCAGTAACTAACAAAATGTTTTGGTAATGAAAACAAAACAAGAAAGATTATTTATAATATATATATTATAGTATATGTATATTAAGTATATAATGTATAGTATTAATATTATAGTCATGTATAGATTAATATATTATTGGTTAAACTTACTAACATATAATACAACTGTTTCTTCAGGTTAGGTTAGGGTAGGTTAGGTTAGGTTAGGTTAGGTTAGATTAGGTATATAATAGTTAGGTTATAATACTAATACTTCTTCAGGTTAAATAACAACATTGGGTGCTTCAATTAATTAAGAGAGTTAGTAACACTGTTGATAAATCTGGAGCCAATGAGTCCTCTAAACTATTCCAAGCAACAGGACTCCATTATGTTGTGTTATTCTGGTCCTGTTTCCTGGCATACTTTGGATACTCCTAAAAATCCGACTTTGTTCTTTACTCATTCTGTCTGGTTATGTCTTACAATTAATTAACTAGATGTACAGTCACCATCAAATAATATCTACCGACACTTTCCTTCCATCGTACAAGTAAATCAGTATCATATCAAAATATAATCATACAACAACAACAACACCTTACATCAACTCAACCCCCTCAATTATTATTATTATTATTATTATTATTATGAGGTGCTGCAAAATCATACACGTGTTGTTCTTTATTACCAAGATATTTACTACGAGGGAAGGAAAGTGTGGGTGGATATTATTATTATTATTATTATTATTATTATTATGAGGTGCTGCAAAACCATACACGTGTTGTTCTTTATTACCAAGATATTTACAAGGAAGGAAGGAAAGTGTGGGTGGATATTTGATTGTAGATGTACATTCACGTGCCATTATACGTATCCAGGTTTTGTTGTAGAAGTTTGGAATCATGGGACATAACCAGTGAACCAATTTATTACACATATATATTTATGTTTCATATTTCCTGGAGCTGATTCAACACTCCTTCAGGAAATTACAAGTAAACATGGATACTTTTATGAGGGTGCGGGTATAGGGAGATAGGCTTGGTGGGGGGAGGGGGGGTTAAAGGGGTGCGGGAGTAGGGGACAGGCTTGAAGAGTTTAGGGTGTATGTGGGAGTAAGGGACAGGCTTGGAGAGGTTAAGGGGGTGCGAGAGTAGAGGACAGGCTTGGAGAAGTTTAGGGTGTATGTGAGAATAGGGGACAGGCTTTCTACCCACCCTAAGCCTGTCCCCCTATTCCCGCACCCCCTTAATGTGTGGTACCTGTTTATTTACAAGCAGATCTCATTGTTGTTTATATATAATTACTATATATTTGTTATTCCTCTGTGGGTACATAAGGTGTTTACATATTCCACCTCCGACTGCTTATATATTTAGTCCTGCTGGTGAGAATGTTCCGATTTCTTCCTACTTATGATAACCTTAGATACACGCTATATATATACAAGTCTGCTACACATGACAATATATGATACACTTTGTTGATGTAATGTAGTGTATTATATGGTATTGAAACTATAGGTAGTAATATTACTTTAAATCTAAATCACTGGATATTGAACATGACTATTTTCGACACAGAATAATGTCACAGTTCATTCTGCCTAGACATACAAAGCACATATTACCACATTGTACTATCAAGCTCATTCCCAAGTTGTTGGTGTTGTTGTTGTTGTTGAAGTTCCTCAAGCTGTCTGGCCGAGCAGCCCCGAATTCTGAAGACGTTTTATTTATCTTCTTCCATATAATAATCGAATGATGCATAGAGACTGTTTATACTCTCATTAGTGGACCGTCCCTCTGTTGTCATTATCACGGCTGGCCCCTACACGAGCTATAAGTCCCAGGTCAGTCACTTCCCAGTAGATGTGTTTCTCAGGGTCATCTTCCATGGGGTCGTCTTGTGGTGAGAGATGTTGCTGGTTGTTGTGGAAACTAATGATCTCTGTCTCGTTTCCCAGTGGAGATTGTGCCTTGTCTTCCTTGTCGGACTTCAACCTCTTGTAAAGGACATAATTATGGACAACTATGATAATGAGCAACACAACCCCGGCCACACCAGCTGACACAGAGATAATAAATAAAGGAGAATAACCCTCCTGGTCAGGTTGGTACTCCTTGGAATCTGTATCGATGTCACCGTTTGTTGGAGTTGGCAGTGAAGGGGATGGCGTGGTCCAATGATCTGATGTTGTCTGTGATGTTGGCTGTGGTGTTGTCTGTATTGGACCAGGATTGCACCCAAGAGCATAGTATGGATAGCCTTTGAAATAAACTTCAATATTTGTGGCTTTATTCGAAAATGTTCTTTCCATTTTTATAGTGTCGTTAATATATACTGAGTAAGTGTAACCCTTCAAACCTTCTTTCTCCTGCAGCTCGGTGTGATGCCAATCATATTCGTTGCCAAACGTATATTTTTCTATCTTTATTCTTATTGGCGGAAAAGAGGGAATTGTGGTGATAGCAATTTCCATGTAACCGAATATTAGTCCTATCTTCAGGTATAAAGGGATATTTATTGTTAAGTTGATATTGGCCTTGCACTCCTGGTTCCTTACGGGTGATGTCACACTGTAAACATCACAGTTATGACTGACGTATGCCTTCTCTAAGTAACATTCATGGACCTTATTCCCAGCCTGTCCCTCTGCCAAAGCCAACATCACACTAGGCAGTAACAAGAGGAACATTTTATAGTACATCCTGACTCGTGTTACAGCTCAGTGTAGGTCAGAATATGACTTGATAGTTCTGGGTATATATTCCAGTGAAGGTTACAGCTCAGTGTAGGTCAGAATATGACTTGATAGTTCTGGGTATATATTCCAGTGTCTGGGTATATATTCCAGTGAAGGTGACAGTAGACAGAACGTGATAAACAACAAACACGATTCAGTCCTTTACTGGAGGAACGACTTGTACATCCTGGCTTGGCTCTTCAAGTCTGAAGATTCCTTGAAAGGTCTGGGTACATTCCAGTGAGGGTGACAACAGGGAGAATAGGTGCTGCTGATGGTATAGCGGTTAGCACACTCGCCTGGCACGCGGAAGATCCTGGGTTCAATTCCGGGGTTAGTGGAATTGTTGGACAATTTTCCCAGCCCCTTATTTCCCTGTTCACCCAGCAGTAAATAAGTACCTGACTATAATAGCAATGATAACATGCTACCTTGTAGTCTGGGAGAAGATGTGTTGACTATAATAGCAATGATAACATGCTACCTTGTAGGCTGGGAGAAGATTTTGATTGATGGATATTAGGCGCCGCAACATCGAGGTCCTATAGCGCCAGAAAAAGGTGATAGAGAGGTGTGACAGCAAGCAGTAAGGAAATGAAAAGAAAAGAGGGACAGTTGAAGAACTGAAAGCTAATGGCTGGGGCCGAAGGGGCTGGGAGAAGATGTGTTGATGTAAACTATACCCAGTACACTTCTCAACTATCCAGCACAAACCGTCCTCTTTCGTTGACTTAATTTTGCAGTTCTGTCTTCACTTCACCAGTTTTACGAGTCGTACAATCTTCACTAAAACTTGTTGATGTGTGTATATTTGTGAACAGGGAGGGTAGTTCATTTTAAAATCAGAGAGCCAGTTTCTTCACCAGTGTGAACAGTCTTCACGAAACTCAAGAATTCACATTTTTTTTCATTTAGAAGGTAAGTAAGTCTCTCTGTAGCTCTACTTTCGTTTGTTTCTGGGTTTCGACTTATACCAGCAGTACTCGTCCACCTTCCACTATCCGTTCTGTACTCGTGATTTTCTGAGTTCATATATTTTCAATTCAATCCACATTTGAACTTAAGTGTATCATTTGTGTCGACGATTTGGAGGGCTACTGATTCCTCCAAACTGTGACAGAGTAAACAGACTACAATACTTCAACAAACACACAAGGAAGAGACCTGTGTTCTGTTATGGTGCTTCGAGGGTTGTGTAGTTGATTCCCAAAACAACCACAACACAGGAGCTCCTTAAATGTCCAACGAAGCTCTTCACACAGGAGCTCCTTAAATGTCCAACCCAACTCTTCACACACAGGAGCTCCTTAAATGTCTAACCCAACTCTTGACACACAGGAGCTCCTTAAATGTCCAACCCAACTCTTCACACACAGGAGCTCCTTAAATGTCCAACCCAACTCTTGACACACAGGAGTCCCTTAAATGTCCAACCCAACTCTTGACACACAGGAGCTCCTTAAATGTCCAACCCAACTCTTCACACACAGGAGCTCCTTAAATGTCCAACCCAACTCTTGACACACAGGAGCTCCTTAAATGTCCAACCCAACTCTTGACACACAGGAGCTCCTTAAATGTCCAACCCAACTCTTGACACACAGGAGCTCCTTAAATGTCCAACCCAACTCTTCACACAGGAGCTCCTTAAATGTCCAACCCAACTCTTGACACACAGGAGCTCCTTAAATGTCCAACCCAACTCTTGACACACAGGAGCTCCTTAAATGTCCAACCCAACTCTTCACAGCATTGGAGAGTTATCAGCATCTGAGGTTAAGGGTCAGTCAGTAACACAGGTTTGGTTTGTGTACACTTCACCTCACTACAACCAGTGACAAAGTGTTGTCTATAGGATATCCTATTCCTCTCAAACTCATATTATCAGACGACATCTTTTTATGTTCTCGTTACTCACTACATCATGGGAAAATCCAAGACTCTTATTGGTTAGAAGTTGGGAAATACAGCAATAGGCAACAGTAGTGACATTCATCCTGTTGCCTTTCTATGACTAATTATTATTTTTTTACCTACAACATTTTGTTCAATACCGTGTTTCCTTTCTCATTCCCCTTTTGGTTCCAATCCCCTTTTACTTCTTCAGCTTTCCCTCCCTTCCATCTTCACTATGGGGGTGCGGGAATAGGGGGTCAAGCTTTGGGGGGTGCAGGTTTTTTTTGGGTCAAGGCACTCCAATGTAACAAAAGTGAATTATCACCTTAAGATTATAATGTTAATGTTTGGTAAAATGATTGGCTAAAAGAGAGAAAAAACAAACAAACACACATACACACACACGCACACACATACACACAAAGACATTAGAATATCCTGACGTCGCTACACATACACACACATGTACCCCCTCACACATACACATACACACATCCCCTACCCTCACACCCATACCAACACATGTACCCCCTCACACATACACATACACACATCCCCTACCCTCACACACACATATCCCCTACCCTCACACACACATACACACACACACATATACACACTTCCTATATCCGCTGCAAGTCTAGCCTCTCTGCCTCTCATTATCTTCACCCTCTCGACTTCACTCAAAATAAAATATTATATAAAAATATAATATCTCTCCTATCATGCCTGGCTCACTCCTAAGTCGATATCATAAATCATGCAATCAGTCTCGATGGTCCAGCAAACGAAATTATAGTAAAAGTGCCGAAGTGGACCTCTCTGTATAATAGATATTTTACTGTCATTACCCACTATTTTGGACCATTCTAAGACACTTTTCTTCTATGGTTTTTAGCTCCAGCCTCAGCCGAGAGCTCTAGGTCTTATCGTAATTATTGTTCTTCTTCTTGGGGCGACAACTTCTTAAAATGGTTAAACTGACTCACTCACTCCCATCCATTTTCTTTTACCGACATTGAATCATTTTTTCAACCGAGAGGGGGTTCAACCGAGAGGGGGTTCAACCGAGAGGGGGTTCACCCTCAATAAAAAGGGATCATTTTCTAATTTCAATATAACCATATGAATACGAAAATCCAAATAAAACATGATTAATTTTTTGAGACCTTTACATATGGATATTTTATAATTTCACTTGAATCATTAAGAGCCGGAGCTTTTGAAGGGTTTTCCTTCATGTTCTGGTTCTCCTCAAATGCCCCGTTTTCGAGATATGCCCCATTACAAACATAATTTGGAAAATAGTCTGACCTGACCTGACCTAACCTAACCTAACCTGGGCAGACTACCGGGACCTAAACTGGGCAGACTACCGGGACCTAAACTGGGCAGACTACCGGGACCTAACCTGGGCAGACTACTGGGACCTAACCTGGGCAAACTACTACAACATCTCGAAATCGAGGCATTTGAGGAAGAAAAACCATAGAAAAAAAGTGTGTTAGAATGTTCCAAAATAGTGGGTAATGATAGTAAAATATCTATTATACAGAGAGGTGCACTTCGGCACTAATACCGAAATTATTATCATCAATAGAAAAATTATATGTAAACAGAACACTAATGGATTGAGGTCCTTGTAGCAATTTTCTTTGTTTATCTCAACACACACACACGAGTACAGTCTCGAGAAAAGGTGTTTAATTTTTTCTTAGTATTCTTCTTTGTATATTCTTAGTATTCTTTGCTCTCATTATTATCTATATGACACCAGCAAATAATACTAAGTTTTCCACAAACAGTACCTTCCTTATCACGATAAAACAACAACATCAACAACTCTCTCTCTCTCTCTCTCTTTAAGAATAGATATAGGTTCGTCTCCCCCTATTGTGTATCGAATCATGTGACTGCAACTGTACACACATACATACATACACCATTTCCCTCACGTATTACTTCTTGGATGTTATTGTTGCTTTCTCTAAAATGGTAATCTTTATGGTGACAGAGTGTACGTGGCAAACATCCTGCTCAGGACTGTATGTATGTATGTATATATGTACGCATTAAGGGGAAAGTTCAGTGTTGGCAAATCTGGAGCAACTGATTCCTCCAAATTATTCCAAGCAACAGAACACCATTATTTTTGTTCGTTTGGTCCTGTTTCCTGGCATACTTTGGAAGAATCATGGCACTCCAATGTAACAAAAGCGAATCACCCCTTAAGGTGGTAATTCTTATTTGGTACATTGGAGTGCCTGGATTCCTCCAAAGTATGTCACGAAACGGGCCCATATGAACAAAAATAATGGTGTCCTGTTGCTTGGAATAGTTTGGAGGAATCAGTTTCTCCAGATTTACCAAATTTCCAGGGTTTGTGGAGCTACAGTGGCCTGACCCGCCGGTATAGTAGACAGCTATTGTCGGTCTCTGTATTTGCCACACACTAATGACTCTTGGGTTTTTATTAGAGAAGGCACCCCTCCCTACTCTGATGATTGTCTGATACCTCTGACAGTGCGGCATCTTAATGCCGAGTGTCTCAGCCTTGGGGACCTTCGTCGTAGTCACCTTTTTGAGTACCGGGTGGGTGACAGTTCTTACAGTCTCTCCCAGGTGCTCGGGGAGGAGGCTTGTAGTGTGGGACTTTAGTAACCTTTATTAACCCTTAATTCGCGGGTGCAGAGAAATTTCGACAATAACAACAAGTATGCGGCCCCGTGGGTGTTGGAATTTTTCGACAGCACAGTTTTTAAATATGTGCGTTCCCTAACAAACTAGTTTTTGGCTGGCAACAGTGATGGTGAGAGGCAAGGGACCATCCCCAACCTGCCCAGCTACTTTTTTTTTTTCCTATCACCCATAGTGGTGGGCATTAAGGCATTCATTTATTTTTAACTTTAGTACAGTATGTTTATAAGGCCGTCTGATAGGAGTGTTCCACTCCTCTCTGATCTGGAAGATGTTAGGGTCACGTCGCCGAGAGATGTGTTGTTGGAACACCCAGCTACCACCAGTCACTCTTACCCGAACAGTGAGGGGGGAAGGACATATTTTCATCACTCTTCTTATCCTGAAATTATCATATATATACTGTACGTAGAATTGACAAATACATTATGTTTCATATTGTTGTGTTGAAATATGAGATTTTGACATGTTTTATAACGAAATTACTGTCTAAAGATGTATGTACATATGTAAATAGAGTATAAAAGTGAATTTTTAGTCGATATCTGTCTGATTTGGCTACCCATCCTACAGATGTCACTTTAGTCTTCTGGATTATATCAGGAGACACCTTTTTAGCTCCGGCCTAAGCCGAGAGCTCTAGGTTTTATGCGAATTATTGTTCTTGGGGCAGCCACTTTTTAAAAGTGGTTCAACTCACTCACTCACTCATTCACTCACTCTCTTCCTCCCATCCATTTTCTTTTACCGACATTGAATCATTTATTATTATTATTATTATTATTATTATTTTCTTCTTGGGGTGACCACTTATTAAAAGGGGTTCAACCAATATTTAAGAGGTTCAACCGAGGGGTTCACCCTCAATAAAAAGGGTTCATTTTCAATATTTCAATATATCCATATGAATACGAAAATCCAGATAAAACATAATTAATATTTTTGAGACCTATACATATGGATATTTTATTATTTCACTTGAATTATTAAGAGCCGGAGCTTTTGAAGGGTTTTCCTTCATGTTCTTGTTTTAATTAATATCCTGTATCATGTATTTATATAGCGTGAGTGGTTTACAAGTTATTTGTTGTCAAATGTGTTGTTTTCATAGTGACTGTGAATGCAGGAGTGATTCCCACAACACACCATCTGCCACGTGCTGAGATAAGGCTTAACCCCTCCGCGACGGGATAACTATGAATAGCCAATCTGTCAGACCGGCGGCTAGTCTTACTATCCCTACTGCCTGTCCGGGCGATTTTGGCCGATTTTTCCAAAATCGCTCTATTCCACTTACTCTGTACGTCTAAACTACGATACTGAACAACTTAAATTTGATGTTGTTAGCACCATCAACTCTTTCTCTTTCCAATAAAACCAACCCCAGCTTTCTACAACTCTCCGTTGCCGAGAAATTAAGTGAGGAATGAAGGGTAATTTCTCGTGTGAGCGCGGTTGCGTTCGCATAGGTGTAGTGGCTCTGACGACAACTGAACGCGGCCCGCGCGGGTGGCGGTCAGTGTTGTAAGTAAGCATGACGCAATACAGAATCGGACACGCACGAGAAATCTAATCCACATCCATCCATGTTCACAGTCAGTAACACACTGACTGACGATGGTGATTTGTAGGGCTGATGGTGAAGTATAGCCAAGTAAAAAAAAACCCGCCAAATTGGGCTCGCAAATGTCGACATTGGCAATAGCGGTGCTTCATCCCGCCCGGTTACCACTTGGGACTGGCGTACAACACTACCCGGGCGCTCCAAAGGGAGTGACCATCACCGCAATCCGGACCGTAGGGGTTAATGGTTAACGACACCAGTCCAGTCGACACCTTGTAATTCGCATAATATTTCATTACTAATTAATTTAAAGAAATAGAAATATGGAACATTTACAACAATTCCTTAATACTAATACAACACTATCTCAAACCTTCGAACAAAGCATATTGAGATAAAATGTATATTAGTGATTCACAATTTCCCAGAGATGAAGTTTGGGTAGTAAGGGTACCCTGCCTATTGTGTTTCCATAAGCTTCTGAATGTTTCTCAAAAACTATAGCTTAGGTTTTATTTGTTCCCTAATTTTGCTTCTCATAATAAAATATTGGTTCTTCTATTTATTTTTTAATGTGATGTTGTGAAGAAAACACTTTTGTACCTGGACCGGTATTCACAAAACATCTTACACCCGTAGTTTTAAAACATTTGAGGGCCCTTACTGGAGCTCTATGAACCCTCCAAATAATCCAGGCCACAAAATGCTTCAGTGTTTCGAATAGGGAATCTGTTGCCTGGAGTAGTTTGAAGGGTTCATATGTTTGCTTTAAAGACCTCACCCCAGTGTTTCAGGTTCAATTTCGAAGCAGTGAATGGTTTTGATATTCTATTTGTATGAGCTCTTGTTATGATTTCGAAGCAGTGTTGGGTATTATTCCTCACCATGAATAAACACTTACGAACAAAATTTTAAGTTAAAGAGTGAACTTTGCTTTAGTGAATACGGCTCCTGGCAGATCTAATCAAACCTAACCCAAGGTTCCCCAGTAAAACATCGTCTGTATTATAAGGATTCATATTCTGTATTATAAGGATTCATATTCTGTATTATAAGGATTCATATATTTATTTTGAGGCTATATAGGTAACATAAAAACTGAGAGAGTAATTCGTAAAGTACAAACAGAAATTACCTATTATTGTAAATTAACCAGGATTTTTTTATTGTCCAGTCATAACAATCATATAAATATCACAATTCCATAAACATTTGTAGATGAAGGAAAATAATGTACGATTGTAAATTTTTTAGTAACGTAAATGAATAATTATTGACATCAAGTATTAAATATTAACTCGTTTAAGGGTGTGTGGGAATAGGGGACAGGCTTGGGGGGGGGGGACTGGGGGGGGGGAATAGGGGGACAGGCTTGGGTTTTTTTGGGGGGATAGGGGGTTGCGGGAGTAGGGGGACATACAGGCTTTCTACCCACCGCAAGCCTGTCCCCTTATTCCCGCACCCCTCAAACTCCCCCCAAGCCTGTCCCCCCTATTCCCCCACCCTCCCTAACCCCCCAAAACCTCCCCAAGCCTGTCCCCCCTATTCCCACACCCCCTTAATGAGACCACTAAAAATGATATATATAATCTTGAATAATACATGAATAATTAAATAAACAAAAAGATATATTGAAGCAGCATTTTTATCACACAGGAAAATATTCTCTACTACTTGGTCTGCAAATAAGAGTGGGAAAATTTCTCTCCAAGGAAACATGTGAGACTCAACCATAAACCCAAGAATAACAAGTAGAAGCCTCCCTGTACATGGTTCAGACTCAGTACCACCACTCCTCCTCCTTCTATCTGTGGAGGAAACAACACACATTAACCATTCATTCATTACTTTTAATAATTTCTACTGAGCTGAAAGAAACAATTAATAACGTGTTGCATTCTTTATCACTTGCTTTGTCATTACCTTTGTTGTCGGTAAAAATAAAGCATTTTAGAGAAATAAACATAATGGCTTCACTTGAACTATAAGCTTTGTATGGATTAATGTTATTGGATTCATCTAATTACATGAATCCAGATAAAGGTTAGGTTAGGTTCTGAGTGATCCATTGATAAAATACGAGTGTTTACTTTGGAGCAGCTGCCAGATATCGCTACACACCAGTAAATTTGGTTGCAGTCTTTACTTGGGCAACTGTACGTACGCCATTACAGCAGTGGACAACACCAAGGATACAGGCCCGTAGTTTTAAAACATTTGAGGGTCCTTACTGGAGCTCTATGAACCCTCCAAATAATCCAGGCCACAAAACGCTTCAGTGTTTCGAATAGGGAATCTGTTGCCTGGAGTAGTTTGGAGAATTCATAGAGCTCCCTCCAGTAAGGGCCCTCAAATTTGTTAAAACTACGGGCGACAGACATGCAGGTGACAAGGAAGCTTCAACTCTCGCTATCACTAATTAAATCACTAATTACCCTAGAAGTACTACCAGTTTGGCTGGTGTCTTCAGTCATCCATTGAGACTTGGATCCATAAACAAAAAGACCTGCATTTGAAAGAGGAAAAAAATATGAACAACAATAATATTATACATAAATGATCCACCACATAATTGAACCTTCCTGAGAATAAAAAGCCTTTCTGCTAGAGGAGCCGAACTCCAATGAAACACTGAAAGTACAGCTGGACACAGTAATAGGTGGTACAGCCTAGCAGGTGAAAGATACTTGTCCCATTTGAGTAACCATTGTGTGTCTATTATCAGGTACTTGCTTTTTATTACCATCCTCAATACTGATTTCTGCCCCTGATGTCTCCTATTTGGCACTAAGGAACACACACACACACACACACCATCCTCAATACTGACTTCTGCCCCTGATGTCTCCTATTTGGCACTAAGGAACACACACACACACCATCCTCAATACTGACTTCTGCCCCTGATGTCTCCTATTTGGCACTAATAAGGAACTTGATATTGGGAGAAACTGACCATCTTTCACTTGGGCTGTACCAACCATTCATGTATCCAACTTTACCAGCATTATGAGACAAGAAATGAAATGGAGACATGCGTACCTCTACCATTTTTTCTACAAGCGAATTAGTGGAATCTTTGGATTTTGCTTTATTTTCTTTGATGCGTTGGGCAATCAACTCCCACAGCCAATATGTAGTTATCCCTGAAGCGTCCAGTCGTAGAGTAAGATCATTAAATCTATTGTAAAATGGTGCACCCAACCTGAAAATGTGGAGTAGTTTATATAAATAATCATTGTCAAATTCGTTTCCATACAACATCAATCAGCAATTTCTGTATAATGTTACATAGCTCTCAAAAGCCGATATATAATACTATGGATAATAATACTACATCACTGATAATCCTCTGTCTACTCCACCCATCATAGTTCAGTAATTTATGGAAGTGTATTTGGATAACAATATGTTATTTTTGTTTTGTTCATCAAAATGTATTCATCAGGAGTTGGCGATCTCTCTCTCTCTCTCTCTCTGCTTTGAGATAATTATTTAGAATATGAGAATAAAAGTTGCATAGACTAGTGTGTAACAAACATCAAGCAACTCGAATACAGATAGATAAATCATGATTTGATGAAACATCAAAATACGTGATTATTGGTTGCATGGACTTAATCCATCAAGACTGATGGAGCTGTTGGAAAGAGCTTGATTTCCTTTGATTACAACAATGACATTGTCAGGACACTTGGTCACTATCTTATTAGCAAGGAACTCAAAGACTTCTGTCTTGTTGTTGTTGTCTCTCAGGAACATTTTCCAGTTAGATGGCAGCTTGGTTTTGTCCATCACTCGGCGTCGATCCCTTTGCATCTCTTTGATCTTGTTTCAGCCTTCAGGCTGGAAGTCCAATAAACATCAAAAACTATATCTGTCTTCGTTAAATAGATGAGTACATCTGAATCTTTGGAACCACATCTAGGACAGCTTATTCCTCAAAGGTCTTTGATGTCTTTGGCGGTAATGAATGCACAAGAGAGGACCCATGCATCAATGATAACAGCATCACATACTGGTCTAGTGTCGGGAAGAGTAACTGTAGCTTCCAGAATGTTTGCAAGTTGCGACTTCTGACCTGTGTGGAATTTCCCACTATAACTCAGCACCACAGGGAAAGACTGGTTTTCATGTTGGAAAAACTCAAGCAGGTCACACTCTCGTGATTGGCACAACCTGTCAATTCATGGACGGCTATCTAATAGTGTAATACTACAACTAGCTATATTTCTAGCTGAAATATATACAGGAACTTATTAGATAGCATTTGGGACACTAGTATACTACAAACGACAGTTTAGGTTGGTAAACTCCATCAACAAGTATAATACACTATATAAGGTGACACTGAACCCCATGCTGAGAGTCACAGCAGTGATGTTACCACTGTACCTGGTTGTGTTTCAACATCACTCCTTTTCACATAATGTAATTAGAGCCTGACCGCATCATTTCAATACATTATCACAGATGTTGCCCAGCAATATATGTGATTATGTTGTAAGACAGTTACAAAAGTACTGATTTTAAGCCATGCAAACTGGTAACCATTTTCGAATATTAGTGCCAAAATATATTTCTCCAGTAAAAAAAATCTATTTAACATTTGGATCAATAGCATGTTCCTATTTATACACCTTTAGCACTGAAAACCCTTTATTCCTATTTTACGAGACGGCCATCTGGAAAACTGGCAGCCATTTGAGATTTTCAGTTGTGTTACGTGCTTTTCTTTCAAAATAAATCCTATACTTCATTTGTGCCAAATTTGGTGCTTGTAAAGTCATGGTCTAATGTACTGCAACACCTTCCAATGAGATGGCTTCGAAAAATGATCCGAAACTATAGCTGTTGGTGTGTGCAATTTTGGTTCATAAAATTAACTCAAATAGCTCGCTTTTATTCACCAGGTTGTAGTACATTAGACCAAGACTTTACCATCAAGTGAAAAATTCTTGTGAAATACCGAAGTAATATGCCCCACTAGTAGTCTTATTATAGATATAGTGGTTGCAGACATCTACAGTGACAGTTGGCTCTGGAACACATAGAAACAGTGACGTCCTCCATCACAGATACATACTGTCTCTACATTACTCGCGATTTGAGCATTAGGTCAAAAATCAAGGGGTCTGAATTTTCAGGTCAATTTCTCCACTTGCGTTTTGGTCACTGTAGGACTCACTTCTGTCCGATTTCAATTAAATTACAACCACAGATAGGGACCACAACACCGATGTCACCAATTGACTCTCAAGGTCAAAAATAAAAAATCAAGGTCAAAATTGTCAAAAAACTAAATATCTTCAAACTGCTATAACTTCAGTTTTTCCGATTCGATTTTGATCAAACTTTTTCTGTAACATGTTATGTTCATTTCTGCTTCTGGTGGTACTTGAGCGATGGCCGTATTCCTAAAACTCGCGATTTGAGCAATAGGTTGAAAGTCAAGGGGTCTGAATTTTGTCATACTTTCGCCAAGTCCTCGCTCTACGAGCGAATTCATATATTGTTGTCTGCCTGTTGATTGACGCCACGGCGCAATGAATAATAATAAAAAAAAATCCAACACACATGTTCCCGGGACATTATTACCAACTGTAAAATGGCTAGTCGTCTGGATAAGGTAGGTCAATTGTGTAAGGTAAAATGAGCTAGGAAAGGTAATAAAATTATTTTAAAGTATATCCTGTGAAGAGTTTTATTGCAACAGACCAAACTTCATTTTGAGGTTTTTTGTCACGCGCTTCCCGGGGATCGACAAGGGAGAACACACTCACAGACACCACACAATATACACGTCTAGCCATGGCTGATAGTGCTGCTCCATACAGGCTCCAGGCTCCAGGGAGTGATGGACACCAACTCAACACAGTTCGAACAAGTGAATTTTCCAAACCATTCTCAACGTTGAGAGGCAAAGTAGTAACTGGAATTATTATGGGTGTGTGGGACGAAACACCTTTCAGAGTTGCCACTGCACTTTGTCATATGACATTAACTTATCGAAATATAAAAGTAAATATAATTATTTCATAATATTTGGCGTCATGAAAAAAAGTTCCTCCCCTTCAATAACAGTATGTAGTGAGTTTTCCTGCAGCTCAACACTACAATTGCAAAGGTAAGAGGAACAAGAGAATTAAGGACTAAAGTTATTTTGTTTTACAAATATTAAATAAGCAAACTTTAATAGTAAGTTATTAAACGTGATATTCACAAGCATACGAAAGAAAAATCAGAGTAATTATCATGAGTTTTAACCCATAATTCTTCTATACAGCCATAATCAGATATAAACAACATTATTCATTCATACCTGAAGCCCCATCCGAAAAAAGCTAAAAATTGTAGTCCTTTTTTGCTGATAAAGAAAGGCGTCTGTCCCTTGGCGTCACTGTAATAAGATGAGATGTGAATTGTCATGTAGTACGTCAAATCGATTAAGGAGTATTTTCCTTTTAAGATTTTCTTTAGCCCTCCATCACCATCAATTTTCTGAAAAGTATACAAAAAATTTCACCAACTCGCCGTTGAGCGATATTTGTTAATTTCTCTGGAACATGACACTTGTACAGTCGGCGGTATAAGTCCTGTCGCCTCACTTGCTTCACCGAGACACACGATGTTCATAGACTCGAGATTATTAGGTGTAAAAAACGTGTGTATTTCTCGAGTCCATGAACACTGCATGTCTCGGTGAAGCAGGTGAGGCGACACGACTTATGCCGCCGACTGTACATACAAGTTATAGACAATAAGCCTTTGTTTAAAGAAATATTTGAACAAGGTTTGTGTGCTAACCTTATACAACTAAACAAACAAAACAAATAGTTCCTAAATGTATTTCAAAACATTAATTGTATCATCTTATAAAATTAACTTAGCCAATATTATCATACCGGTAGGTAAGTTAGATCTATACACTACTATATAAGTTGTTTGTATGCCAATATGTATATAGGTTACAGATGACATGTAAATAGGTTTTCCGTGGACGGTGGCTGCTTCGTAGCAAGAAATGAAATACACGTGTTCTCTGGAAGTCCTCACACCCGTAGTTTAAAAAAAATTGAGGGCCCTTACTGGAGCTCTATGAACCCTCCAAACTACTCCAGGCAACAGATTCCCTATTCGAAACACTGAAGCGTTTTGTGGCCTGGATTATTTGGAGGGTTCATAGAGCTCCAGTAAGGGACCTCAAATGTTTTAAAACTACGGGCCTCAGTCACACCAGCCATTAAGGGGTGTGTGGGAATATGGGTACAGGTTTGGGGTTGGGGGGTGCGGGAGTAAGGGGGCAGGCTTGGGGTGAGGGTGGGGGTATAATGCCTGTCCCTTATTCCCTTAAGCCCCCCAAGCCTGTCCCCCTACTCCCGCACCCTCCCAAACCCCCCAAGCCTGTCCACCTATTCCCGCACCCCCCAAGCCTGTCCCCTACTCCCATACCCCCTTTAATGGCACCCCGCACTTGAGCTACTTGTTTATATACCTCTTTTAGTAGAGCCTGAGCAAAGGTGGGCAATCACTAAATAACATCCTGTACAGTCGGCGGCATAAGTCCTGTCGCCTCATCTGCTTCATCGAGACAGGCAGTGTTCATGGACTCGAGAAATATGCACCTTTTCTACACCTAATAATCTCGAGTCTATGAATATCGTGTGTCTCGGTGAAGCAATTGGGGCGACACGACTTTTGCCGCCGACTGTACCTCATAAATGTGGTCCAAATACAATGATAGTGTAACAACTAACTATTGCTACTTTACAATTCTTCTGGTATTCCATTCATCTTAGACAATCGCATCTGACAACTGACCTCCAAATTTCTATATATTTTTTGTACGACTGGATCCGTATGTCTAGAGAAGTATTCCAATGGAATACCCGTTAAAATCCAAGATTCGATGCCCCAGCTCCATCCATCTCTTTTCACCAAATCATCCATTGTCTCTGGAGGCTTAGTCTTGGCCGTATCAACAGTGAGGTGTGAGATGAGACTGGACTGGTAACCCGTGAAGATAACCAAGCAGTAGAGAAGCCACCAACCAATTAGTATCTGCAATACAAAAAATAATGTGTACATACAGATAGGTAGGTATGTGTATATTAATGCCATAGTTATTATGTTATTTGCAATAGGCTATAACAAAGTGAAATGCAAAAAAGAAACGAAAATAGGTCATGTGTAGAGGTGAACATATTGGGATTTGTATGATGAGAGAGAGAGAGAGAGAGAGAGAGAGAGAGAGAGAGAGAGAGAGAGAGAGAGAGAGAGAGGGATAACTAGGGGTCCTAATGGTTAGTACACTCGGCATAAAGGCCCGTAACTTTAAAACATTTGAGGGCCCTTACTGGAGCTCTATGAACCCTCCAAATAATCCAGGCCACAAAAAGCTTCAGTGTTTCGAATAGAGAATCTGTGGCCTGGAGTAGTTTGGAGGGTTCATAGAGCTCCAGTAAGGGCCCTCAAATGTTTTAAAACTACGAGAGAAAGCCCTAAAATTCTTCTCTTCTTGGGTTAACTGACGTCACGTGCCCAGAGGAGCCAGAAACTGGTAGGTTGTCTGACTGACCTGTCTGGTTGGATGTTGGACAGAAGAGAGCTACAATACCAACATTACCACCAAGTTCCACTGTCTCATCAAGCACAATAATCTCGGGGCCTCGCAAAAATCACGAAAAAAAAGGCCTAATGCTATCTACTTGATTATTTCCATACATTTTATTATTATACGAATTGTTAATTTATTTTCGATACATACTCTGAACACGGGAATATAATAACTACACAAACATAGAGCTTACTACCTGTAGAGCACAACTTTTTACTAACATTGATAACGAGGTCTGTTGATGGCCATGGCATTTGGAAACTACGGTAAGTATGATTTAAATATAAATCTCATAAATTTCAATTAATAAATAGCTACTTAAAAAAAAACATGAACAGGAAAACGTTCCTTCTGGGAGCGATTACCTGACCAGATACGGTGACACTTGGCTCTGGAGGAGGAACTTCCAGGATGGCTCGAGACCACACTAGTTGAAAGATCCACAGTGTTATTCCCCACACCACCACACTCACCAGTACTCCAACCCACACACTTCCTGCAAATGCAAAACAAAAAAATATATATATATACTATGCATGCATAATCAAAATATATATTATAATGAACGCGAAGAGTCTAAAATGAAAATAAATGAAAAATATATTATGCTACCTACAGACACATCCATAGCCCTCCATTTTCATTACACTGACAGCAACTGCACAAAAACCTCCAGTACAACAACACACAGTCACTCAAACATGGTTATTCTTATTTAAACTAGTCGTAAGCTTTATTAATAGTTTTCTCAGAGATGTTGTAAAATGTATACAGTCGAGACTTTATGAAACATCTACACATTTTCACTCTCAAAAACAAATAATTGAACTACAATTCACAGCAACTGAAGTTTAATTTAAAATTATATAAAATGGGATTCTGTAAGTGAACATTAAGCGAAAACCTATTGTTTAAAAGAAAAAGACAAAACACAAAATTGACCTTTCAGTCTAATTCTGCAAACTAGGGAAATATTAGTCTAAATTTGGTGAAAGTGTAGGAAAAAATTCCGCCCCACAGGCGAGATTAACTTAAAATGTCTGTACCCTCTTTTTTCAGGCAGTATTTAGTGTTTCGTTCCACAAAAAGAAAATCCCTTTGTGACCTGAACATTTCCAAAACACACATTGATTTGGGTGCTTCTTGTGGATCGAACCCTAAAGTGATTCCCAGGTCTGATGGCAGTTTGTGGTAAAGGTGACAGATTGAGAGCTGAATACCAGCATCTATCTTTTCAATGAAAGAGCCGGCCTCAGTGTCTCTTGTACAAATCATCCTGTTTTTGAGAGTCATATGGTGTGATTTCCTCAAACTAAATTATTCGATAAGATTATTGAAAATCAGTAATAGCAGTTCTGATCATGGTGTAGTACAGGTGGAAACGAAAAATATGAAAGTTAATGGTATCCTAAGTCCTGGTTGCTGTATGGAGAAGGTGTTTCCATAATCAGAAGTTCGGTCATGTAAAACGTATCTATCTATCTATCTATCTATATCTCTGACGCCGCGTTCCCTCCGGGGACTACATTCAAGGGGATGGCCATGGCAGAAGTGTCTCCAGTTTTTCCTGTTCCAATATTCCTCTTTACTTGGTTAAGCCCTACTCTCTCTCTCGACATAAACTACAGCCATGAAAAAATCCCCAACTTTAGAAAAGCCAATTTCCACCAACTCAGAGCGATACTAAAAGAAACCGACTGGAAATGTCTGCGAGACACGATTGACAATAATACATAATGGAACTTTTTCACTAATGCGCACACAAAAGCGGTCACAGATAGCATACCATTAAAAGACCGACGTTCAGCACAAAACTTAAAGCCCAAGTGGTGGAGCAAAGATATAGCCGACTGTTTACGTGCCAAAAAGTACGCCCATAATATAGTAAAAATCACAGACAACAAGGACGACCATGTCAAGTTTACAGAATTACGAAGAAAAGACAAAAAGTTAATCAAACAGAGTAAAATGACCATTGAAAAACACGTTGCCGATCAAAGTAAGACAAACCTGAAAGAGTTCTACAGTTATATTCGACAAAAGAAAGTACTTACGTCAACTATTGGACCACTTCTTGATTAGAATGGGGACTTTACCACAGATGAAGAGCGAATGAGTAGTATCCTTAACACTTTCTTGGCATCAGTCCTTACCCTAAACCTTAAGGACCCTGTGATGTAGTCTAAAAGTTGGAGAAAAACGAGTCCTCCAAATATAGCCACGAAACACCACCTATAGGGAAGGAGCTTGTTTCGTGGCATGGTCAGGAGGAATCAGAAGTCTCCAATTTTATACACGATCACAGGGTCCTTAAAGAAAACCCGAACGATATACTCTGGGTGTATGCATGTGTGTATTTGCTAGACATGGGCACTCTCCACCGCATCTATAAGCTGCACGGGATTCACAGTACAGACAGGCTACAGACCCTAGAGAAATATAATTCAAAGACTCCAAGAAATAGTGACACAGAAATGAATAGACGGTATAAATGCTAGTGACTAAACATCGGTTTTAAACAAGTAAAACATACCTGTAAACGGTCGAATAAGTGCCAAATAATTAGGAAGAGGCTGAGGCTTCAAAGAAATGAGAGTCACCAGATCAACCGGATAACTTCTTACAAAATTGGCGACCTTGATTCGACCGGAGGATGGAGCCGCATTAGTGCACAAATCTGCTTCTTCCCTCTGCAAATATCCCAACATTCCACTAAAGACTCCGTCTCGCTCCTCACCCCAGCTACGGTTTGGCTCCTCTAGAATGATGAAACTGTAAGAATAGAATGCATAAACATTGTACCCAGTAAGTATAGACAGTCTTATTTATTCATGCTCTCCTATTTAACTCTCTCTCTCTCTCTCTCTCTCTCTCTCTCTCTCTCTCTCTCTCTCTCTCTCTCTCTCTCTCTCTCTCTCAAGAAGGCTAATATTTGTTTTTTGTGCGATGATTTTGTTTTATTGACAATTAAATATATGAATATTCGTTCATAAAAATATTTTAGGTGGATTCATGTAAGAACATCATATTTATTTAATTGTGACGAACATTATTATTCTATTTTATTCATGTATTTATTTTTGTGAACCTGCGACCCTGCAGTTTGGAGGAATTCGGGACCCTTAGTTTGAAGAACCCAGCTGCAGGTTAGAGAAGTGCACATTGCATTAACGAAGGTGGTTATAGGAGAGAAGAAAATAATGTGATGTTACATTATATAATATCTTTTGTTCACCATCATAGTGGGATAAACTAATGAATGTATATTATCCTTTGGATATTAGACAGCTATCCCTGTATTCCTTTTATCCCTCGTACTTGCCCCGTAGGGAAGTATTGTCTGTAATGATGTGGGCAATATTTTAAGGGTTTTGGCGCCCCTTCGGCCACAGCCATTAGCTTACATTTCTTCAACTGAGACCAATCCAGGTAAACAGCTACCGGTATACAGTACATGTGATACAGCACATGCATAACACATTTCACTGTGAATATATTTTATGGCATGTTGAAAATTACTAGATTATAATTTGTGTGTTATTCCATGCAAAGAAAAAAGTTTCTTACGTGAAGTTTAACTTCTCGGAGAAGGTATCTGCGAGGCGAACATCTAAGGAATCCTTGGGAATTACTGGAGTTAATGGCTGGTCACTGTTGGCCTCGAACTCGATGTACGGAAAATACATAGCTGATATGAACTTTAGTTGATGCCCATCAAAGTTGTAAAACTCATCTGTCGAACATAGATACTGCAAAGCTTAAAAACATGTTAAGCAAAACAGATTGCAGTACTGTATGAACCTCAGCTCTCAGGTATAAGTTTCAAATAAACAGATCAATATTATTAACGTACAGTCTGACACATGAATGGGTGGTACAGCCCAAGTGAAAGATGGTAATTTTCTCGCAATATCAAGTTTCTTAGTGCCAAATAGGAGACATCAGGGGCAGAAGTCAGTAATGGGATGGTAATAATAAGGAAATACCTGATAATAGACACTGGTTACTCAAATGGGACAAGTATGTTTCACCCTGGGCTGTACCACCCATTACTGTGTCCAACTGTACACCTTGATTTTAGCAGCTCATTGAGTCGTCCATCGATTCTTGCTGAGATGCATTAGAACAAAATATATTTATAAATAAAAATTATTATAAACATTATTTTTTTTTTTTTTTTTTTTTTTTTTTTTTAATATTCAAAACAAACCGTTTTCATTGAAGAGATTCAGTCCATTGACTTGGTAAGTGGACGCAGGTGATGTAAGCTTACTGTGCCTCATGTATTGCACTCCAGCATTTCCATAATTGCAGTACAGACACCGTCGATATACCCACACTTCCTGTTTTTCTCTTATCTCATCCTCTGTTAGGAGACAAATCGATTCATAAATAGTGAATGACCAACCTGGCTACACAATTCAATATTCTACGAATTCCGATCTTCCAACATTCATTGAAGTAAACATGATAACTTTGTGATGGGATCCAGTTTTGAAACAAACTTTAGACAATCCTATTTTGTGCCTGTCGTCAAGAATCAATAAAATTTCAGGTACTTCTGTATCAAGTCGTTTAAAGGTTTGATGAAAATTAGAATGAAATGCTCGAAGATTATTGATCTCTATCATCAAAATGGAAAATGAAGTAAAAGTAGGGAACAAACCACAATAAGGTAATTTACATCGTATACACATAGTCAATTGAAAGAATAAACCAACTAATACACCATCAAACCACGGCAAAAAATCTCAGTAACGAAACACAATTACACGCATTTACATTGCTATATGAAGTACAGAGTTAACTAGGTTAATATATATAAATATATATTAATGATTTTCTTAGTTCCAACTACTTTTAAATTTAGATAGAATAGAGAGGTTGGAGTGAATTATTAGGAGGACTCTACTAACGAAAGGCTTTTGGTTCCATCCTACCAAGTAGAGTTGTATAGGTTGACCAGCACCATATAATGTAAGCCATTCTTATAAAGGGGAGGATAAGACACCTTTAACCCCTAAAGACCGCAATTCGATACGACAGCCTTCACCTACAACCACAAATACAACCTGATTTTTAAAGTTATTCTAAGATTAGTTTTGTTCTTATAGGGTTGTAGAGCTTTATTTTACACACCAGAATATGAAAACAAACGTCTTCTATCTCCACTGGTTAGAGTACAGCAGCACGTCAAAGTCGGAAAATAATATGATAGTTACCCCCCCAAATAACATACGAGTGTGTATGCATGTGTTAAGCATGTTTATAATGCGTATATGCATGAGTCTGTGTACCTCGATGTGTGCTTGCATGTTTGTGTATGTAAAACGAGTATATAAAAGCACTGAAATAGACAGAAAAGACAAGTCATTATGTTCCTTCAAACACAATGTGTCTAGGCATCTCGAACGAAATTGGACATGATTTTGGACACTAACTAAACACTACGCAGATGAGGACAATGAGCGGGCTCATAGCCTTTAGTCCTCATCTTTTTTTAATATAGAAAAAAAATGGCACCTATATATAAAACAGTGTTAAATATAATATAACCAAAATAATGTAGGTTTGTGTAAAGACGAGGCTGATGTAAAGCTTTGATAGGAGTGTTGGAGTGAACAGCTAGGTACAGGGCGTGGATGGTGTTTCTTAAACTGTGATGGAGGAGAACTTCCTTCACATCGCGCCTCTCACCCACCACCACCACTCGTGTCTCCGGCTGCTTTCTTAAACCATCTGTCTCCAGCAATCTGTTGTATTGAAATCAATATTGTATTATGATTTTAACAGCAACTGTAATCCAATTGTAATCACAGCATTTTTACTGTACCTTATATCAATTCCATATGCGAGATATAAACGAAGAGTTGTTAACCAGTTTGATTTCAATACAGTATATTCCATATACATTTATTGTGTTACATAGAAACTCCCTTCACCGTACATAATACGAGAGTAATAATACAGTATATTTTATAATTCATGACGTCATTTCTATAGGCATAGGCCAATATGTATCAAAATTTCTCATGATTGAGTTGCAATACACATTGTAAAGACCACTGATCTATCTTAATCATTTACGTTAAAATTATTTACAATCTTTGGATGTAATTTGTTCGTAATACGCGTGTAATAATGTATTTCATTTGCTGCATTTATTGTGTTTAATGTAAGCTCTCTTCATGACGTCATTACCCAGCGCTGGATGCGTCGTGATTGGCTACAACTCCTGGCTGCTGATTGGCTGGCTTGGGTATTAAGACGAGCACGTATGTAGTTCAAGAATATGCGCCCGGGACTCCCTCTCCCTGCCTCTCAGTTTTACCCTGCCGCTCGCGTCAAAATTCCTCAATTTCCCCTATATTCACAACGCTCTCACTCTTAACCTATATAGTGTACTGACTTCAATATAGTTTAATGCATACCTTCAACTCTTCCTCTTTCCAATGGTACCATTGGGAGGGCTGTACGATTGATAGTTGTGGAGATAGTGCGAGTTGAAGTGGACCATGTTTGCGCGCGAGACAGCGGTGTGTCTGTGTGTAGTCACGTGATTGGCTCGACTGTGGCTAAGTGTTCAGTTTCCCGCCTAACTCCCATGTCAACCCACTCGTATTACTACTATTATGTATCGTATGTCATGATTACAACACTAAAAATAGTATGAACACTTGTAGGAATATATCATCGTGTAACTGTCACATAGAAAATGATAAACAAACTGATTTGTACCGTAGGAAACACGTATATTTACCATCACTCTCCTCTGCCTGGGCGTGTTTTGTGGTGTTATTTTCTTATTACTACCATTATGTATCGTGTGTCATGATCTATACACTAAATAATAATTTGGAACCTTGTAGGAATATCATGGTGTCACTCACGTACATATATTCACTACGGTATTGTCTTACGATCGTTAGACAACAAATTCGGACAAGGGCAATTACTTAAAAATCGCCTAGCCATCGTGGGGTCCCAGAATCGACTGAGTGGGTAGCGGATCGATATTGTGAGTGTATTTTCTCGCCCAACGACAAGAAAAACTAGCCCTACAGGGCGCGAAATAGCGCTAAATCGCTGTGGCGGTAGGTGCTGTTACCCGGTTCCTTACGTAAGACGCTCTATCACGTCAACCGGTCTTTAGGGGTTAAACATAAGATCAAATCAATGTAATATTCCTACGTTATGATAGGCTCTTTAAAGACCATTTCTTCCCCAAACCCATCTGTGATGTCACATTTGACATAAAAAACACTAAAAAAATGGGGTATCGATTTCCTTTGAAAATATAACTGAGTTTAAGTTGGATATGAATGGGAAGCTCTAAGTAGCACCAGCAATTCTGTGCTCGTTTCCTTCTACGAGAAACGCCAAGAATATATTTTAGAGGTATAACCTTTCAATAATGCATAACAGCTACACTATTATACAAAAGTAATAAGGCAGTGATAATTAGTAATCAGGGAACCATGTTTAAGTTTACACTAACCTAAGCGCCTTGTTGGTGTTGTTCTTGCCATTGTCCAAGTGCAGTATGAGAGCTCGGCAGGAATTAGAGTCGCCCCACAACCCATAGGGAAGATGTTCTGTTTCCAGAGATACTGCCAGCATCACCACACCATCAGCTGCCACCCTGACGTGCATTTGATACTTTTACTGTATGCATAGTCTGTTTCTAAGAACACACACAAACACACACAAACGCACACAAGCACAAAATTATATAATCTCCAAATGCGCAAGAGGAAAATGCTTCCAGGAGGCTCTCTCACCAGTACTCTGTCTTGAAACCCTGGCCAACCCAGAATGTTGTTGTTGTTGTGGAGATGTAGGTGGTATTGGTACAGTTGGACACAGTAATGGGTGGTACAGCCCAGCAGGTGAAAGATACTTGTCCCATTTGAGTAACCAGTGTCTATTATTAGGTACTTGCTTTTTATTACCATCCTCAATACTGACTTCTGCCCCTGATGTCTCCTATTTGGCACTAAGGAACTTTATATTGGGAGAAATTGACCCGGGGTGTAGGGGTTAATGCACTATTAACATTGTGTATATTGCAGCTACAGTAACTACCTGGTTTTATGTTCATTACGTTATGATGGCGAGAATGAATATGCTAGCACCAAGGGCAAGGTGAAAAAACCTCATCTTTTCTGTTATGACTGGAAACTGAAGCTTCTTCCAATGAGTTCTCGACAATATCATGGATGTTCACTATTCTTGTGATTCGTTCTATGAATATTGAAGCAAATGTGGTCTTATCACAGCATCCCATGTGCGAGGCTTATGGCTCCTCCCTTTTTCTGACAACAGATTTGGGGATCCATACGTGTATTAGGTGATAAAATAGAAACAGAACGTAATCACAAAATGTAGACAGCTAAAATTTATTACATAATGATGAGTACTGAATACTTTCTAATATAGAACATTTAGGTTAAACAAATTCGGGCTGAAATGATACCTTGTGGTTCGAAGTTGTAAACAACAAAGTTCACTTCATGCACCACTGTATCGAGGTGAGGCAAATCATCACAGTGGTGCCACATCTCCTAAAACGTGCGAACTCCTGACAAACACGGGACAGTCTGGCGAGTGTACAGTTGGACACATGAATGGGTGGTACAGCCCAAGTGAAAGATTGTCCATTTCTCACAATATCAAGTTCCTTATTAGTGCCAAATAGGAGACATCAGGGGCAGAAGTCAGTATTGAGGATGGTAATAAAAAGCAAATACCTGATAATAGATACTGGCTACTCAAATGGGACAAGTATCTTTCACCTGGGCTGTACCACCCATTTATGAGTCCAACTGTACATGGATTGCTGGCGTGTGATTGGCTGAAAGGCCACGAGATGGAGGAGGCCGGGCTCAAGGTGTCTAAAATGTTTCATATAATGGGAATATGCTTCTCGGACATGTACAGCCACAATCAAATAACCACCGACACAGTCCTTCCATTGTGCAAATAAATCAGTATCATATCAATTTTATATAAATTAAAAAAGGCTTACGTTATTTCAAATAGCTAATTTGTTATTATTAGGTACTGCAAATTCATATACATATTGTTCTTTATAACCAAAATATTTCCAAGATTGTAAAGTGATGGTCTAATGTACTGCAACCTGATGAATAAAAGCGAGCTATTTGAGTTAATTTTATGAACCAAAAATGCACACACCAACAGCTATAGTTTCGGATCATTTTTCGAAGCCATCTCATTGGAAGGTGTTGCAGTACATTAGACCATCACTTTACCTGGATATGGAAGGAAAGTGTCGGTGGATGTTTGATTGTAACTGTACCTAAGTCTCTCTGAATTCCTGACTCAGATATATCTTTATTCAACAGTGTTCTTGACTAGTTACTATAAGTTAGGCTCGTCCACCTGAAAGAATGCTTTAGGGTTTAATTTGATGTTTGTATTAAGTGTTTGTTGTAAATAACTGGATAGTTTTATGTCTGGGTTTCTTTTTATTACATTATGTGAGGGTGTAAGAATTCTATCCTTGTTCCATTACAATTCGTATACTACTTTGTTAGTGAATTTCATATGATCAGGGAAAAATATTGGTATATCTGTGATGAAAAGTGGCCCTTTATTATTTTGTGTATTTTCACTCTACTCTCAACCAGTCATTTCTTTGTGCTGATGTAACAATTTGTATTACCTGAAGAGAGTCGATGCCATAGACGAATGAGGCGTAGTGGTCAGCAGTATCAAATGACAACCAGATATATGTTGCCTCAACATGTGATTCATCGTCACATCTATGTGTTCTTCAGCCCAAACTTCAGCATAAGTCCTGGGAATCACAGCAGTCAGTAGCAGCACCATCAGCTCCTTTAACTTCATTCTTGTATCTAGCAATATATATATATATATATATATATATATATATATATATATATATATATATATATATATATATATATATATATATATATATATATATATATATATATATATATATATATATATATATATATATATATATATATATATATATATATATATATATATATATATATATATATATATATATATATATATATATATATATATATATATTATTATTATTATTATTATTATTATTATTATTATTATTATTATTATTATTATTATTATTATTATTATTATTATTATTATTATTATTATTATTATTATTATTATTATTATTATTATATGGTGTCTCATGAGTTTATCAGGTAAATGAAACCAGTGCATGTTTATATAATTCTAAGCATAAACTCTCTATAAGTATGGGTGTTTTAAAGCAGAGATTACTGGTAATACAATTTTCAAATCTAGTGGGTAGAGACACTCCAATTAAAATCTAAAAGAGCACTGGATGAGCAGAGGAAAATGTCAATGGTGGTTTTATAAAGTCCTAGTAGTATTATGAAAATGTGTCACATCTCCCATATTTAAAATCCCTAATCCCACATCCTTAATACAAGAAGCAAATAAAATGTCACCCTACAGTGGATGACGGCTATTAACGTCACCCAATAAAATTAAGGGAGAGGGAATGGTCTGTACAAGGTGATTGAATATACCCTTTTTAACAGTAACAATGGGAGGAAGGTATTGATTGCCCACAGTGTAGAGGCGGTCCATAAAAATCTTAACTGCAACTGGAGCGTCGTCGTGTCAAACTCCAGGGCCCGTATTCACAAAAGCAAAGTTTACTCTTAACTTAAAATTTTGTTCGTAAGTATTCATATATGACGAGGAAGGGTACCCAACACTGCTTCGAAATCATAACAGCTCATATAAATAGAATATCAAAACCATTAACTGATTCGAAATGATCCTGAAACACTATGCTGAGATCAGAAATGCAAGTATACGAACAAGTTAAAACTCTAATAAGTTTTGTGATTACTGGCCCAGGCTCGTGCATGGAACTGTGGTGACACTCTAAAATGTCATAATGTATGTAAATGTAGTATTAAGCATATATTTCTTTTGGTTCTTATATTTTGTAATTATCTATGATTGTATATATATTAATGTATATATTAGTTGTGAAATGGTGGATGTGTAATATGTTTTACACGCCAAGCTTCAGTCATTTGTTTGGTGGTTTACTGCTTCAGTCATTTGTTTGGTAGTTTACTTCTGGGTTGGTTTCTTGAATACAACTCACTTACTCTCACTACGTCTTCAAGTTAGCACGTCGGAGCAGTGTCCTCCTCTTGTACTATTATTATTGTGTCTGGGTGAGTTTACATATTGTTTTTCTTGTGTTATAAATGTTGTGTATATCATTCGATGTAATGTTGTTAAGTGAACTTTGTATTATGGTAAACATATCGTGTCGGGATTGGGCGCTTGTTGTGTGTTCATAATATTATCTCTCCTAGTGTTTTATCACCCAATCAACACTTGTAGTGTTTAACATTTCTGCAGTTACTTTGTAGCTATGTATGGTTTGTGATATATTTGTGATGTATGGTTGTGGGGTGGGGGATCAACCCTATATAATGATGTCCTTGCCAATTTTAAAGCTTTATCCAAAAATAGTTTGGGGTATTTTAATATTATTCCAACCATTTTTGACCTAGACTTTACTATACTTTACCAGCAGGTATAGACAAGGAAGAAAGTCTGGCATTGTTAGCAGCCGCTACAATGGGTAATTAATTTTCTGTTTTATTGATATGCAATTTATTCTGTAAACATGTTAACATATTTCCATCAAACCGCAAATATTACTGATGAATGATGTATGAATTTCCTTTAACGCTACAAAAAACATATTCATTTAAAGTAATACATACAATAAGTCTTCAATGCAAGATGAAACATTATGCAGAGGAGCATGCAATTGCCTTTCGCACTATTTCCTAAAATCTAATAATCATTATCCTTTTAATAAAGAACTCTGTGAATCGGTTTGGCAACTACGCATTTTCTTGTGAGTTATAACTACAAGAGTTCATGAACATGTCCTCCAAAGTTATCCTCTGGAACTGGAGACAAGAATTAATATTCAACCACACGTCATGCAAACTACTACAATCCTATTTTTCTGCGTCCTGCTCATTAGTATTGTTTATTAATTATTGTCTTATCGCTCCACACCATGGTGGACAACATTTTTGCGGACTGCAATGGTACAGGATTTGAGGGCAATTATCGATTTTGTAAGGAAGAATTTCACTTTGCTTGTCCCTTTGTATTGTTTTATTTCGGTTTCGAAGTGGTGATAACTGTATAAGAGGTGAAAGAGATAAGTATCCAGGTAATTTTATTTCTCTTGTTGTTCTAAAATAGGGATTCATCCTCTGTATAGTTATTAATCTTTGTTCTTCAGCTAATTGCATTTCGTGAAGAGTTCTGTGGAAGGATATGGCATATATTGAACCTTGTTGCCATCTGCGAATCCATCGGTACACAGTGGACAAGCTGACGCCGGTCTGTTGAGAGATGAACCTAGCTGATTCCCCTCTCATCCATAACCACACTATTTTGGCTCTTTCAGCAATCACGGCTGAAGTACTTAGCATTCTCCGTTCCATATAGGTACCCTTCCCCCTGTGAGAAAAATAATGTACATAATCAAGTACACATGTAATTAAAGTTGGAGTAGACGGTTTATTATACTGGCTATTTCAAATATTCTTTTCACAAACCATAGGACATAATTATTCAGTAGAAGAAAATATGACGAAGATAATCTATTACATTTTGAGTGAGTATTTATAATATATAAGTTATTACACGTATGCAGTTATCAATAGGTTTAAAAAAGAAAGTCAAGGTTATTTTTTTATGTGGGTAGTACGTTGCAAGTTACCTGATTAAGGTATTCATTAAATCTATTTGATTTATATGTGTGGTGTTATTTGTGTCGGTGGTAAAGTGTATTAAGTTATATTTAATTTACTTAGCTGGACAGTATAGTGTATTATGAATGTTTTATTAGCCTTGGCGTTATAGTGTATTACGTTAAATTTATATTACACTTTATTACGTCCATGGAATTGGAATATAAAGTGTCTTATAGTAAACAAAAAGATGTCTCTATTGCAATTTAGTTGACTTTTAAGGACCCTGTGTTCGTGTTTGATCATTGGAGGCTTCTGATTTCTCCTGACTATGCCACAAAACATGCTCATTCCATATAGGTGTGTGTGTTTCGTGGCAATATTTGAAGGACTCATTTACCTCCAATTTTCTGACTACATCACAGGGTCCTTAAGTTTCCCTTTTGAGAGTGTGTAGCAGCGTGAACCTTTACCACAGGGACACTTGTATTTAAGGAGAGGGTATAGTTCTGACATTTTTGGAGATAATGATTCCTTTAAACTATTCCAGGCAACAAGATACCATTACTTTTCTTCATCTGGGTGTGTTTCCTGGCATACTTTGGAGGATTCAAGGTGCTCCAATCTATCAAAAGTATACTCTCCCCTTAAAGTCTGAGAATTGTCATCAGGGGAAGGGTCACCAGAATGAATATCTGATACAGTTTCCAAGACAGATAAGCTGTTCTGTAGTGAAACGTTCTCACCACAGTAAGAAGCAACTATTTCTTGGTAGAGGTGAGAGGTGATGCAACCGAATTAGATGTTGTCAACTTGTCGCCTGAAGTTGAGTTGCCGTCTGGTAAAGTCATGGTCTAATGTACTGCAACACCTTCCAATGAGATGGCTTCGAAAAATGATCCGAAACTATAGCTGTTGGTGTGTGCAATTTTGGTTCATAAAATTAACTCAAATAGCTCGCTTTTATTCACCAGGTTGCAGTACAGTCGGCGGCAAAAGTCCTGTCGCCTCACTTGCTTCACCGAGGCACGCGATGTTCATAGACTCGAGATTATTAGGTGTAGAAAACGTGCGTACTTCTCGAGTCTATGAACACTGCCTGTCTCGGTGAAGCAGGTGAGGCGACACGACTTTTGCCGCCGACTGTACATTAGACCATGACTTTACTACCTATCCTGATGAATTGGGAGTTAGCTAAATGGAGGATATCCTGCTCGAGGAGGTACCGTACAGTTGGCTCCACTCCCGCGTTTCTCCCCTGTCGTTGTCAATGTTGGGCCAGTCAGAAATTCGAATTCCGATCCACAAGTTAAAACATTCGAAACATTAATATCCTTAGAGTGAAAGTTATGAATGTTTCGAATATTGTAACTTGTGAATAGGGATTCGAATTTCTGACTGGCCCAACATTGGCAACGACAGGGGAGAAACGCGGGAGTGGAGCCAACTGTACAGTCGGCGGCATAAGTCGTGTCGCCTCACCTGCTTCACCGAGACAGGCAGTGTTCATGGACTCGAGAAATACACACGTTTTCTACACCTAATAATCTCGAGTCTATGAACATCGCGTGCCTCGGTGAAGCAAGTGAGGCGACAGGAATTTTGCCGCCGACTGTACGTACAGTCTCATCCACTCCCATTTTCACCAGTTCAACGTATACACCCAGCATCGTGTGAGCTACCAGTTTCGACTCTCGCATCCGAAACACCTGCCAGTAAGAGTAAGGGTTGAGGCGGCACCCTCTGGGGGGGGGGAGGTAATAATAATAATAATAATAATAATAATAATAATAATAATAAAAAACTAATTTACGTGTACTATCATGGCCATTATTCCTGAACGCCCCCCCCCCCCCCCCTATCTGATGAACGATAATGATTTGTGTCGGTAAAATTGATATCGTCAACCTTTTCTTACTGTCGTCACATCCCCCTTCCCCCAACCCTCTCGGTCCCCTCCTTGTTTCTCATCTTGTGTTTAAAAGCCTCTTCTCTAATTTAGCCACAACCACCACAATCATGAGGACATAATTCATAGTTTATCGTCAATGTGTGTTTTTACATTTTTTTTTTTAAATGAAGTATCAAATCGTACAATTAGTCGCTTGAAACAGAGTGACAACAAACACAGTAAATTGAAGAGTGTTGGGAAAGGTTATTGTCCTACTGTAAAATAACAATGGCTGATGATCAAGATGAAATATTAGCAAATTTACATACAAACAACCTTGAAAGCAGCTTCAGGCTTCTACATTACATTTCGCATCCATAGATAAATGAAGTGCTAAACTTGGGAGAAGACGTGTGTAAAGTCATGGTCTAATGTACTGCAACCTGGTGAATAAAAGCGAGCTATTTGAGTTAATTTTATGAACCAAAATTGCACACACCAACAGCTATAGTTTCGGATCATTTTTCGAAGCCATCTCATTGGAAGGTGTTGCAGTAAAGTGATGGTCTAATGTACTGCAACACATTCCAATGAGATGGATTCGAAAAATTATCCGAAACTATATAGCTATGGTGTGTGCAATTTTGGTTCATAAAATTAACTCAAATAGCTCGCTTTTATTCACCAGGTTGCAGTACATTAGACCATGACTTTACCTTTACTGGGAGACAAATTGCTTGATAGATTTAGTGGTAGTGAGATGTAGTACGTACCCAGGTTACAGAAGCTGGATGATGAGATTGGCTGTAATGATTCTTTTCCACTGAAGATGAGACCTTTGCTCAGGTCTTATATACCAACAGTACCGCCGAACACGAGGACCAAAGCGCATGTCAACTCACATTAAGGGGAGAGTATACTTTTGATAGATTGGAGTGCCTTGATTCCTCCAAAGTATGCCAGGAAACAGACCCAGAGGAAGAAAAATAATGGTATCCTGTTGCCTGGAATAGTTTGGAGGAATCATAATCTCCAAAAATGTCAGAACTATATCCTTCCCTTAAACATCACTAGTCTCTGCTTCGGCTTAGCATTTTTTATTTTTAATCCATATAAGTATATTATCGGTAGCAATGTTTTCGCAATCTTTAGACAGAAGCATTACTGTTTCATACAAAATGTAGAACAAATAAATGCATTTTAACCCTTTGATATTGTAATGTTAGTTACTAGATAGTGGTAAATGACAAATAGATTATGTTGTGTGGTGTTTATTGTGTGTGTGTGTCTATTCTGTTACATATTTCTTTATTACATTGCATATGAATTTTGATATCCAACCTGGAATATGTTCAATGGTATACAGAATTTATAGCATATAGGCTGCTACTACAATATAATAATAATCTCTGTATGACGACAGTTAAGTTTATGTTAAAGTTTCCAGACTCAACACTACTAATATCAGTTGTAATACAATTATTTCGTAATTGAACTTTTTTTTATCATAATACAACTACTTATTACAATCTGAGTTATATATAGGTTTTAGGCATCATTGAGTATCGTTGGTGAATCACTAAAACATAATAACTGTTAATTCGTATGTCACTTTGTATTATTTGTATGGATCACAATATCAATATATTTTCAAAACAACAATCATGTATATGAGTTCAATATAGGCTATACAGTAACTAATGTATGAACTAGATGTTAGGAATAAAATGCAGTAAACGATAATATGAAATGATGACAAAATATTACTTAGGGAAGTTTCGACATTTAGTTTTACATTATTTGGACATAATTACAGTATTTTACACACTGCTTTTTCCTCTGATTTCATCTGATAGGAAAGTGTTTGGTATTTATTTACTTTTGTCGTTCTGTAGTATGTTGTTTCTATCTTAAATACCTACTATTTATACCTTTAACCAACCAGCCAACCAGTCAGCCAACCAACCAACCAACCAACCAATCAATCAGCCAACCAACCAACCAACCAACCAGCCAACCAGCCAACCAACCAACCAACCAGCCAACCAGCCAGCCAACCAACCAACCAACCAACCAACCAACCAACCAACCAATCAGCCAACCAGTCAGCCAACCAACCAATACTTACATATCTACCTTTTTACACCTACTTCCACACATACTTACATATCTACCTTTTTACACCTACTTCCACACATACTTACATATCTACCTCTTTACATCTACTTCCACACATACTTACATATCTACCTCTTTACACCTACTTCCACACATACTTACATATCGACCTCTTTACACCTACTTCCACACATACTTACATATCTACCTCTTTACATCTACTTCCACACATACTTACATATCTACCTCTTTACACCTACTTCCACACATACTTACATATCTACCTCTTTACACCTACTTCCACACATACTTACATATCTACCTCTTTACACCTACTTCCACACATACTTACATATCTAATTTAAGACAAAATAAAAAAATGTACAATGAATAGGAGAACCAAATTATAGAACAAGATAATTATATAGTAATTTTAATAATGTTCCTGATGATTTATAAAACCCATGTTAGATGATTTCACGTAACTGGCCAAATGCTTGTGGAGTAATGCTAAAAAATAACTCTGCCACCAGCATGACAAGGGCGACGCCTGAACCCAGGAAGAGGAGGTAGAAGGCGCCCTGTAAGTGATCCAGACCAAGAACAACTCCTCCATTTAATTCCTGTAAATACAATCAGATCATTTTAGTATGCAGTATATGTATACCTGGCAAATTGATTTTTTTTTTTTTTTTAATAATGATCCTAATACTTATTCCACCTTCCTGTCCCATAATAAGCTTCACTTACCTCTGAGTTTTGGTTTAGTCTCTCTTTTTGACTCGTATGGGTTTTTGCTCTGTTCTCCTTAACACGTTGTGTTATCAGTTCTTGTAGCCAATGATTAGTAATACCTGTAGCTTCCAGTTGTAAGGTTAATTTGTGGAATCGGTGGTAGAACGGTGCACCATATCTGAAACACACTTTAATTCATTATATGTCATGCATTATACATGTACATTCTCCTTATTTTAGATTCACTTATTATTCTAAAACAAAAACCTGAACTCAACGATCAAAACATTACCTTTCCCCTAAAATTGCATTGAGTACTATTTCTTTGGTTCTCCCTAACGGCAACCGCCTTGACGTGGTGAGGGGGCTTGCGTGTCTCTGAGACCTGGCGAGCTAGACTAGAGGGGGCTCCGGCCCCTGCTCTGCCCCGATTTCGGGGAGAGAGGGCTTCCCATGCTAGGAAGGTCGCCAGTGAGAGACCAGACTAAATGTTTCCCATGCATTATCCCGTAAGGGGGGTATTGCCTGTAGTAATGTGGGTAATACTTTAAGGGTTTTGGCGCCCCTTCGGCCACAGCCACTAGCTTTCAGTTCTTCACTATCCATCTTTTTTTTTATTATTTCCTGCCTGCTGTCAAATCACTCTATCAAGTTTTTCTGGCGCTATATGACCTCGATGTTGCGGCGCCTGCATCCTAATACCCATCAATCAATCAATCAATATTTCTTTGGTTTGATTTGTTTTTTTCTTTATTTTCCCCAGTCCCCTTCTTGTTCACACATTAATAATTAAATCCTTTTATATGTATGTAAAGTTTTCTTATATTGTGTTGTTCTTTCACAACAGGGGTGCTGATGGTGTAATGGTTAGCACACTTGCCTGGCACGCTAGAGGTCCCGGGTTCGATTCCCGGGTCAGTGGAATTGTTGGACAAATTTCCTAAGCCCCTAATGTCCCTGTTCACCTAGCAGTAAGTAGGTACCCGGCTGTATGTATGTATGTATGTATGTCCCTGTTCACCCCAGCAGTAAGTAGGTACCTGACTGTAAAAGGCTGGGGCTTCCGAAGATATGTTGATGTAATATTCTGACTGCCTTAAGGGGAGGGTATATATAGTTTTGACATTTTTGGAGATTATGATTCCTTCAAACTATTCCAGGCAACAGGATACCATTATTTTGCTTCATCTGGGTCTGTTTCCTGGCATACTTTGGAGGAATCAAGGCACTCCAATCTATCAAAAGTATACTCTACCCTTAATGACCAACACGAGTCCATAGGCATAAAGCCCTAAAATTCTTCTTCTTCTTTCACAACAGCTGATGATGATTTAACTATCCGGAATATTCTAAATAAAGCAAGATGAAGTTCTTCTCTTTGGTCCTCTCCCTTCTCTTCATAAATATATAAATATATGAAAAAACTTATGTGCATAGTAAGTTGAAGAGGATACAGGGTTATGTTTAGTTAAGGATTATTGTGTGGAAGAGTTTTTGGTTAAGGGGGTGTGGGCGTAGGGGACAGGCTTGGGGGAGGACTGGGGGGGGTGGGGGGTGCGAGAATGGAGGGACAGGCTTGGAGTGGGTAGAAAGCCTGTCCACTATTCCCGCACCTCCCTAACCCCCCCCTCCCCCCAAACCTGTCCCCCAACTCCTGTACCCCCAAAACCCCCCAAGCCTGTCCCCCTATTCCCACACCCCCTTAATTAAGTAAAGAGAAGGGATTCGTCTATTGGTTCCACACGCAGTAATATTAAATTTACTCAGAAAAAAACCCCTGCTTTTACAAACAGCACAAAGATATAAAAATTATACAAAATTAATAGTCGCATTTTTAAGAGTTTCGTAAGATAAAACTGACAGAAGGGTGATTTGCACTCTTTACCAAATTATACCTTTTTTTTGCAGATTTATTTTATTCTGGTGTTATTGTCACTGTGGTTATTTTACCTGACACCCCAACCAAATGTTGACATGAAGGTGAAACCATTTTTGCTGATGTAGAAAGGAGTGTGTCCGTTGGCATCTGCATAATAGGATAGAACGTGAATGGTGATGTAGTACGTTAAATCCAGCAGGGAATATTGGCCCTTGGAGACTTTCTCTAATGCTTCATCTGCATTCAGTACCTGAAAATTAGGCATAATTTTATTTATGCACTTGGAAAGATATTATATAAAAGAATCTTGCGATTTTATGAACTGAAAGCATAATAAATATCTGAAAGTAAAACCAATGTTTCCTATGATAGAGTGGAGCTTGTTTAATAACTTTATAGTTACATCTCTTGTTTAATAGATCAGTATAGACACATGTACAGTGGTGGTTCAGCTTTATGTTATTTACTCAAATATTTGTGACTGTCGTATGTGACTATGTATGTATGTGATTTTGTCAGTTACAGCTGACCAAACCACAGAAACAAACTGCACCAAAATTGGACCAAATGCGTAAATTTTCACGAGGAATGTTGTTAGCATGGCCCTGTGGACCTCCGAAGCCGTCAGAGGCTGCAAGTGCAGGGAGAAAGCCCACCGCCAGGTGTTTTAATATTATTACACCAAGATCTTCCTTGTTAACACTATGAAGTTATATGTTGTTCACTGAATATTGTACAGTACGTGGTCGTTGCTGCTTCAGATGTGTCATATGTCGGCCCATAATTATGACTAGGTTAAGCAGTCGATGTCGGCCTATAATCTTTCTTTTACATGTGATGTGGATCGAAAATCATCTACCGGTATGTCATTTATTTAAAACCCAAAGATGAGATAGAGGCCAAACACAGGTTTTGGAGGAGCTTCTGGTACGCCATCCTTGTTTTGGTGGATTTATGTTGGTCATAATGTAAATATATGTCTGTATGCTTGTGCTTCATTCTGGTATGCTTTCATGATGTGTGTGTGTGTGTGTGTGTGTGGTAACTTGATTCTCATGGGTTCTGCCTACCTGTATGTATGGTTGCATGCCTGTTGATTGACGCTAAGGCGCAATTAATTAAAAAAACAAGAACATGAAGGAAAACCCTTCAAAAGCTCCGGCTCTTAATGATTCAAGTGAGATAATAAAATATCCATATGTAAAGGTCTTAAAAATATTATTTATGTTTTATCTGAAATTTCGTATTCATATGGTTATATTGAAATTTTGAAAATGAACCCTTTTTATTGAGGGTGAACCCCTCGGTTGTACCCCCTCTCGGTTGAACCCCCTCTCGGTTGAACCTCTTCTCGGTTGAACCTCTTAAATATTGGTTGAACCCTTTTAAGAAGTGGCCACCCCAAGAAGAAAAAAAATGATAATAATAATAATAAATGATTCAATGTCGGTAAAAGAAAATGGATGGGAGGAAGAGAGTGAGTGAGTGAGTGAGTGAGTCAGTTGAACCCCTTTTAAGAAGTGGTCGCCCCAAGAAGAAGAATTCGGATTAAACCTAGAGCTTTCGGCTTAGGCTGGAGCTAAAGAATATATGTATAATATGTATAATCAAATAAAAAGGTTCAGAGACATCTATATACAATTATTCAGGCAATGTGCGTATGAATGGAACTAACCTCAATTTCCTTGTAAATTTTTATGACTACTGGATCTGTGTGCCTTGTGAAATATTCTAGTGGTATTCCCGATAATATCCATGGTTCAATACCCCACTTCCAACCATCAGCTTTCACTAAATCCTCCATGGTCTCCGGTGGTCGTGTTCTGGCCCGGTTCACAGTGAGATGAGATATGAGAGTAGATTGAAACCCAGTGAAGAATACCAGACAAAATAGCAACCACCATCCCACCATCATCTGTAATCAGAGTTCAACATATTTAATCTCACTTTTGCGGCGTCTAATACCAATCAATCTGGCAATATATACTTTTATCTTGGGTGGTAAAGTGATGGTCTAATGTACTGCAACCTGGTGAATAAAAGCGAGCTATTTGAGTTAATTTTATGAACCAAAATTGCACACACCAACAGCTATAGTTTCGGATCATTTTTCGAAGCCATCTCATTGGAAGGTGTTGCAGGACTTTTGACCATGACTGTACATTATTAGGGACACATAGAATGAGATTTATAGGGAGCTGTTTGTGAACTAGTTAGAATGATCAAATAATTATCACACCAACATAATTATATTCCACTGTGTGTCTACTCTGATACACTCATACACAAGTGATTAATGCAATACATATGGATATACAGTGGAGAACATGTTTCATTATTGTGTTACGTGTACCTTCCTTTAATTAATAACAATTTAGCTGGCAACACCCACTCTCCTGTACCTCTACACTCACTTCATCATTCTAGAAAACATTTATTAATTAGAGATACTGAGTGTGCAAAAAAAAAAATAACCTTCTTGACACCAAACAAAAAAGCAAGTGTATTTACTTGTCCGGATGTGCTGACTGAAGGGTCTGGGGGAGGAACAGCCAGGAGAGCCCCCCAGCCGTACAGAAGGGCAGTATTCAGTTGTATGGACTCATCTCCAGTAATATGGGACCTTGTTCGTGTCAGCAACCACAATAGTATACCCCATACCATCACACTCACTAGTATTGCCACCCACACAGTGCCTAAAGGAGTATCATTTAGGTGAGGGTATACGTATATAGTTTTGACATTTTTGGAGATTATTATGATTCCTCCAAACTATTCCAGGCAACAGGATACCATTATTTTTCATCATATGGGTCTGTTTTCTGGCATACTTTGGAGGAATCAAGGCACTCCAATCTATCAAAAGTATACTCTCCCCTTAACACACTAAATCACTGGATGTCAACACATATTATATATTACTTTATCTTCAACAAACTTCCTTTCTATAGTCAGTTTGGTTTCTATCAGATGTGGGCATTATTTTCATAATACATTAATGATACTTTTAAAATAATAATAATAATAATAATAATAATAATAATAATAATAATAATAATAATAATAATAATAAAACGTAAACACCATTCTTGGTAGCTAACAATTTTATCATCAAGCCTTCCTTTCTACACACACACACACACGCTTCGATAATTCTCATACAAAATGAATGATATAATTTAGTTTCATTCAGAAAAATGAAGTTCTTTTCCTTATGCTTCGGGATTCATATAACATGAAGGCGAAGCTTTACTGGAAGCATCATATCAGAGCTATGATGAGCAAGGAAACACATATATAAATGAGCCCCAGAGGAATAACAGGCTAAGTTTTGCCAAAAATTACTAAGATTGGCGTCTTGAAAAGTGGCGCTCAGTGCTTTGGAGTGACGAAAGCATATTTAGTGTGAGTGGAGGAGAACCTTTTAAAGTGTATCGTCGCCGTGACTCACACCCGTAGTTTTAAATAAATTGAAGGCCCTTACTGGAGCTCTATGAACCCTCCAAAGTACTCCAGGCAACAGATTCCCTATTCGAAGCACTTAAGCGTTTTGTGGCCTGGATTATTTGGAGGGTTCATAGAGCTCCAGTAAGGGCCCTCAAATGTTTTAAAACTACGGGTGTCAGACCCAACAAATCTTCGCTATACACAAAAGGTCACCAATCACCCTCCAAGTTTCATGGTGTGAAGTTGTTTTTCTATTTTCTTTTATGGTGTTGGGAACTTGGTTATTCTACCAAAGACAACCACTGTGAACAAAGTTGTATATTTCGAACTCTTGAAAGATCATTTGGAGGACTGCTTTAAAAAAATAAAAGCAGAGATTTTCCAACAGTACGGAGCTTCCTGTCACGAAGCTAAAGACGTGATTCAGTGGCTAGATGATTATACATGTGGTTGATAGAATATGTGATTGGCCAGGTCATTCTTCAGACATTTCACCAATAGAAAATCTCTGGGCCATCATCCAAAGCAAGCTACACTCACGTGACATCTCAACACGACCCAAACTTGAGAAAGAGCTCCGTAAGTGTTGGGAAGATTTTAACCCTGAATGCCTTCAAACTTTTGCTGACAGTATACCACGTCGTCTTGATAAAGTCATCGAGAGCAAGGGCTATGCAACAAAGTACTAATAACAATGGTAAGTGCAGGTTTTCATAATTGTTTAGTATAGATATATGGTGCGTCATGCATATAAACAATCTCTGTCGGAGGTACTGCCATGGGTGATAGTGCTTGACCAGGGTACAAGGAGTGTTGGTGAGCAACTGAACACAGTTCGAACAAGTGAATTTCCCAAACCATTCTCAACGTTAAGAGAGGTTTAGAAGACTCACTTTTTCGAACTCTGTTCAGTTACTCTCCAACACTCCTTGGAGCCTGGTCAAGCACTATCACCCATGGCTGTACGTAGTGATGTATAATCCGTGATAATTTACTCTGTCAATCAAAAACCAGTGTAACACTTTTCTGTTTACCTGTAAATGGCCGAATAAACGCTAGATGTTTAGGAAGAGGTTGTGGCTTGAGTGAAATGACAGTCATGAGATCTGTTGGGTAGCTTCTAATAAAGTTGGCGGCTTTGAGACGAAGTGCTGTTGGGACTATTATTGTGCTCACGTCAAATTCTTCCCTCTGTAAGTAACCACACAATCCGCTGAACTCGCCATCTATGTCCTCACCCCAGCTATTATCCGGTTCTCCGTAAATTGAGTATCTGTCAAAATATATAATCACATTCATATTTTTATGGTTAATTAGGAGGGATACTGATTCCTCAAATGTATATAATTATACCATATAACACGTACACGTCACTTTAGTATGAAAGTAGGGAAGGTGTATTTTGTACCATTTATAGGCATGTTTTGAGAATTCAGTAGCTCTCCAATTCACCCATCATCATTATCATCGTTAACCTCACTGCTATCGAAACAGAAAATGAAAAGTGAATGAGCAAAGATATGTATAAAACTACTTGTGTCTGGTGAGGGCAGACGAGATCGCCCGACTTGGTGGCACAACAAAGAAGATTACAGACGGTGGGTTTGTTGGTCAGGGGGTACAAACCTGTGAGCCAGCAGTTCCCTCGTCTGTTGCCTTCGAAGAAACAGACCTCACTATCACCCTGATTCCAGAGTCTCACTCCAACCTTACTGGAGTGAAGACGTTCTCTTGGCGCTAAGCCTTCATTGTTGTTTTTGGTGTTATTTGTGTTGTTTCTGTGTGTTTGTTTGTGTGTTGTTTCTGTGTGTTTGTTTGTGTGTTGTTCTAGGTATTGTTTAGTTATTTTATCACGTTTTTTGTTGTTTTGTTGTTTGTGGTTTGTTTGCTTTGTTGTGGTTCTGTGTGTGTGTTCGTGCGTGTTAAATTGTTCGCTTCCCATTTAGGCATTGCCTGGCTTGATGGAGATGGTACAGCAGGTTGTGCTGTTTTCTCACCTGATATGGAGTCACCTCCAGGGGGCTGAGTTGGCCGTCGTCTCTGTAACCACTCCAGCTCAACATTGTGTGAACTGTATGCTATTCTGGATGCTGTTAGTCTTGTTTATCAACGTGGAGTGAATGCTGACATTTGTTGTAACTCCAAACCCTTTATTCCCTCTCTAGTGTTCAGCCCACACACTCTACTGTTGTTCAGCAGATATTTTCGTTTTCGAACTTATTGTGTTATCATAAATTTGACTGTAACATTTTTATGGGTACCATCCCATGTAGGTTTATGTCACAATGTTACAGTTGACTGACTCGTAATGGAAGCCTGCCATCTGCCTCCTTGTGGTGTTGGACGTCCTCTCTCCCTGACATGTTACCTCTCTAGAGTCCGCTCCACTGCTCTCCTTCCTGTACGGCGACGCAGTAATGCATAGAGGCCCTTCAGCATCTCCATCACCCATTACGAGTCTGTCTGTCGTCATAAATATTCGTACCAACTTGATGTGGTTTGTCGACACCTGCTGAACCATCAGGTTTTGGAGGAGCTTCTGGTACGCCATCCTCGTTTTGGTGAATTTAAGTATAGGTCATAATGTAAATATATGTCTGAATTCTTGTGCTTCATTCTGTTATGTTTTTGTGATGTGTGTGTGTGCGCGCGCGCGTGTAGCTAATACATACGCTGTTGGAAATTAAGCGAATATATACTGCCGACTGTACATTTTAAAACATAAATTGGGCAGTGGATTTAGAAATAAATAGAGGGAGGACTGCAATAGTATGCAAGTCTACGCTAAGACAAATGAATTTCACACCCCCTTACGGGAACCGCCTGGTGAGATACTGGTGAGATAAGAAAATAGTTAATGACAAAATTGAAGACATTGAAAAAAATCAGAAATGGAGGTGGAGAGGATGTGTAGCGTGAATGAGAGATAACAAAGCAAGAAAGAGGCTAACAGACTAAGCTAATGAGACTGTAGTAAGAGAAGCAGAAGACCAACCGGAAAGTGGTTAGGCGTAATAGAAATATTTGCAGAAAAAACCTGTCAGGAATATTACTGAGAATATGATTATTATGATTATGATATGTGTAATTTTTCATACATAATAATGCATTTTATTAAACTAACTACTATTTAGAAATCAACAATAATGAATAAAATATTGCTAGCATAGTAAAATGAATAAAATAAAATCCTTACACTAGAAAAAAATGTGTTAATAAAAGTATAGATTCCATACGTATAATTCATCTTTTCAGAGAAGGCGAGGATGAGACGATAATCCAGTGAGTCGATAGGAGTGACTTTAGAAAGTGGTTGGTCAGTGTCTGGTGTGAAGGCAATGTAGGGAAAGTAATGCACTGCTATGTACCGAAGACTATGCCCACCCAAGTCCTTAAATTCAACTGCAAAAGAGAAATGTTGGAATGTAAACGAAAAGTAGTGCACTGCTATGTACCCAAGACTATGGCCACCCAAGTCATTAAATTGAACTGCAAAAAAGAAATGTTGGAATGTAAATGAATACACACATAGATATTGGATTTATGTAAGTAAGTAAGTAAGTAAGTAAGTAAGTAAGTAAATGTATGTACCCAAGACTATATGGCCACCCAAGTCATTAAATTGAACTGCAAAAAAGAAATGTTGGAATGTAAATGAATACACACACAGATAATTAAACAGTTATATATAGATTTATGCATGTACCGAAGACTATGGCCACCCAAGTCATTAAATTGAACTGCAAAAAAGAAATGTTGGAATGTGAATGAATACATACATAGATAATTAAACAGTTATATATAGATTTATGCATGTACCCAAGTCATTAAAATCAACTGCAAAAAAGAAATGTTAGAAAGTAAATGAACACACACACAGAAAAATAAACAGTTATATATTATGTATGTACGCAAGTAAATCATTCGGTACATAATAATTAAGATCTATGAATATGCAACTATCGACAGGAAATAAATCCAGCACTTTCATTTGATCACAAAATATAGAATGATGGAATGTGTTGCTGAGAACTTACTATTTAAGGGGAGAGTATACTTTTGTTACATTGGAGTGCCTTGATTCCTCCAAAGTATGCCAGTAAACAGACCCAGATGAAGAAAAATAATGGTATCCTGTTGCCTAGAATAGTTTGGAGGAATCATAATCTCCAAAAATGTCAAAACTATACCCTCCCCTTAAAAACAGTAATATTAGCGACCTGATGCTGTTGCCACAAAGAGTTCAGAATATCAGTAATTAGAGTGGTCATCACAGCTCAGGGCAATACCATCCTTCCACTTTTTCATTTTCTTTCTCTTTTTTTAGCTCCAGCCTCAGCCCAGAGCTCTAGGTCATATCGTAATTATTGTTCTTGTTCTTGGGGCGACCACTTCTTAAAAGCGGTTCAACTCACTCACTCTCTTCCTCCCATCCATTTTCTTTTACCGACAGTGAATCATTTATCCGAGGGGTTCATTTTCAAAATTTCAATATAACCATATGAATACGAAAATCCAGATAAAACATAATAAATATTTTTGAGACCTTTACATATGGATATTTTATTATTTCACTTGAATCATTAAGAGCCGGAGCTTTTGAAGGGTTTTCCCTCATGTTTTTGTCTTTCCTTCATCTGCTCAGTAGGATTTCTGTTGTCATCATCTATTTCTCCCGTTTCACATCCTCCATTACCTTGAACACATTTCTTTTCCACTCTTCTTCTCCCTGGTGGATGATTAATTAATTGATTGATTGATATTAGGTGCTGCAAAATCGGGGTCATATAGCGTCAGATGAGGGAGATAGAGATGTAAGACAGCCAGCGGGAAGGAAATAGAAAGAAAAAATAGGGACAGTCTAGGAACTAAATGGGAGTGGCTCGGGTAGAAGGGGCGCCAAAACCAATAAACCACAGGTGATGCCATAAGTCTACACCATCAGCAATTGTGGGTGACATTTTTGAAGACTAGGATTCCTCAAACTATTCCAGGCAACAGGGTACCATTATTTTTCTTCATCTGGGTCTGTTTCCTGGCATACTTTGGAGGAATCAAGGCACTCCAATCTATCAAAAGTATACTCTCCCCTTAAACAGTTTTTAAATTTGTACTCCCCCTGACATGCTTGATTCGGTTCACAACAGAAAGAGTGTAAATTTATGGTTGTTAGCTCGCGATGATGCATTTTCAGCACTCCACTTTTAAAGGTTAAAGGTTCGCTAATGAGTGGCAGTCAATGGGATAGAGTGAAGCACATACAAATATTCACTATGGTATTTTCTTAAAAATCGTTAGAGCACAAATTCGGACAAGGGCATATACTTAAAAACAGCCCACATATCGTGACGACCAGGAATCAACTGAGTGGATAGCCGATCGATATTGTGATTGTGTTTAATAGCCCAGTGACATGAAAAACTAGCCCTACATAGCCCTAAATGGCGGGAAATAGCTATGACGGTATAACACGTCAGCCGGAGTGCACGTACTGACGGTGTATCATGTCAGCCGGACAGCAGGGATTAAGGGTTTTGGCGCCCCTTCGGCCCTAGACACTAGCTTATATTTCTTCAACTGTCCTGTTCTTCCTATTTCCTTCTTGCTCGCTGTCACACCTCTCTATCACCTTTTCTTGGTGCTAATTGACCTCGCTGTTGTGCCACCTATTAACCATTTCAGGCCCCATGTTGCATTGTTTTTCGCTAAGTTCTTGAAGGCTCTTAGTCAGATCATTATAACATTCTAACACAATGTTTACGACACCCCGCCGTAATTTATGGCGGTATAGTAGTCAGGCAAATTTGTATACTTAAGGAGTTTACTCCTATGATCTTAAGTTGTAGTCAGTGAGAACACAAAATCCTGAGTAAATGTTCGGACAAGGCGAGGTAAAGTGATGGTCTAATGTACTGCAACCTGGTGAATAAAAGCGAGCTATTTGAGTTAATTTTATGAACCAAAATTGCACACACCAACAGCTATAGTTTCGGATCATTTTTCGAATCCATCTCATTGGAAGGTGTTGCAGTACATTAGACCATCACTTTACCCCCTCTTCCTAAATCCCCCACCAGACAACCTCCTCACCATCCCCCTATTACTCATATTGAATATGAATTATTAGTCTATATTAAAAAGAGATTAATTGTTCTTACTCGTATGCATTAATTAACACTGACCATCTCCGTGGAAAAGTTGCACGTTAGTTAAAAAGTGATTGTGCTTCCAGTGGTAGATATAACGAACACCAGATTCTCCGTTGTTGCAGTATAGACATCGACGGTATAGCCACGCCTCACGCCACACATGGGGCTCACCCACTGTGGAGAAATTGACTGTTATTGTTATATGTGTAAAAAAAAAAAAAAAAAAAAAAAAAAAAAAAAAAAAAAAAAAAAAAAATTTACTTAAGTTGTATGATTATTATGATAGAGATGTGCACCCCAAAATCATAAAAATTACAGTTCTCCAAACACTCTATTTAAACATTCATTTTACAGAACATTCTATTTAAATTGAGGTATCCAATTCTGCTACATTATAAATCACATCCTTATGGTATGGTGTATTTCCATAACAGAGTCAAAATATAATATACCTTAGAAATAAACATTCTTTATTTGCGCATATTAAGTTATGTCTATTTTTTAAGTTATTTATCAGTGATCATAAGATCATCAATTTATGTCTGCTAAAGCTATTAATTACTATGTTACTTTCATTGCATTGTTGAACTGCATCATTCTTGTTTTCACTAATTAAGGATAGGTACGGGACTTTAAGGTTAGGTACGGTACTTTAAGGTTTGGTACAGGACTTTAAGGTTAGGTACGGGACTTTAAGGTTTGGTACGGGACTTTAAGGTTAGGTACGGGACTTTAAGGTTAGGTACGGGACTTTAAGGTTTGGTACGGTACTTTAAGGTATCTCATGAAATACAAACAATATCCTGAAGGCTGTTGCCAAAATTAGAAGCCAAATATGACTGAAAATATTAAAAATACCCACTTCATACACTTTACATCAAGAAAGGAGATTTTATTCTGTATCAATATTAACTGTAATAAAAAAAAATAAAAAAAATAATAATAATATAAAAATTGGAATGCCTTTCAATGAACCTAAGACGGAAAAGAGTCAAGATACCTGACGTAAATAAAGGAGGATGTTATTTACCTTGTGATTAATATGAAATTATGATCACAATCTTTTAGTGGTCGATAAAGATCATATCCGTGCATAAGAAGCCATTATGGTAAAGTGATGGTCTAATGTACTGCAACCTGGTGAATAAAAGCGAGCTATTTGAGTTAATTTTATGAACCAAAATTGCACACACCAACAGCTATAGTTTCGGATCATTTTTCGAAGCCATCTCATTGGAAGGTGTTGCAGTACATTAGACCATGACTTTACAGAACAATAACCTTGATAAATGTGTCTAGAGTGTGAGAGAAGTCCAGTGTATGTTGTAGCGAGAGTGTCTGGATGGATGGCGAGGTAGAGGGCGTTGATGGTGTTCCTGAAGCTGCGATGGAGTAGGACATCCTTCACATACGGCCTCCCTCCTATCACCATTACATGTGCCAATGGATGTTTTCGTAGACCTGCCCATTCTAGAGTACTGTATGAAGCAGTGTTGTTTAAGGGGAGAGTTCGTTGTAGGTGAATTGGAAGGTGTGTGATTCCTCCAAAGTATGCCAGGAAACAGGACCAGATGAACAGAAATAATGGTGTTCTGTTGCTTGGAATAGTTTGGAGGATTCAGTTGCTCCAGATTTACCAACACAAAACTTCCCCCTTAAATATAAAAATGTGATGAAAGAGCATAAAATCATTTAGGAGCCGGTTACTTCTAAATGTTATTATATGGGATTTTTATTTTCACTTCTATTTAAGTACAAAATGCATTCTTTTGAACTGTCGTTACTGTACAATATAATTATATTTATACATAGATAAAAGTAGAGGGTGATTTTGACACCGAGTCTAGAAAGTCACCTGGTAGTTGTAGCAATGACCCCAAACATTCAGAACAGAAAGCCTACTACATACAGTACAACAAAACAGATCCCTGATTAGCACAGTACAGTCGGCGGCAGAAGTCCTGTCGTCTTATCAGCTTCACCGAGACACACAGTATTCATGGACTCGAGAAATACACACGTTTTATACACTTAATAATCTCGAGTCTATGAAATCGTATGCCACGGTGAAGCAAGTGAGGCGACAGGACTTTAGCCGCCGACTGTACAACAAAATCTGCTTCAATCCCCACTTCTCTATCTATCTCTCTTTCTCAACTGAACTACACACATACACACACGCTCGAGTACTTACTTCCTTACCGAAATGTAGTCTTTCATATACTACTATTTGATCAAATACTACATCATCATCACACTCGGTTCGTGACTCAAATTTCTTTGTGGCTCAACATTGGCAACGCTAAGTGGTAAACGCGGAAGTGGAGCCAACTGTACATGCTTCTCTCTCTCTCTCTCTCTCGTATTTCCCATCTATGTGCTGCTGATTTTTTTTTTGTATTCTGTATATAGTAAAGGAAGCTGTATGGATAATAAAACTATTTTAGTAATTAGGGTTATAAAAAAAAATTGAAAAAAAAAAAAATTCTACGACACCTATTAGCGCAGAGCTGTTTTCCCCATATTGCCACACCGAGGTGATACTAGCTGACTCACTCAGGTAATTTCAACTTCTGCCTCACCCAGAATGGATTCCTTGGGTCGATTCCACAGTGGTATTGGTTTGTTAGCTCCCCAACCAACCACACTTGTAAGGCGTCATTATTTTCTAAAAGGTGAGTATCCACATTCACAATATCTATCCAACAGTTAGATAATAATGATCACTGTATAGATTACTCACCAAATTCATTAAATAATTCACCCATAAGGCATTTACACGACAAACATTCTTTCGTTTGCGAGCTTACAAACCAAAACAAACCACTGTGGAATCGACCCCTTGATGAGCAGGACTACAATACACCTACTTTGGGTCCGTTACCACAAAGTATTATCACATCATAATTAGTTGAACTGTTATCTATGATATTATAATTGTAATAATGTTGTATACTTAATACGTCGAATTATATATTTTTAGCATTGTTGTCTTCATGGTGGTCTTACCTGAGTGCCACGTCGGTATTGTTCTTATTGTTGTCGATGTGGAGAATAAGAGCCCGGCAATTCTTGGATTTCCCCCATACTTCTTCTGGTATAATATCCTGGTGGGCGAGGGTGTCAAGCGTCAGAACAACTCCCCCGTTCATCTGCCTAAGTAATGGTATGCCTCCAATTAGCAAGATGTTTACACATCACAAAATCACAATGTTTAACCTTTAACATGTAAGAGAATCAGGAAGAGCAAGTCGGGTAGATAGAAATGTTTCACCAACACAATGCCTCACGTACAGTACTATCACTCAGAAAATTTATGCGTCTTCTCTAGCCAGCTCTCCTCCTCTCCAAGTCACTTGGATCTGGTAACAGTGTAGATCTTACACCTGGGTTGCGAATGAACCATTTTATCAGAATGACCTCTAGTCTCGAGTGAGTGATAGTACTTCAACCATCGAACATAATATTGTCCTCACTACTGCTAGCCGTATTCATACTAAGGTTTATTCGGTCCCCATTCACCTCAAACTCTCCTTCGAAGAAGTAGAGCGTCTCTTCATTCAAGCTAGGCATCATTAGGCGTTCATCCTCGCCTCATTGTTCACCAGTTGTGATGGTGCGAAAATCTGATGGATCATATCGGATGGCTATAGACTATAGGCAAATTAACACAGTTACGACCTTCCATGCTGAACCTTGCTGCAGTATTGAAGAAGACTTGTACAAATTCTCTGGAGCTAACTGTTTCTCTGAATTAGATCTGTGTAAGGCCTACTATCAAATCCCCCTGTCAGAGAGAGCAAAACCCTTAACTCATTTTCCACTCATCTTGGACTCATGGAATTTTGCAGACTACCTTTTGGACTTGTCACTGCTTGTGCTACCTACAAGATATCCCATTTGTATCTTTCTATTTTGACAACATATTTGTTTATTCTACAGACTGGACACAACATCAGGCAACACTGAGAACAGTTTTTGACAGAATAAGGACCCATGGACTTACCCTCAAGATATCAAAATATCGCTATGGATTCCCAACCATCCAGTATCTAGGGTTTATCCTTGGTGGACACTTTCTTCAACCACAACCAGATAAAGTTGAGGCCATATGTCGCATACAACCCCCATCCTCCAAGAAACTTTTACGCAGTTTCCTTGGAATGATTAATTTTTACAAAGGGTTTATTCCACAGGCTGCCTACATCACAGCACCACTGTCTGACCTATTGGAGAAGACTGAGGACCTAGAAGCCAGTTTTAATCACCTCAAGTTCGTTTTATCTTCCAGTCCTGTTCTCAGACTCCCCGACGCCAGCCTCCCATTTGTTCTACGGACAGATGCATCAAGAAGAGGAGTTGGATCTGTTCTACTCCAGTACCACCTTGGCTGCCCTCATCCTGTCGCCTATGCCAGCCGTAAGCTTCTTCCTTGAGAATGTAAATATTCTACTATTGAACGTGAGTGTTTTACAGTTGTGTTTGGTATACTGAGATTTGACTATTATCTTCGCGGTAGAGAGTTCATCTTGGAAACTGACCACAAGCCACTCACCTTTTTGCAAACCTTCAAGGGGAAGAACCACAGACTTCTACGCTGAGTCTTCAGGCTTACAAATTCAGGGTTGTTCATGTGGCCGGGGTAGACAACATTGGAGCTGATCTCCTCTCACGTATATAGAAATGTATGTTAATTCCTGCAATTCCTTATCTCAGGTGGTGTTTCCCAAGAAAGTCTACCTGAAGTAGACTCTTGTTGTGTGAGAGGAATCACCACTGCAGCTAACTACCCATCCTATGTGTGGTCCCGTCCCTGGTGTACATCTTCTCGGAGCTTCGACTTCAACCAACTCAAGACTCGTTGGCCACGTCAGCAACTCGATCTATCCTGTGTCGACCCTGCTCATGAACTTCTCGGGGTTTCGTGAGGCCTCAACCGAAGCTACAAGCAACGTACTTCCACCCATCTTCAGCAGAGAGCCTCCAGACTTGGAACTAGACGGTTCTTCTCTCTCTCACTTTACCGTTGTCCCTCGATTGGTATTCCTTCGTGATAACCGAGCTGATTATATTGAGAAAGACAAGAGTCGTAGGAAGGGAATTGTTATTTTGTGCTTGTGTACTGTTCCCAGTTGTGTGGTGTCCAACCTTGTATTTATGTTCATTGCTATACCGGAAGTGTTCCGTGAAGCGTTCTATAATGTCTGTCTGATTATAATACAAGAGAAAACTCCGTTGTTTTGTGTGTTCTCACCATTACGGCTCGTACACTACTCGGTTCTAGGCGTTCCTGGAATCCTGGAGAAGGGGCAGTGATCTTTGCACCCTTATTCTCCTCACATCCACCCTTTAGCTTAAAGGGTCAATGTGCTGGATGCTCATTCACCTCACTAGTACTTCGTAATATAAAGGCATTGGAGTTGTACAGTCAGCGGCAAAAGTCCTGTCGCCTCACCTGCTTCACCGAGACTTACAGTGTTCATGGATTCGATAAATACACACGTTTTCTACTCCTAATAATCTCGAGTTTATGAACATCGTGCGCCTCGGTGAAGCAAGTGAGGCGACAGGACTTTTGCCGCCGACTGTACAATGCGAAAGATCTGGTAAGACAAGAGGTGTATCTCAGTGTGTGAGAACTTGCTTGTCCGATACTCTCCCCGTCAAGGTCTGTGTAATGACTTATTATTATTATTATTATTATTAGTAGTAATGATCAGTGAACAGACTGGGAGAGAACAAAATTATGCATAGATCCGAAGACCCCAGACTGACCATGATCACGGAAAGTTAGATTAAAAAAAAAAAAAAAAAAAATCCAAAAACAGAATCGGCTAACTGGTGAATATGAGTGAAACAAAGGGATAGAAAGAGGACATTATTTATGTAAACTGCAGTGTTACATTATCAACACTCAACATTTTACATCTCCTAATAGTGAGATTTGGATATTTTTTACCGAAATCAATACTTCAGTGACCCTGGAAATTGTAGAAATATGTAATGTAAGTAATGTAAGTCTGTAGTAGAAAACTTTGAACCTGAGAAGGGTAGAGAAAAAAGGTGATTCGGGTTCCGTAGTCAACAGCAACACATGACAGCCGTGTAGATGTCGCTCCACCACCTCCACGACCACCTCCCCCAGCTGCTCATATGGGGACGCTGTCTTTAACAACACGACAGCCAGGATCAGCAACAGTTTATCTCGATTATCCATTCCTTGAAAATAAAGAGAAGTCCTACAATGAATTAAGGGGTGGGACAGGCTTGGGGGACAGGCTTGGGGGGGGGGGGTTAGGGGTACGGGATTACGGGGACAGGCTTGGGGGGGGGGTTGGGGGTACGGGATTAGGGGGACAGGCTTGGGGTGGGTGTGGGGAGGGGGTAGAAAGCTCTTCCCCTATTCCCGCACCCCCCCCTAACCCCCCCAAGCCTGTCTCCCTACTCCTGCACCCCACAAAAAACCCCAAGCCTGTCCCCTACTCCCACACCCCAAGCCTGTCCCCTACTCCCACACCCCCATAAAATACATTAAATTTACTCACAAAATATGATGAATAACCGCTCTTAAGGGACCCTGTGATGTAGTCAGAAAATTGGAAATAAATGAGTCCTTCAAATATGGCCACGAAACACACACACCTATAGGGAAGGAGCTCGTTTCGTGGCATAGTCAGGAGGAATCAGAAGCCTCCAGTTTTATACACGATCACAGGGTCCTTAAGGGAATAATATACTTTTGATACATTGGAGTACTCGCCTTGATTCCTCCAAACTATAGCTGGAAACAGAACCAGATGGAAAATTAGAATGGTGTCCTGTTGCTTGGAATAGTTTAGAGAAATCATTTGGTCCAGATTTACCAGCAGTGTACTAACCCCTTAAGGCTTATTAGGGAGGTGCGGGAATAGGGGGACAGGCTTTTTACTCACCCCAAGCCTGTCCCCCTATTCTCGCACCCCACTCAGTCCCCCCCAAGCCTGTCCCCCTATTCCCGCACCCCACTCAGTCCCCCCCAAGCCTGTTCCCCTATTCCCGCACCCCTCTCAGTCCCCCCAAGCCTGTCCCCCTATTCCCGCACCCCCTTTAGTCCCTTCCAAGCCTGTCCCCCTATTCCCGCACCCCCCAGTCCTCCCTAAGCCTGTCCCATACTCCCACACCCCATTAATTAAAATCTTTGAAATAAATAACTTGATGCAGACATGAGTAGTATTTCTCATGCAACATAAAGTAAATGTTTTTCTTTTGTAATGTGTTAAAAACTGTCCATATCATGAATAATAAGACCAATAAAAACACATGATATTAATTAGTAGGTTTAAGGGGGTGTGGGAATAGGGGGACAGGCTTGGGGGGGGTTAGGGGGTGCGGGAATAGGGGGACAGGCTTTTTACTCACCCCAAGCCTGTCCCCCTATTCCCGCACCCCCTTTAGTCCCCCCCAAGCCTGTCCCCCTATTCCCGCAATCCCCCAGTCCTCCCCAAGCCTGTTCCCCTATTCCCGCACCCCACTCAGTCCTCCCCAAGCCTGTCCCCCTATTCCCGCACCCCTCTCAGTCCCCCCCAAGCCTGTCCCCTACTCCCACACCCCATTAAAAGAGTATGTAGGTAGGAATAGAAGAAGATATACAGCATAAATTTGTATGGATGTAGGAAAATAACTATGTAAGTAAGTAGGTAGGTAGGTAGGTTGTAGATAAGTAGAAATATAAGAATAATTGAAGTTTTGTAAAATAAACAAGTGTACAAAGGTAAATAGGGATGAGTCTTATCTTTATTATTGAGGCCAGATGGCTTGTTCTACCCTGACCCGGTGGCATATTTCCACTCTCTGGTAGAATATAAACATAGGGGAAACAACAACCAATCAGAGCCCGTGGAGCCCAGTAGTAATGACGTCATAGAAAGTATTGCCAGCTAAATGCCCCGAAAACACCTCTGCATTCTGCAATTTCACGGGTTTTACAGAATATCTATATTAGTATTAAACGTATGTATTTAGATAAATACAAATAATAATAATAATAACAATAATAATAATAATTAACACTGGGATAATTATAACATAATAGTTGTGTAAATAATAATTAAATTACCCTCTTGGAGAAGGGGAAATGGGGTATTGATGATTCATTATAGAGAAAGAAAAACAAATGATACTAATGAGCATCTAAATTTAGTAGAAAGAATAACTATGTTTTCATAGAGAAAGGACTACTTAAAACATTTGAAACATTTATTATCTATATTAGCTAATACAAAGGTATAAGTTTATAAGCACGCCACCAAATACATTTTAATGTCAATATGCAAACATAATAGTTAATTATATATACAATACCGTCATGAAGGTTGAAGTTGGTGCTCGTATTTCGTTTCGTCACAATATAAAATTTCATGTTAGGGTTAGGACCGAAGGTTGTTAGGGTTAGGACCGAAGGTTGTTAGTGTTAGGACCGAAGGTTGTTAAGGTTAGGACCGAAGGTTGTTAAGGTTAGGACCGAAGGTTGTTAAGGTTAGGACCGAAGGTTGTTAGGGTTAGGTCTAGGTTAGGTCAGGTTGGTTAGAGTGGCTGTTAAAACATTTCACCAAAAAAATACAAAAAAAAAAAACTTGGAGGCGCTATTGTAAATTTTTACCAATACAAAACATGTATGTACAATAAATATTCAGTACTGAAAACTTAGGTGCAGGACTTAATTTATGGGGTAAATGGAAAAATACAAATAATTATCTTATACCAATATTATTGTATGATATTGTAACTTATCATTGTTTGCAATACTACTATTTTATAATCATCACAATATTAATCATCATTATTATTATTATTATTACTTTAACAATCAATTAAAATTGTAAACTAATATTATTGTATTAATGTTATCACTTTAATTATTATTTACACAACTATTATGTTATAATTATCCCAGTGTTAATTATTATTATTATTGTTATTATTATTTGTATTTATCTAAATACATACGTTTAATACTAATATAGATATTCTGTAAAACCCATGAAATTGCAGAATGCAGAGGTGTTTTCGGGGCATTTAGCTGGCAATACTTTCTATGACGTCATTACTACTGGGCTCCACGGGCTCTGATTGGTTGTTGTTTCCCCTATGTTTATATTCTACCAGAGAGTGGAAATATGCGACCCGGTGACATACTCAAACTACACACTCAGGATATGCTGTAAATATCATGCATATAGTACAGTCGGCAGCAGAAGTTCGCTTCATTTCCACATTTCCACCTACGTATGTATGAGCTATAATGATGATATAACACAATTTAAATGCAGAGATGACAGATATATATATAGCTCACATGTGGTAAATTACGTTTGTTGTTGGAATAAAGACTGGTTGAGAATGCTACTATCTAGTCATACTAACATTATTAAAGTCATGAGATGGACGCGAATTTATGCTGCCAGCTGTACATATAATGTCACAACCAGTAAGGTAAAATGGTTTTAACGTTATGATGCTATTAATAATATCCATTTACCAAATGGATGTTACATCATATAGAAATATAAGTTAGGTTATGATAAACAAAGGCTTAAATAACAAAGATTTTTTTCCCCTCATGGTTAACAATAACAAAGATTTGAACAATGACAATTTTCCCATGATAACAATTGAACACACACATTAATATTGTTCGCCTAGCCTAGAATGAACATAAACAATCTTATCCTAATACCAGACAGGGAACAAACAAACTTAACCTAAAATATACATATTCTCCCTCCCCATATATTAATACTCCGCACCTCAAGTGTCGTATTGAGATAAAACTGAGACCAGGTGTGTGTGTGTATTTGGGATAAACGCCTATCGACTTTGTAAAGATCATTAAGATGGTACCGTATATCTATAGAGTTGTAGAAAGTGTGTATGTGGAGAAGTGTATGTGTGTGTCAGGGTGTATGTGTGTGTCAGGGTGTGTGTGTGTGTGTGTTGTGTCTCTTGTCTATAAGGCTGTCTTTTATATAGCACTGGTGTGTGTTACATAGATAGGTTCGTGTAACATCATATCATTAGTAACATATTATACAAATATTACCCTCATCTAAATTTCTGCATTACATTTGATAATTATAACTTCTGTATAAATGAATATTACAGCCACAATGTACAGTTGCCCACACATGAATCTGGTACGCCTCGCTACTTGTGAGATACCTACAACAGGAAGGAAAGTGAGCAAAAGTTATGGTTTGTTGACAAGCAGACAGTAATAATATTGTACTGTCTGCCTGTCAACAAACTACATCTTTTTTTCACTTTCCTTTCTTTTGTAGCCAAGCACCTCACAATTAACCAGCCATACCAGCTTCATATGTGGCCAACTGTACATATAAAAGTTTACTACAGCGGCAGTTGGAGTCCTCTTGCCAACATGCATGATACCAAGGCCAGGATGTTCCTCTTCTATATAATGATAATAGTCTCTCTCTCATTACTGTTTCCTGTTCCTGCCTTTATTCTCTCGCTTCCGTGATCTTATACTGTTTCTCCTTGTTATGCTGTTTCTGCTGTATATTTTCTCTCCAGTTTCTTTTATCCCTCAGCCTAAGATAGCGATACGAATTAGTTCGAAAAGTAATTCTTCATTACAGCCGATGATTTCCATGCACCTCCCGTCAGGCAAGCGAGTCTCACATTTGCCGCCACACTCCAGGAACGATGGGGTGATGGTCCTCCCTTTAAGAATCCTGTCCTTATCTAGTCCGAACTTCACTTTCACTTGTCTAGTCTCAATGGCGTGGTGGTGAGGGGCCGTGTACAGACCACAAACACCTACAGCACTGCACAGCACAAGGATCACACACACCAACACTCCCATTCTTGTCACACGCATCTTTTTTTGTTGACTTGTCTGTTGTGGTTCTCGAGAGTGTGGTTGGGATTTGAGAGACGGTATTGTTAAGTTACATCACTTTCTTCACCTTTTATGACGAACAAGTGATATTATAATTTGTAATCCTTATGGACCACACAGCCTTGCACACACTCCAAGAACAACTTCAAAACACAGAAGCAGTCACTGTAAATTGTTTCCACCTTTTCTTTTAATAAGGATTAAGTTTCGAAAGTAGATATAAACAATGTTGGTGAGTATCCTTATAGAATGGTGTTGTGTAGAACGGGACTGAGGCCCTGGGGAACACCTACTGGCTGTCTGGCTGTCTGGATGAGACTGAGGAAGTCTGAACTACCGGTGACGTGATAAATAATATTATCAACCCTTTATTTCCTACACATTGTGGAGTCTCCAGTAGTCCTTACTTTACTTACATTGTGGTGAAAACAATAGGAATATTTTTACAAGTTGCCATAACTCGATTTCAAATTTTTTACTATCACCAGTGTTTATATCTGGCTACTTTCCCAAACGTCTTGTCCCTTGGTGGTCACCAGTCTGCACCACTGCTGTGCGGGAGAAGAGCGCTGCTTTATCTCACCTTCGTTGCAATCGTGGGGACCCAGCGTTTTTGGAGGACCTACGACGGGCTAAGGCTCGGGCTAGACGAGTTTTAAAAGAGGCACGACGTGCATCTTGGAATACTAAATCTCCACTCACCCATGTGTTCAGGAGAATCCGCAAGATGGCGGGGAAGTTTTCTCCTAGTTCTCCAAATATACTAACTTAAGGTCAATGGAATTAAGATTATGGATGGTTTGACAGTGGCCAATACCATGGCGGAGGGTTTTGCTAGAGCCTCCAGCCGTGACTCTCGACCTCTGGCTGTCAGGCATAAGTTAGGAGCCAAGGAGCGCACTGTCCTGGATTTCTCAGGGAACGAGAATGAAAGTTATAACAATATATTCACCCTGAGAGACCTGCATTCTGCTCTCTCTCTCTCTCTCTGAGGCGACACTTCTCCTGGGCCAGACAACACCGTTCCACTACAGACGCTCTGGTCAGGTTGGAAGCTGCTGTATGCACGACATCAACACCTTGTCTGTGTATTCTTTGATTTAGAGAAAGTGTATGACACTACATGGCAATATGGCATCCTGCATTTTATGCTTTCTTTTGGAGTTTCTCAGTGGTCGTAGAGTTTCTGTAAGGGTTGGTACAGCTCTCTCAGCATCTGTTGCACAGGAGGAGGGCGTCCCCCAGGGAAGTGTCCTCAGTGTCACATTGTTTGCAGTAGCAATTAATGCCATTGCCTCATCCCTTCCGGATGGTATAGCCAACTCGATGTACGTTGATGACCTAGCAGTCTGGTTTGCTGCCTCCCGTATGTCAGTGGTGGAGCGGCGCACGCAGCTTGCCCTTGAGAGTGTCACTTTGGACTGGTTCTCATGAGTTTCGATTTTCTCCTGCCAAGACAGTTGCTATGCACTTCTGCCGCATCCAAGATGTCCACCCTGATTCGGACTTATTCATGTATGGTCAATGGATACGTTGTGTCGAGGAGACTCGCTTTTTGGGTCTCCTCTTTGACAAACGTTTGACTTGGGTTCCTCACTTACTGTATAGTGCTATTATTTCTTTACACAACCAAATAACAGCGTGACCTGCCATAAGTTGTTGCAAAAAAAAAAAAACCCACACACATCAAACCTAAATTTGTTAAGCAGAACAAATATCTGCAAGTTCCGTCTATATCTCGTATTTGTAGTACATATACTATAATTTGTCACGTAACCGTTATTCAAAGTATTGTAGTTATATATTTACCAAAGAATTATTTATCTTTTTAAATTACGCGGGCTTTGCATTATCTAGAGCCCGGACAATGTTGGAGAATTGAAAGCATCCCATTATAAAATCTGCATTGTGGAAAATTCTCTTAACCTGGTGTTGACATTCTCGTCACCCGTGGTTTAAGGGTTAAAAAATGTACGAAGAAACACACTGTAATCAATTCTTTATATATTGATATTCGTGTAAGTTATAAACAAAATCAAAGGTTTGATCAACTTTTTAATATGATAATGTAACAAAAACAACCGAAGTAACATTATAGTATACCTTATTCATATTGTATTGTTAAGCACCAAACGCCGTAAAATACACTATTTTTTATCCTTTTAAACTTGTTCATAATAATTCGAACAGAATCAGTAGCATCATGTAGACGGAACATGTGGTAACCTGGGTGATATATCGGCTCCTTTCCCCAATATGGTGGATTAAAATACTCACCACAGACTCAATGCAAGAAAACGTATTTATAACCTATACCCCTAGATAATGTTTACATATTTTCCTGTATTGGGCTGATAGGAGCTATACTCTGTTCAAAACTTGTGTTCCTTTTGGCCTCTTATGCTTAGATAGATAGAAATAGATATAGATAGATAGATAGAAATACATAGATATAGATAGATAGAAATAGATAGATATACAGACAGATAGAAATAGCGATAGATAGACAGATAGAAATAGATAGATAGATAGATAGATAGAAATACATAGATATAGATAGATAGAAATATATAGATATAGATATATAGATATAGATAGATTGAAATAGATAGATATACAGACAGATAGAAATAGCGATAGATAGACAGATAGAAATAGCTAGCTAGATAGAGGCTAGTGGAACACAAATTTTGAACAGACTATAGTGTGTTTAAACCAGAATGTGATTTCCTTCGCTTAAAACCCATGTAAGAGTTTCCAGAAATTATTTGATTGTTTGATATTAGGCGGCGCAACAGCGAGGTCATATACTAGAAATTGTTCGATAAAACCTACTATTTGCGTTGGCAAATAATATATTATAATATATTATCTGTGGCTTAGCCTTGCCAGTAGGTTAATTTGTAATTGTTATTTTATACTACTAGGATTAAGGTGTCTTAGATTTTTTGAAACCACAACAATTAAAATGCTCAGACAACATGACTATATAATCAGCCCAAGGAAGTATAAAATCCTTCGACCGGCTTTACTGACAAACACCAAGGAAGATGAAGGGTATAATGACCCTTGTATTTAGCCACCATCAGTGAATTCGGAAAAGCAGCTGTTTATCTGGTTTGGGTTTTGCTCAAATTTGGTAGCTGTGTCAGAGAAAATACATATTAAATAATTATGAAAAATTGTGAAGATGGGTATATAAGTATACATTCGAAAACTCATTTATATTGATATAAAGCAATCCTATATACCGATCAAAATAACACATGACTTAATCCAATTAATATTTTCACTATTACAAAACATGAATTCTACATATTTTGTATCATTGCACTATATCTTGTTGTAGAATTGGAAGAGAGGTGGGCCATGTTCCATGATGAAAGCAGTGTTGTACCTCTTGAAAATAGTTACAGAATTGAAATGGAATATGATGGCGTGTGGGAGTAATATCGTTTGGTTTATCTGTTGTATGTGATATTGTCACAGGTGAAGCTTGATTTACTGATAAAAATGGTAAATCTGATGCCGATGGCAGTCTACCAGATAGTGCTAATGGTTTGTCTATTGCCCACGTTGTTGTAAGAGGTCTCTCCTCAGTCCAAGAAGGTTTCCGAAGTGTCCTACTATAAGGTTTAGTTTCGATTGAACCTTCTTCCTGCCATCGTCGAATCCAGCGATACACAGTGGAGAGACTGGCGCCGGTTTCCTGGGAGATGGACCTGGCTGAGAAACCTCCCAGCCACAAACACACAATCCTGGCTCTTTCAGCCAAAATAGATGGACTATTGGACATTCTGCATTCCATGTCAATGTCTTCAACTCTGGAGGGAAAAGAAAACTTGTATATATAAATAAAATAGCACAATTTAATACATATTTGGCTTTAACGGCAATATTCGATAATTAAAACCGTGATATGAATATGTGAATCCTCACATAAAATAGTAAAGGTCATCATCTGTCACTGTTATACAGTGTTATGATTTACGTCTAAATATTATTAAGGAGCTGACCATAAATATTGCTCTCCGTTGGTGTAACATCATCTACAGACTACAGCTTTATTGATTCTCAGTAAATATAACTTCTTTACATAAATATATATTTGTTTAGAGAAATTTAACTGACGAAATAAACCATGAACTGAAGCTTTACGGCCACAGACGTCAGCGGTGCAAACGGGAGCTTACTTGCTCGTCCGCTGAAAACAGCCACATTTCCGCTACACAGACGCCTCCTTGGTGTAGCAGATAGTGTCTCGAAATTCCTGGAGGCAACTGTACAAACTGCATCCATTTTTCAAGGGACCAAACCAAGCACCAGAATACAACTCCTTCCTCCTTACCCTTATTCTTCATGTTATTTTGACTTCTTGCCACAGCGATGATGTTTGTGTATATTGTAGTTACTCTTTCTTAGTTGCTATGTCATTATGGAAGCCAGAACTAGGAATTTCCTATATAGGTTCCCTAATGTTTCACAATCTATTCGACCCCAAGTTTTTAGTTCCTCTTCCACTTCTCTATCGTGATTATAATACACTGATACAAAATGACTATTATTAATATTTTGTTATAGAAAAACAGTAACCAAATTGGGTCATGTGTAGTTTTGCCAGGTATAGGATTGTTCTTAAGGGGTGTGTGGGAATTGGGGGACAGGCTTGGGGTTGGGGGGTGCGGGAGTAGGGGGACAGGCTTGGGGTGGGTGGGGGGGAGGGGGTAGAAAGCTTGTCCCCTATTCCCGCACCCCCCCAAGCCTGTCTCCCTACTCCCGCACCCCCCCAAAAAAACCCCAAGCCTGTCCCCTACTCCCACACACCCTTAATCAATAAAAATTAGTTTTCGACGGTAAATCTATGCTGCAAGTTTTCATATTCCCGGTGAATACACAATACAAATTATACCGTAATCACAAATCCTAAAGGATGTAAATAAGACGAATGGTCAAACAACAGACAGAGGAATGACCATATAATAAAATCAAAACACAATTTTCTTACATTAATATCCTCCTGACTAATAAGTTGTAGTAAGGCCCGTAGTTTTAAAACATTTGAGGTCCCTTACTGGAGCTCTATGAACCCTCCAAATAATCCAGGCCACAAAACGCTTCAGTGTTTCGAATAGGGAAGCTGTTGCCTGGAGTAGTTTGGAGGGTTCATAGAGCTCCAGTAAGGGCCCTCAAATGTTTTAAAACTACGGGTGTCTGTGTTTGCTTACCTGTGAGAGAGGAAGTAAATGAGTTTGGATGGTGAACGAGACTGGTCCTGAATACTAACATACACACCAGTTGTCTTCATTTTATATACTGTAGTTCTCATGGCCACGCCTCTTGTGCTTCATCTCTGACGTCACAAAAATTCACCTTTATCTCGTCTCTTTTATTTAGATTTTGTAATAACATATCCTTTCCACACACAGACAGGTGTTTATAAAGTAATGAGTGAAATATAATGTTTATTTTAGACTATATAGCTGCATTCGAAATATTTATCTTTGTGTGTGTGTGTGTGTGTGTGTGTGTGTGTGTGTGTGTGTGTGTGTGTGTGTGTGTGTGTGTGTGCAACATATTATTTATTACTTTTCTGATATGATATATAAATCAAAAGACATACAGAGGGAAAGTTTTATTGGAAACATTATTATACAAAAAAATGATAATCAACAGATAAAAATGAAATTACTTCGTTCCTTGTTTTTGTTTGTGTCTTTGAATTGAAGATTTGACACTGGAAATATTATTAAAAGAGGAGAATAATATACTTTAATATACAGCAGTAATAATAATTCACAACTGTTTCCTCAACTTTTTCGTAAAATGTGTGATAATCATGAAATTGCAATCCATTGTATTAATTTTGTTTTTTTTTAAATATAAAGGAATACGTTTGTGGGGGAATTATGCCAACAACAAAATTACTGTAATGCGATGAAATACATAATTATGAAATACTTGTATCATTCAATCCCTGGTTCACTTGAGTTCGAAGCGAGAGATCTGAAGCAGCAGGGAGTTTCCAGACGACTCATAACCTCAATTGATTCGAAATGTGTGTAGCTCGTTCAGAAACCACCTGCTTCAGATCTCGGGAGTCGACTCAAGGTGGGCAGGGGAGTGTGGATTGCAAGTGTAAAGTATATATAAGGCAAACAAACCTAGTTATAATTGAAAGGCAAATAAATCTAGTTATCCGCATCATGTTTCTCTCAAATTACATTAGTTACTCGAGTTAATTAGAGAATTACTAATCTAGAGAATTAGTTTATTATAATATCTCATTTAATTATGGTGTGTACTTTCCTTACATATTATATAAATGCTGTCCAACACATACTTCCATAGAGGATGATAATTGTAAACAGTAAACTATTAACTGGTTTTACATAAAGACCATCTCGATTGCACTGATACGTATTGTATATAATGTCGTATTAACATAATCATAATCACCCATGAAGGGGCGTATAAATATATAATCAGTTCTCTCTCTATTTCCTGACTTTCCTCCATCCATGTCCTCTCCAACTTATTATAATTTAGTGACTTTCTCTCCTAGCAGAGTAAGAACAGCCAAACCACAACCCAGAAATAACAGGTAGAAGGAGCCTTGCATGTGATCCAAACTCAGGACAACCGCATCAGTGTCATCCTGTAAACAAAATAAGTAATACTTTTATTATTAGGGACCCTGTGATCGTTTATGGGGCCAGGTGGCTTCTGATTCCTCCTGACTATGCCACGAAACAAGCTCCTTCTTCTCTATAGGTGTGTGTGTTTCGTGGCCATATTTGAAGGACTCATTTACCTCCAATTTTCTGACTACGACACAGGGTCCCTTAACATTGGAAGAGCGAATAATATGTGAAGTTGAAATCGGGTTGCCAACTCAAACATATACTCCTTGTAACTCTCTTCCACACTTGCCTATCCTTCACCAGTTCTTTTCCTTCATTCGTACTTATTCCATGTTTTCTTATTCCTTTTTGTTTCTCTGAGTCATAAAGGTGTGTGGGAATAGGGGGACAGGCTTGGGAGGGTTTTTTGGGGGTTAGGGGGGTGCAGGAATAGGGGGACAGGCTTTTTACCCACCCCAAGCCTGTCCCCTTCTCCCACTCCCCCTTAAAATCACTCTCATACACATTCTCACTAGTTTTGTATTTCATTTCACTTTCATTTCACATACTATTTAATTTCTCTTTCCTCAATGTACTCTCTGATTTGCTTACATCACCCCAATCGTTTATTAATAAGGTTTATAATATATATACAGGTTTTTGAGTATAGAAATAATACATCGGTACCATAACAGTATACACAATTTGAAACTAATATTTTACAATAAAAATATTATGTTTACTTGAAACACGTGTTGTTGCTGTTATTGTTTTTTATATGAATGAGACAGCTGTTTGAGCCTCATGTGAAAGAGGACCAATTACTGAGTAACCTGTTTTATTTTAACATTTATACATACATACAAATTTAGATGTTACTCTATAATATATATATATATATATATATATATATATATATATATATATATATATATATATATATATATATATCCATTTTTTTTTAATATAATATATTTCAGTAGTAATAACTTTATTCATGTAAACATCAGTTTAACCCTTATTATTATTACTCGATTATTACCCATATTTCGCTTGTAATTTTCTTCTCTTGACGGCTGCACTCTCTCTCTCTCTCTCTCTCTCTCTCTCTCTCTCTCTCTCTCTCTCTCTCTCTCTCTCTCTCTCTCTCATGTGGGAGCTGTTTGGTTTATTATGTTCAAGTTTTGGAGACTACGGCAATGTTTGCAATACATTTCCTTCTTTAATAATTATATGTCTTCAGAAATCTTAGCTTTAAAATGTCCCTATAATCTTACCTCTCCAAAATTTTTGCGATCAGCCAATTTATCATTAATTCTGTTCTCTTTTATCCGCTGTGAGATTACGTCTTGCAATAAATATGAAGTAATGCCAGCAGCTTCTAGTTGTAGAGTCAGTTTATTGAAACGTTGATGAAAAGGAGCACCTAACCTGAAAAATAAGTATCAATTTGTAGTTTTCTATATCATAATTCCTGCCTCCTCCATAAATTGTGATTTCATTATACTTATGGTTTTTAAATAATTTGATATTATTTAGTCGTAATTCTTTTTTATATATTAGTTAAGTTGACGCGTTCTTTTAGTAATGGTGTGTTTATAATTTGTGTGTAATTTAGTTATGATGTCTGTCCCTTTCGGGAGTTTGTGATTTTGTTAGTTGAGGATAATAATTTTGTGTTGGGCGGTATATGACCCTAGCTGTTGCGCCGACAGATGCCTAGTTGCATCAATAAATAAATTCAATTCAATATCATAATTCCTTTATTGAAATCAAAATATGTTGCCGTAGGAATATAATTCTATTCTTATAATTTAGGGAAAGATTTACCCTCATGAGTGGATAATATCAACAAGCACTAAAGCCACTGTGATGTGTAGACCAGCGACCTTCCATTGACTATCGTGACACTACTGGTATAAGACAGAGTTACCTTGTCTATACCTTACCATAGTACTCCTCAGACAACAGTAGTAACATTAGACATCAGTAGTAACATATCACCTCATTTTAAGACATCAGTAGTAGTATATCACCTCATTTTAAGACACCTACAGTCACCTAAGAGTATCCTCACAGCCCACAGATGAGCCGCCTAAGGCAGAGGCTTACTCCAACCCCCCCCCCCCCCCCACACACACACTCTTTTCCTATTATTTCAGGAGGTGTTGGAAACCAGACAACAACAACAACAACAACAACTCTCATGTAAGCTATTTCCTTTTTGAAATTTAGTTTACATGGACTCTGTGATGAAGTCAGAAAATTATAATAAACGAATCCTTCAAATATTGCCACGAAACACTAGTTATTTGGACAAAGGCTGTTTTGTAGCATACATAGTTAGCAGGAATTAGAAGCCTCCAATTCTCATATTCAAACACAGGGTCCTTAAATGCTTGGTGTATGTAAATTAAATAAGGCTATTATAGAGTTTGGGCTGTGACGACTTTTAGGAGAGTAAAAAAAAAATCTATGAGGTCCACACCACGTGACACTTTTGTTTTCTGTCGTTGTTATAAAAATTCAGGTGATTTATGTTTCTACGTTCTTAAATGAATATTGTATTATTGAATAAGGAGGCCAAAACCCGCTCTTAAGGGGGAGTGGGAGTGAGGGACAGGCTTGGGGGGGTTTTGGGGGTGCGAGAGTAGGGAGACAGGCTTGAGGGGGTTTTGGGGGGTGCGGGAGTAGGGAGACAGGCTTGGGGGGTTTTGGGGGTGCGGGAGTAGGGAGACAGGCTTGGGGGGTTTTTGGGTGGGTGCGGGAATAGGGAACAGGCTTTCTACCCCCTCACCCCACTCAAAGATTGTCCCCCGTACTCCCGCACCACCCAACCACCCCCAAGCCTGTCCCCTAATAATCCCCACCCCCTCTTAATTATTAGGTGATTAGGTGGGATTGATTGTAACTATTTTATAAGCAAACATACATTACCTGACACCCCAGCCAAATGTAGCCATCAGACTAAATCCCTTCTTGCTAATAAAGAATGGCGTTTGTCCACGTGCGTCAGTGTAGCGGGAAGCAATATGGATGGTGATGTAATACGTTAAATCTAATAACGAGTAATGATTTTTTAAGACTTTGTTCAATCCCTCATCAGACGTAACCAGCTGAAAAAAATGAGATAACATTAGATATATATATGTTGCCAATACATATACACTATGTAATGAAACGCGATTATTTGCTTATGTTGACTATGTTGAATCATAAATAGAAGTATATAATTAGATAGATAGATAGATAGATAGATAGATAGAGCGATAGTTAGATAGATAGATATATAAATAGAGATAGTTAGATAGATAGATAGAAATAGATAGATAGATAGATAGTTAGATAGATATATATATATAAATAGAGATAGTTAGATAGATAGAAATAGATAGATAGATCGATAGTTAGATAGATAGATATATAAATAGAGATAGTTAGATAGGTAGAAATAGATAGATAGATAGATAGAGAGATAGTTAGATAGATAGATATATAAATAGAGATAGTTAGATAGATAGAAATAGATAGATAGATAGATAGTTAGATAGATAGATATATAAATAGAGATAGTTAGATAGATAGAAATAGATAGATAGATAGATAGTTAGATAGATAGATATATAAATAGAGATAGTTAGATAGGTAGAAATAGATAGATAGATAGATAGTTAGATAGATAGAAATAGATAGATAGATAGAGGCTATAATGGAACACAAATTTTAAACAGACTATAGTATCCGAGACGGGGAAAATACTGCAAGTTTTTATAAAGTCCGTTTCCAATACTCACTTCATCTCTGTACCCAAAGTCCTCAGTATCTCATTATACGGTAGCCTAATTAAAAGGAATATTACTGATTTATCTCTCTAATTACCTGCTCGCTTTCCTTCTGTGTTTTCCTTTTCATTGTCTACAACATCAATAAACCTCGCTTTTAGCCTCCACCTGTACTTGAAATTACGATTTGCGAGGCCCCGAAATTATTAAGTGAAGTTAAGAGGTTTCGAGTGTTTCTCACTAGACTGAATTAAGGCAGTATAGCTTCATGGTGCTGGGTACGTCCTCCCTTTCCCGCTTAGTCTTAGTACTATATACCTTTCACATCCTCGTAACCATGACCCTTTGGCTTTTGGGTCAGGAGGACTATGGAGATGGGCATTGATGACTTCCAGATTTGTCATTTGTGGGTCCCTATAGGGTGGCTCCATTTATTCAGGCGGCAGGCTTCCTTCTGTCATGTCCAATTTTGCTGCCGAGGTCTTGGACATTTTATATGCCCTACCAGTAATTTATACTCTCCCTCAGCCTTCTTTTACTATTTTTGGTGATTCCTGTAGTGCCTTGCAGGCCTTGGGTAATAATTATAATGCTTCCCATCACTTGGTGTTGGCCATTCTAGAGTGGCTGGTCCTCCTGGGACATTGTGGCCGCAGTCACACTTTGTTGAGTCATGGCCCATATGGGTATCGATAGGAATGAGTGGGTTGATGCCCTGGCTAAGGTTGTGGCTTCCAGTGCTGGATAACCTTCCAGACGTCATCCCGAAACTGTTGTAGACCTTCGATCCTACATACTACATACTGTAGATGCTGCCATTCGTTCCTGTTGGTATTATAGGACAGATGGAACACCGTCTGGGCTAACAAGTTCTGTGGCATCCGTCATTGGCTGGGCTTATGGAGTTACAGTGGACTATCCCGTATGTGGGAGACGGTTTTTGTCTATTTTCGCACTAACCACTTACGTTTGACTCACTGATGTTTAATGGAGAGGACTCGCCCTCCATACTGTGATCATTGTCTGATCCCTTCTGGTGGTGTGTTCCAGCAGTGGAGACTATCGTCGTAGGTACAGTACCTCTCCGAGTACCAGGTATGGAACGGTTTTTAAAGTCTCTCTCAGGTGCTCGGACAAGAGGCTTGTAGTGAGGGAAGGAACACCCACAAATTGTGAATATTGTAAAAAAAAATCATAATTCAATGTTTGTAATTTTGATTCTATTATATATTTTACTGAAGTTAATCAAGTTATTATTAGTAAAAATGTTAGATTTAGTTTATATATCTTTTTAATCATGCTGCTTCTCCCTTTTGGGATAGTAAAACCTGGCTAATGTTTATATTTTCATTAATTATATAAATGACCAATTTTGAAATCTTTAGACTTTTATAATTATTATATTGGGCGTTATATAACCAGACCAGACCAGCCATCATTACCAAATGCTTTGATAATCAACTTTTCAAAGCAATTCCCGGGTCGTCGAACTAATGGGTACTGAACGAAGGTAGTTGTAGTTTGTTATATAATACTTATATAACGCTGTTGATAGTATTACCAACAGTTATAAAATATACCACTGACCACTTACCTCCAATTCCTTGTATATTTTCTTTACCATGGGATCCGTGTGCCTTGAAAAATATTCCAAAGGTATTCCAGACATGATCCAAGACTCGATGCCCCACTCCCATCCATGAGAATCAGCCAATTCTCTCATTGTCTCTGGCGGGTGAGTTCTGGCAATGTTGACTGTAAGGTGAGAGATGAGGGAGGACTTGTACCCCGTTAGGATCACCAAACAAAACACCAGCCACCAGCCGACCATCAGCTGTACACGACACGGAATATACAAATCCAAATTAGTGACTTCATTTAAGGGGAGGGTATAGTTCTGACATTTTTGGAGATAATGATTCCTTTAGACTATTCTAGGCAACAATATACCATTATTTTTCTTCATCTGGGTCTGTTTCCTGGCATACTTTGGAGGATTCAAGGTGTTCCAATCTATCAAAAGTATACTCTCCCCTTAAGGGACCCTGTGATGTAGTCAGAAAATTGGAGATAAATGAGTCCTTCAAATATTGCTACGAAACACACACACCTATATGGAAGGAGCTTGTTTCGTGGCATGGTTAGAAGGAATCAGAAGCCTCCACATTTCATACACGATCATAGGGCCTTTAATTAATATTTTTATGTGCTTTTAAGGGACCTGTGATCGTGTATAAAACTGGAGGCTTCTGATTCCTCCTGACCATGCCACGGAACAAGCTCCTTAATTCCCTATAGGCCTAGGTGTGTGTGTTTCGTGGCAATATTTGAAGGACTCATTTACCTCCAATTTTCTGACTACAACACATGCAGGGTCCCTTAATATTAAACACAAACCAAGTACCTAACATTATAGCAGATATAACCACAATTTCATGTCCATACCATTGTAGCATATTGACACAAACTATTTACCTTACATAGAGCACCTAGCATTACTATCATGTGTACGTATGTGTATTATTGTGTGTGTATATGTGTACACGTGGTTAAACTCTTGTTCGTGTGACTATTATTACTGTGTGTGTGTGTGTGTGTGTGTATGTATTATTGTATATTGTGTGTGTGTGTGTGGCTCTTGTTCGTGTAAGATTTATTGTGTGTGTGTGTGTGTGTGTGTGTGTGTGTGTGTGTGTGTGTGTGTGTGTGTGTGTGTGTGTATGTATTATTGTATATTGTGTGTGTGTGTGTGGCTCTTGTTCGTGTAAGATTTATTGTGTGTGTGTGTGTGTGTGAATATTATTGTAGGTGTGAGTATTGTTGTATGTGTCTGTGTACGTAAATACCTGTGTAGACTATTATGTGTACGTGTATGTGTTTGTGTAATCCCTTTGTGTGTATAATGTGTGTGTACGTAAATATTTGTGTGTATAATGTGTGTGTACGTAAATATTTGTGTACGTGTATCATATTTGAATTCAATCCTCACTCCTCTCCCTCTCACATTATATTATTATTAATATTGTTATTATATTGAAAGAGAGAGAGTGTGTGTAAGTGTGTACATATATACCTATGTGTGTGTGTATTCACCTCCCACTCCCAACTATCACTGGCTGTGGGTGGGAATCGTCTCAACACTTTGATCACTTTGAAGTAAAAAAATTATTGCAAATGTACAATTGGTATTCTTCAACTGATTTGTCACTTTATATGCCTGAATTATCTCTGATCTTGTTCATAAGGGTAAATGATTTTTGGCACAACACAAATTGTGATTATCTTTTGTAAAATTAATCTGAAACTTAAATGTTAATATTTCGTTAACATATAAAATATAAAAAGGTTATGTTTCAGGTACGAAAGCTCTGCATGTCGTATCATTAAATGGAAACATGTATTTTTACCTGTCCAGATGTGTTGACGGTATGGTCAGGAGAAGATACTTCCAACAGTGTACCCCAACTATACATTAAGGCAGAATGTAGGTTCATGTTACGTCCCCCTGTTATAGATGACCATACTCTCTGTAGTAACCACAATATCACTGACCACACCATTACACTCGCCAGTACAGCTTCCCAAACTATAACTGGGGGTGAGATATAGTTTTTGAGGATAATAAAAAGTTGAGATATATTTTTTGAGAGTAATAAAAAACTTTAGGGAATTATCTTTCTTTTGCGTTATATTATACTGAAATTTTATATTAATGGTGACAAAATATTGTTTGAGCTGCTCAGTTTGGCATAATAATTATTTCTGTTAAAACTTTGTATTTAGTCTATATAATTATCTGGGATAATATAATATAGATTACGAGCATCAAACGCAACTTCAACTCCTATTACGAATCAATAACATTAATTAAACATCTAATAACTCCGAAAATATAAATACTCACCCATAAAGTTATAGGATACATTAATCTGTTTTTTTTTTTTCCCGCTGAATACGACCTATGATTTGTGAAAAGCATTTATGAAACATCCTGATTATTGAAGTGAAATCGACTGAGGTAAGAGAGAGAGAGAGAGAGAGAGAGAGAGAGAGAGAGAGAGAGAGAGAGAGGAGAGAGAGAGAGTGCCGCCTTTCTTCACAAACGCGAAACAGTATAAGGACGTACTGTTGACTCCACTCCCGCGTTTCTCCCCTCGCGTTGCCAATGTTGGGCCAGTCAGAAATTCGAATCTCGATCCACAAGTTAAAAAATTCGAAACATTCATATCTTTAGAGTGCTATTTTTTTTTAGGTTGGTGAAGTATTAATCCGACACAGCAATTACTATGGAAGATAAATGCAAAAAACAATACTTCACGGTCCCTGAAACCCATAGATTACTTCTATAAGATCCCAACTAATATTCTCTAGTATTGTAATCAAATTATGCTTTATTTGTGTATGTGAGGCTTCTTTCATTGTTTCTATAAATTTTCTAAGACTTTACATTCTTATTATCTTATTATTTAAACTTGCTGTGGCAATTGAAAACTACGGGTATTGAACCTGAAAGTTAGAGACTATTTTTTACACCTGACCTTGTTGGCAGCACAAAGTTTATACCATGTGCACTAATGGTTAAGGGGAGGGTTTAGTTTTGACATTTTTGGAGATTATGATTCTTCCAAACTATTCCAGGCAACAGGCTACCATTATTTTTCTTCATCTGGGTCTGTTTCCTGGCATACTTTGGAGGAATCAAGACACTCCAAAGTACCAAAAGTATACTCTCCCCTTAACAATGTAAAACCTGTCTAAGCTGTGACCACTACTACTTACCTACTCCGGGATACAGCTGCCTATAAGAAAAGGAAGTATATATATACTGCACACATTCAGTCCACCTGATACCATCACTTGGGAAAACGGAAGAGAATGAGATGCCAATTCATGATCTTTGAATCTCATAAACACATTGCATTAGAAGGAACAAATGTCATAGTAAAACTGGAAATATAGGAGACTGAACATCTTATCGAGTTCTGCTTGTTTTCCTGAAGGAAGGAAGCATACGGAGAGAGAATTCTGAAAAGTAATGTCCAACATAATAACGAGAAAACAGAGAGGTTTGTGCAAATTTGTGGTGATGAAAGAGAGACTGTATTGAATTGATAAGGGATGAAGAGATGATGAGACAAAACATCGTAGATTCTGTGTTGTTCAGGAGTGATGTGAAAGTTAAATAACTCATATGAATAATATGACCATATTTAGAAATATTTTACATATAATTCAATATTGAGACGTTTTTACGTAGCCACGTTCAGTCATTTTAGATAATAACAAGTGATGATAATGTCCATCTACAGTATGTAATCACAAAAGTCCTAAATTAAACTCAAGTAGAACTAGATACCGTTAAATGGACGAATAAATGCAAGTTGCTTAGGTAAAGGTTGAGGTTTTAAGGAGACGATAGTCATGGGATCAGTTGGGTAGCTCCTCAGGAAGTAGGCGACCTTAAGGCGAAGTGAAGTTGGCGCAGCAATAGTACACAGATCCATTTCCTCTCTTTGTAGATATCCGGATAATCCACTGAACACACCGTCCTTATCCTCCCCCCAACTGTTGTATGGTTCTTGATATATGGTGTACCTAGAGACAGATATATGGTGTACCTAGAGACAGATATATGGTGTACCTAGAGACAGATATAGGGTGTACCTAGAGACAGACAGATATATGGTGTACCTAGAGACAGATATATGGTGTACCTAGAGACAGACAGATATATGGTGTACCTAGAGACAGATATATGGTGTACCTAGAGACAGACAGATATATGGTGTACCTAGAGACAGATATATGGTGTACCTAGAGACAGACAGATATATGGTGTACCTAGAGACAGATATATGGTGTACCTAGAGACAGACAGATATATGGTGTACCTAGAGACAGATATATGGTGTACCTATAGACAGATATAGGGTGTACCTAGAGACAGATATATGGTGTACCTAGAGACAGATATATGGTGTACCTAGAGACAGACAGATATATGGTGTACCTAGAGACAGATATATGGTGTACCTAGAGACAGATATAGGGTGTACCTAGAGACAGACAGATATAGGGTGTACCTAGAGACAGATATATGGTGTACCTAGAGACAGATATAGGGTGTACCTAGAGACAGACAGATATAGGGTGTACCTAGAGACAGATATATGGTGTACCTAGAGACAGATATATGGTGTACCTATAGACAGATATATGGTGTACCTAGAGACAGATATAGGGTGTACCTAGAGACAGATATATGGTGTACCTAGAGACAGATATATGGTGTACCTAGAGACAGATATAGGGTGTACCTAGAGACAGACAGATATATGGTGTACCTAGAGACAAATATATGGTGTACCTTGAGATAGAAATAGTGACATTATATAATTATTTGAAAATGTTATTATTATGAATATTTATCCGTATTGATAATTAACTCTTTTACTGTTTCAAATATCTTCACTTTATTTATTTGGCTACGTGTTTATTTACTATGTTTATTTGGCTAATATACAATACAATCATTTCATTTTCAAGAAACGTGTTTAAATCAATCTATGAGAACCTATTTGATTTTGTTAATAGCATAAATAACATGATAACATAAGAAAATCACAATTGTATTTTACAGAAAAACTTTCATTACTCTCTGCATTGGGATGTTTTAAAATTTTCTTTGTCATCACCGTCACCCTATTTAACATTGTCAAGTACTGGGGTAGAAAAAGGAGGCAAAATACAAATAGTAAATACAAATTACCCATGAAATTAGTCACGCTTACAATAATAATTTCCCCCTGTCGAGTCCATAATAGTCTCAGCTCTTACTCCTTCCCCCTTCCAACACAATAGTCTCAGCTCTTACTCCTTCTTCCTTCTAACACAACAATAGTCTCAGCTCTTACCCCTTCCCCCTTCCAACACAATAGTCTCAGCTCTTACTCCTTCCCCCTTCCAACACAACAATAGTCTCAGCTCTTACCCCTTCCCCCTTCCAACACAATAGTCTCAGCTCTTACTCCTTCCCCCTTCTAACACAACAATAGTCTCAGCTCTTACTCCTTCCCCCTTCCAACACAACAATAGTCTCAGCTCTTACCCCTTCCCCCTTCCAACACAACAATAGTCTCAGCTCTTACCCCTTCCCCCTTCCAACGCACTCTCTTTCAGTGAGTTATTTACTTTGTCTAGAATGTGCTGCTGAAATCTTACACATAAATATTTCAAAGAATCATAATTATTCGTCCCGACAACGTTGTTTGAAACATTAATAACTTTCATTAGCTTAGTATTAGCATAAAACACCTCAGGTTTTATTATATTTACAGGTGTAGGATGAAATCTAACCTTGAAATTGCATTTTAATGTATTCATATCATGCATGGCTATAAGATTTTGCCGTTTCGTTGCCATTCAATTCGACATTTTGTGTTCAAATCCTGTATGACAGTTGATTTAGCCTTGGCAATGCATGAACCTTCATTAAGAAAACATTGAAATTGTAGCTTTCTGAATATGTGTATACATATCATTACCATATCAATATTTATTGTTCCTCTCATCTAAGGATTTGGGCTAATGAAAAAGTTTCTTAAAATTGAGTGAAGTTCTGTTCTTATGATTAGCAATGGTTCATTAATTTGTTTTCTGTGTGTATTTAAATATTGGCCTAATCATTATGAAGCAAGTTGATATCAATTATAAAGAGTCTTTTATGAATTACAAATGTGTATGATTTAACAAATCTCATTCTACATGTGCTTCATTATGCTATTTCATTTACATTATTTTTTTTACTAGGATAAACACAATATAAACTCATTATTTTATCACAGGTTATATAGTTTATATGACTCGACATCATTAAGGGGAGAGTACAGTGTTGGTATATTAGGAGTATCCAATTCCTCCAAACTATTCTAAGCAACAGGACACCATTATATATGTTAATTTGGTCAGTTTCCTGGCATACGTTGGAGGAATCATGGCACTCCAATGTACCAAAAGTATACTCTCCCCTTAAAGGTTTTCACACCATTGTCTTTACGTGTTTTATCCTGTGTACAGATAACTATTTTACCAATGAAGTCTGTGTAACAATTATATGTATTGAACCAAGCACCTTGCGCATCTTACATCTCACCTGTTTGGCACCGACGCCTCCTCAAACTCCCTTGTCTTTCTATGCTTGTTATTCATAAGAAGTTTTATACACCATAGTTTTTTTTAACCAAATATATGATTTTATGTATTTTTTGTACTGATGGTTTTCATTATAAAACTGCGTGATCTTAAGTATAAATTGTGACCCTCGGTGTTGCGTCACTGAAATAAACAATAACATAATGTGCACAGCTAATCATTGAAGCAACGCCTATTTACCAATTTAAACAAATGGATAATATGCATCAAAATTAATTAAAAGTAGATTATCTGTTTCAACATTATGAAAATGATTTCCTTGGCTGTAAGATTAGGACCAAGATAATGTTTATTACCGTGGAATATATTATGTGTATGTACAGTTGGACACAGGAATTCGAGGTACAGCCCAAGTGAAAGATGGTCAATATCTCCCAATATCAAGTTCCTTATTAGTGCCAAATAGGAGACATCAGGGGCAGAAGTCAGTATTGAGGATGGTGTGTGTGTGTGTGTGTGTGTGTGTGTGTGTGTGTGTGTGTGTGTGTGTGTGTGTGTGTGTGTTCCTTAGTGCCAAATAGGAGACATCAGGGGCAGAAGTCAGTATTGAGGATGGTGTGTGTGTGTGTGTGTTCCTTAGTGCCAAATAGGAGACATCAGGGGCAGAAGTCAGTATTGAGGATGGTAATAACAAGCAAGTACCTGATAATAGACACACACTGGTTACTCAAATGGGACAAGTATCTTTCACCTGCTGGGCTGTACCACAATTCCTGTGTCCAACTTTACAGCTCTGGACAAAACACTTTCGACTCGTTTGTCAGCATATAGTATCTCATAGGGAGATGGGGGTTGAGGTTAGGGGTAACTTTTCACTCAATTCTAATATTCATTGTGTGTGTGTGTGTGTGTGTGTGTGTGTGTGTGTGTGTGTGTGTGCTATCAGAGTCAAGAGAAAGGTCCGGTGTTTGGACTTCCCGTGAATATTGCCAGTATAATGTGTTTTATTTTGTAATATTAATGGATTGTGTTTTATTTTTGTAATATTAATGGATTGTGTTAGGAGAGCAAAGGCCAGACATCCATTTCATATCGACTTTTAAAACTTGTAAAGAGATAAAATATATCTTACGTAAAATTCAACTTCTTGGCAAATATGACGATAAGACGATAATCCAGACAATCTTTTGGAGTTACCGTAGTGAGAAAGTCATCACTATCACGGATAAAGTCAATATAAGGAAAATATAATGCTGCAATCCATTTCAACTGATGTCCCTCGAAGTTATAAAGTTGATCTGTAAAACATTATTATGGCTTTAGTTTTGAGTATGATTTTTTTTGTTTTTGTTTTTTCTATTCCTCAACAATATGAATAGTAAGTAATGTTATGTGACAATGTAATTATAATTTCAGAAAATGTGTTTCCAGACTCAGGAATGGTCTCTCAAAGAAGTAAAGATACGTATATAATTATAATTTCGCCATTATATTTCCCATCAATGATAAAAAAGATTCATAGCACTTTGTAGTGTATATACAGTCGTGGTTAATAATAATCATCCACATATGGGTAACTTTAACAATTTGCTGTGTAATGTTTTCACGTTCACATATAATGTTATTGTTTTAAGTAGTGTGTAGTTGCTTGTAGTAAATTAAAAGATGGTACTTAACCTGTGTGTGTGTGTGTGTGTGTGTTATTGTTTTAAGTAGTGTGTAGCTGCTTGTAGTAAATTAAAAGATGGTACTTAACCTAATTATTGGAAAGTTTATCATCTAAGAAACAGAGGGAAGCGATCAAAATCTTACATGAGTTACCCTTATATGGATGATTATTTTTGACCACTACTGTATGACCTTCCGTTATCTACGTTACTATATTATGACCTTCCGTTATCTACGTTACTATATTATGACCTTCCGTTATCTACGTTACTATATGACCTTCCGTTATCTACGTTACTATATTATGACCTTCCGTTATCTACGTTACTATATGACCTTCCGTTATCTACGTTACTATATTTCTTGCATGAGTTTTGATATTTTATTTTATGTTATTGTGTGTCTGGAACCCATTTATCCTCGTATACTTACTTTCTCCTTGGAAGAGACTAATGACTCCCTGATTCTTATTGAAGGTTGGTACCGTAGGCTTCCAAGTGTTGATATACTGCACACCAGACTTTCCTTTATTACAGTACAGACAACGACGGTAAACCCACACTACTTGAGTAACTGATGCCTCTGGTACTGAAAAGAATAATGATCCACTCTCAGAATGTCAAGTATTGTAAACACACACTCTTCTCAAAAATATTTATCATATATATATGTGTGTGTGTGTTTGGGAAGGCAAATATAAATTGATAAATAAATAAGTGCCAAAATACGAGAAGCTAAACATAAGGTTAGGGTGAAAGAGCCTAACAACCTTGATATTTGAGTCTTGACATAAGGCGAGGTCGAGTGTGAATGGAAATGAAGGCGTTGGAGTGGACGGCGAGGTACAGGGCGTGGACTGTGTTCCTGAAACTGTGATGTAGAAGAACAGCCTTCACATCTTGTCTTGTTCCTAACACAACCACCCGTGTATCAGGATGCTTCTGTAACTCCACTTGCTCCAGCAGCCTGTTAAATCACATAATCTGTCTCAAATATATATATATATATATATATATATATATATATATATATATATATATATATATATATATATATATATATATATATATATATATATATACAGGGTGTCCGGAATTTTTTGCCCGTAAATTTGGCAAATGCCTGCTTTATTAATGCTGAAAAGAAAATACTCTATTAATGTGATCATTTTTTTTTTTAGTTTAGCGGTAATTGAGACATTTAATTAAGGGGGTGTGGGAGTAGGGGACCGGCTTGGGGGGGGGGGAATATGGGGACAGGTTTGGGGTGGGTAGAAAGCCCGTCCCCCTGTTCCTGCACCCCCTTAACCCCCCAAGACTGTCCCCCTACTCCTGCAACCCCCAAAACCCTCCCGTTCAAATGTCACACATTTAAGGGTGTGTGGGAATGGGAATAGGGGGACAGGCTTGGGGGGGTTTTAGGGGTTGCAGGAACATGCCTTCACTCACCCTGTGTACACAGATGGGTCAAAGTCTGATGCTGGAGTTGGCGTTGGAGTTGTCTTTCTTGACTTTTGCCGTGGTGGTAGACTTCCTTCTGTCATGTCGATTTTCACTGCTGAGCTTTCGGCCATTTTATATGCCATCCAAGTGATTTTTACTCTCCCTCAGCCTTCTTTTTCTATTTATAGTGATTCCTGTAGTGCCTTGCAGGCCTTGTGCAATTTTAACTCTCCCCATCCCCTGGTGTTGGCCATCCTTGAGTGGCTTGTCCTCCTGGGTCGTCGTGGCCGCAAAGTCACTTTCTGTTGGGTCCCGGCCCATGTGGGTGTCGATGGTAATGAGCGAGCTGATGCCCTGGCTAAGGCTGTGGTCTCCAATTCTCGGCCTCCTGCCGGGCATCATCTTGTCCCTGCAGTGGACCTTCGACCCTATATAAATGCTGCCGTTCGTTCCTGCTGGCAGGACAGATGAGACGGAGTCGGGGCTAACAAACTCCGTGACATCCGCCAACGCCTTGGTTGGTGGAGCTACAGCGGCCTGTCCCGCCGGTGGGAGACGGCTCTTGTCCGTCTCCGCATTGGCCACACATTATTGACTCATGGCTTTTTAATGGAGAGGGCTCACCCTCCCTACTGTGATGATTGTCTGGTCCCTTTGACAGTGAGGCATATTATTGTTGAGTGTCCCAGTTTTGGGGACCTGCGTCGTAGGCACCTCTCCGAGTACCGGGTGGGTGACGGTTCTTACAGTCTCTCCCGGGTGCTCGGGGAGGAGGCTTGTAGTGTGGGAGGGAACAACCTCTCCTATGTGGAGGAGGCTGGCCTCCTCCATAAATTGTGATTTTATTATATTTATGGTTTTAGATGGTTTGATATTATTTACTCTTGATTCTTTTTTATATTTTAGTTAAGTTGATGCGTTCTTTTAGTAATGGTGTGTTTTTAGTTTGTGTGTAAATTAGTCATGATGCGTGTCCCTTTCGGGAGTTTATAATTTCGTTAGCTGTTGCGCCGACAGATGCCTAGTTGCATCAATAAATCAATCAATCAATCAATCATCCTCAGTTAAATATAATAATTTTTTACTACTATACAGATATTGTTCCGCGAATAGAAAATGGTGCGTCTCCTCTTTTAGGATCCCACCAATCTTAATTGATTTTCTACGTAAGTTACCAGTAAAAATGCTGGTATCACAGGAGGAGAGTTAAGTTCGTAATTATACATTATAATTATAAATGCAGGTCATTCCCTGTTTTCGATTAATTCTGTACATTCACCTCTTAATCCAGACGTATTTTTCCTATTCCTAACACTCCACCTAAGTATCATTATTTCTCTATTTAACTCATTTATCTAACTATAATAATTATTTCTATTTATCTCCTATCTCTAACTAACAACATTATTTACACCTTTTGTCATATTAAATCTATTAGTCAGAGAAAACCCACCATCGAGATTATCACACTTGATAATCTCGACTTGACTAATTGGTACCATCTTACACTTCAATTTCATCCTATTACCTGTAAATATCCTAAATAACATTATACATAAAAATAGGGGTGTTACATATCGACTATGTTTTCACTTATGTACAGTCGGCGGCATAAGTCGTGTCGCCTCATCTGCTTCACCGAGACAGGCAGTGTTCATGGACTCGATAAATACACACGTTTTCTACACCTAATAATCTCGAGTCTATGAACATCGCGTGCCTCGGTGAAGCAAGTGAGGCGACAGGACTTATGCCGCCGACTGTACTGTATACTCTTTACGCTATTCGTTTGTTATTGAGAAATATGACTGCCCTAGAAGGCCTGGAAGACCCTGTAAGCAAGGGAGGGAAGGAAAGAGAGAAGGGGAACACCAACTAACATAATTATTTTGCATATCTAAAAGTGGAAATGTAAGTGGACGAGCAAGAACTTATATATTACAGTATGTAACCCACTCAGCAGAAAGTTAGTATAGACTAGAATCAATCTCATCACAAAACTGGACGAAAGCATTGCTTCGCCACAGGTCCGATTACGCTCCTTTTCAAAATCTATGAACAGTACCAAATTTAAACTAAAACTATTACCGGTATGATAGAGATGTGAAGTGATGAAAGTGAGTGATAATTATGCTTAATTGCTAAATACCTTCCTTACCGAAGCGCCGATTCTGTTTTGTTATGTTGATCGTTGAGATGGAGAATGACGACCTTACACGTTTTAGAAGTCCACCACAATTTTTGCAGCCAATCTTTCTGATCTATGATTTCTCCAGCCATGATTACTCCACCATGCACATTCCTGAATTTGGATAAGGTTTGTTATTTTATATCCTAAAGACATAACAGTCATTTACTCTTTATATTACAATAATTAGTCCATTGCTGGACGAAGTTATTTTCTAACACATCTTCCCTTAATTAAACAATCAGCAACTCGTACTAACTTTTTATTCCAGAAATACCACTATGTCAACCAAACTGTTCCTTTACTTTTAACATCAGCCAAGTTACATCTGTAATTTACATCTGTAAGGATTTTTTATTTATTTCTCAGGTTTCTGATACGAAAATTTAACCTAGTTGAAATCACTATTAATCACTCTCCTTATCAATAAGAAAGGTATACTGATGTTCATAATACAATACCGTGTATCATATTCATTGTATTTCCTTTTCGTCGCGAGTGTGTTTATGTGTTATTCCCTAAGCATGTTGGGAACAGTTTTGGCAAGATTGTGTCGTCCTCTATAATATTATCTCCTCTCTTTATTGATATTATCTTGTTCTTCTTGTATATGCCTGTAATACTTTCTTCATTGACACGAGCGTTTGTAGTGACGTACTTTCACTTTACTAGAAGGCATTTTTACAAGACCTACTCTAATTTATGGCTAAAAGGCGATTATTTATGGAGTTTACATCAAAAGACACAGAGTCCAACAGCCTACAACGTTGTTTTGCCTTATATATATATATTATACTTTGTATGACCTTTTGTGTGTGGAATGATTTTGTAGATTATTGATGAGTCGGAAATTTTTGAGGCCCTCAATATCACCTTTCCTCATAATTAAAGTGAGACCAGAATAGTGTTGTAGAATTGCAAATATTTTGTATAAAAAAGTACGAAATATCCCTTTGGCCTTGTATATGACCGGAGTCGTCATCTTTTCCTTCTACTTACTTACAATTGCTCTCCTCATCAATAAATATTCCTTTAGTGTTCTGCTAGGAACATCCGCTGATACAATTAAGGAAGGAAGTTTATTTATCCCCCTGGAGCTCCTCTATATCCTACCAGACACGTTGATCAAGTGAAAGCCGCGGTAAAAGAGAGAGGTGAATTTTGGATCCCAAGGAAGGCCTCTGATTGATTGGTGAGCCATTACCCAGCTCGCCTCTAATCTGTGCTGTGATTGGTTTAGCAGCTGCAGACTGAGACTGACACCCGTAGTTTTAAAACATTTGAGGGCCCTTATTGGAGCTCTATGAACCCTCCAAATAATCCAGGCCACAAAACGCTTCAGTGTTTCAAATAGGGAATCTGTTGCCTGGAGTAGTTTGGAGAATTCATAGAGCTCCAGTAAGGGCCCTCAATTCTTTTAAAACTACGGGTGTGAGACTGAAAGTGGTCTGAGACAATGAACATGAAGGCTTTGCAAACTTGAAAGAAGCTGCCAAATTCGCCATTTTGTTTATTTTTTTATTTATAGATGCCACTATAAAATGGTCATCTGCATCATAAATAAAATATGTACAGTTGGACACAAGAATGGGTGGTACAGCCCAAGTGAAAGATGGTCAATTTCTGCCAATATCAAGTTACTTACTGCCTAATAGGAGACATCAGGGGCAGAAGTCAGTATTGAGGATGGTGTGTGTGTGTGTTCCTTAGTGCCTAATAGGAGACATCAGGGGCAGAAGTCAGTATTAACGATGGTAATAAAAAGTTAGTACCTGATAATAGACACTGATTATTCAAATGGGACAAGTATCATTCACCCAGGCTGTACCACCCATTCATGTGTCCAACTGTACAAACATTAAATAATCTTCAATATCCCATAAGGGAGAAGCAGTATGAATAAAATCCATATAATCTAAACAAAACAAAAGTAATCCTGGAGCGACTTGAAAGGATACGGAAAAAATATTTTGATATGATCCATTTTAGAAGCATGATAGTCAAAACATTTGGATATATTATACATTAGTAGTGGTAGGAGATGGATGAATTGATAGGGCAGATATATTAATTAATTTGAGGTCCAGGTAAGTCGAATTCAGAGGGTAAAGGAATAGAAAATTCATTTGTGTTTGTTTGTGTATGTATGTATTTTTACTTGGTGTGTTAAAATGTATGGAAAGTCGTGCTCCATCCTTGAAAGTCATCCGTGCAGGCTCCACCAAGTCTACTATATAAGGAAAAGTGGTCTGAAAGGCTATGACCTAAAGCATTCCGCAATTTTAATCAGAGTTCACTTATCAACTCCCCTTCTCCATTGCGATACTATTCTTTTACAAAATACATTTACATTTCTAAATCACTATTGGTCTAGTATGATTAAGGGGAGGGTATAGTTTTGACATTTTGGGAGATTATGATTCCTCCAAACTATTCCAGACAATAGGATACCATTATTTTTCTTCATCTGGGTCTGTTTTCTGGCATACTTTGGAGGAATCAAGGCACTCCAATCTATCAAAAGTATACTCTCCCCTTAATCCTGACACACTCGCTCCCTTCCCTCTTCTTCACATATATGCAAGGTAACAATTGTCTTTCTTTATGTTTCTACTGTCTTCACTACATTCTCGTTTGCTTCCTTTCAAAAATAGATGGTTGGTAATCCACGAAACTCTATTCAATTTTCTGTATATAAACTGCATTTTGCATAAGTAATGTCATGTACTGTATTATTATTATTATTATTAATGATCAGTGAACAGGCTGGGAGAGAACAAAATTATTCATAGATCCGAAGACCCCATTAGACCATTCAATTAGTTTCTTCTTACTTCATAGTATTGTCAAGATATGGGGAATCTGAGGTTGTGGTTACGAGCACCGTGTGGCAGTGGAGATGTTCAATTAGCACCTGGCTCATCAACTCTCCTATCAGGTTCCCGGTGACCTTCTGACTGCCTGTTGCTTTGGCCTGTGTCAGTAGCACAGCAAGGATGGGCAGCTGCCACCATTGTTGCATTGCTGAAAAAGATCATAAAAGATGTTCAATCATAATGAAGCACAATCTGCTACATTTTCATGTCAAAACAAGGACATAAAAAGAGATCGAAATTGATTAATTATTAATATATTTAACAATTATGATATAAAATATAATAAAATACCGATTATCTGTTTCATGAAAAAGTTACTTAATTCTAGTGTCTGTTGCCGTAATCACAGATTGGGTGGCGTAAACAATTTAAGGGAAGTAACCTTTTGTGTTCAATTTAGAGTCAATGTATGCCTCCAAACTCAGCTATAAAACACAACATCCCCTGGTTAATTCATATAGAAGGGTTCTGTTTGTTGGTAAAGTTTGAAGGTCTTTGTAACCTATTGATGTCCCATAATATGTTACTCCCCTTATGAATCGTCCCATTAATTCCTTCCAACCCTCCACAGAGGGAGACGCTTTGTCTTGGTGGAGGGGCTTGCGTCTCTTTGAGACCTGGAGGCTCCGGCCGCGATTTCGGTGAGAGAGGACTTCCCATGCTAGAAAGGTCGCCAGTGAAAGACCAGACTAAATGGTTCCCATGCAATAGGCAGCCAGTTCGGGCCAACAGTGCTGCCCGCCAGAGGGACTGCCCTCTAGGGACCGTCCTGTGTTGGATGGTTGGGTTTCTGAGCCTGGAGATGTTGAGAAGGGGATCTCAGCATCGTCTTGGGCAAACATTCGAACCATTGGGGATGTATTAAAAACGAGTGTGTGGACGACGTAGCCCGCTCACGGTGACCAGCGCTTGGTCCCCTCATCTGTCCGGTAGGTAGTAGCTCTATATAGGCTCCTGGGGCCATTACAATAATGATAATGTTATATGGATAATGATAAGACTCTTTCTCTTCTTCAAGCGGTGGTCGACCCGGCCATCGAGACGTCACTCACTGATCGTGGTGGTATGTAAGCTGGGGCTCGTCTTCACCACCAAATTCTAAAAACAAATGCTAACCCAGCAGTTCAGGTGTTGTGTAGAAGTTGACGCAGGATAGAAGTTGATCGTAAAATGGAACAGTATGATACACCTATAAGGATGGAACTAATGGAACTGTCGAAACATAGGAGCCAAGGGACTACTTTTTCAGGAGCATACAAACAGGGACGAAGGAAGGAGGAAGGTATAGACACCAAATCTCTTCCTCATTCTTTCATCGTTCATTCTGGTGACAGGTAATAACTAAAAATAACTCTTGACATAGACTGTAGTGTAAGTGTAATAGTGATAACAAGTGTTGAATTGCTTAGTCTGTGAATGGAGTTGGATAAGTAGGGAATGTTTAAGTGTTTAAGTAGGGGATTTTATTAATTAATATATGTTATTAATGCTCATTCTTCCATCGTTCATTCTGGTGACAGCCATTAAGGAGAGAGTATACCTTTGTTACATTGGAGTGCCTTGATTCCTCCAAAGTATGCCAGGAAACAGGACCAGATTAACAAACATAATGGTGTCCTGTTGCTGGGAATAGTTTGGAGGAATCATTATCTCCAAAAATGTCAATACTATATACTCTTCCCTTAATGCATTCTCCCTTGGCAGCGTATATAGTCCCACGTGTTACTTGGCATAATATAGTTAAGATATTGCTGGCAATTCATTAGTGAATAAATTATAAAGTGTGCATGTATAGTATTTCAATTCTGGTAAGGTATATTTATTTGTTACGGCACTTAAATGAAAAACCTTCTTCCTACAAGTAAGTAGTTTCATTTACCTCACCTGTAAAACCATTGACCACTTTCTGTTACGACCTCAGCCCCGGGTAGACTGAGGCTCGTAATCAGATAGAACTTCGGAGTTGAAGAAGGGGAGGAAGTAAACACCTTAAAGCTTGTATAGCTTTATTATATCTTTGATATCTCATTTCCCTGTCTCCCCCCTGTGTTACAATATTCTCATAGACTATATATCATATTTGGACCTAACCTGGAATTACAGAATATAATAAAATATATATAATAATAATATATAATAATATATATATATATATATATATATATATATATATATATATATATATATATATATATATATATATATATATATATATATATATATATATATATATTCTTACACACTCAAATAATCTATGTATAGCATCAGAATGCCAATAAACTTTACGAGAGACAACTATGATGAACTCAGAAGAAGACATTCTTGTAGACTTGACTATTTACAAATACAGTACATGCCATGGTGGAACGAGAACCAGAATAGTTAATAGTTAATGATTGAAAAATTGTACAGTAGCAATTTATTGTATACCATGCATTTCTTTAAATATATAATATAATGATATTTATTATATACATAGACATATATTTTATATGAAGTCCTGACCACCCCACTTGCCCCCTCATATAAAATCTTACAAAATGAATGAATGAATATATTGAGAATTTTTATCCACATATAATCACTTGTCGGCATCTTCCTGGATTATGTAGGATAATGTAATATATATATATATATATATATATATATATATATATATATATATATATATATATATATATATATATATATATATATATATATATATATATATATTTGTAATTTTTAAGAACTGAAATTTGATTTTTGTGGGTTTTGATATAAGCTAGTCTATCCCTATCGTATATAAATATATGAAAAAATATATTTACATTAGTATATTACCAGACTTTTTTGCATTCATATAAAAATTAATCTTCAGGCTTTAATTATTGGTATGTATGGTGAACATTTTCGAACTTTAAATTTATTTACATTGCAATTTATTGAAGTAGGTTTGAGTCTGAGAGTAAATGTTATTCAGACTATATTCTTGTCTCATTATTAACTAAATAATAACATTTGGTAAATTTCATGGATATTTTAAACATCTATGTTTATTTTATAGTTTTTTTTAAAGTGTGTATGATATATGTTGGTATAATAAAAAAAAAATGCATGTTTAAGTTAGATAATTTGATTTGAAAGGTTTAGAAAATATTTAGTCCATTGAAATCTCATCTTTTGACCCACTCACAGATATATTTTTCTCTTTTTTGGTGAAACTCTACGTCATCCTTGGCTATATGTAGACAAAAGTATGAACATTAATTTCATATTGGTATAAATGTTACTAACAAACTTACGTTGTCAATATTATTAACGGATTTAACATTATACATCCATGCACAATCAAATAATACTTATCAACTAAATATTAATTAATAAACATGTAAGCATTAAATTTGTGCCTCCCTTCCCCCCTCCCCCCCTCATTTGAAAGCCACTAAAAAACTCATAACTAGCATATTGTCTGTGGTTGTGTAAAAATAACTGCAAAATCTAAAAACCTTCTTGAAATGAATTTAATTGTGTTAAGGGAAGAGTATAGTATTGACATTTTTGGAGATGTTGATTCCTCTAAGCTATTCCCAGCAACAGGACACCATTATTTATGTTAATCTGGTCCTGTTTCCTGGTATACTTTGGAGGAATCAAGGGACTCCAATGTAACAAAAGGATACTCTCCCCTTAAATCTGGTTAATCACTTACGAATGTTAGTAGGTAAAGTCTGGCCAGGTTATTCTCAGATCTGATGAACCCTATCTCTGCGACGCTCTATAAAATCTCAACTCTTATATATCTACCAATCTGTCTGAGGTTGTAATACACAAACATACTAACTGTCTCACCTATGATTTCTCCTGTATTAAGACTACTGAAGTGTACACATGAAATAACAATTTATTCAACTGTTACTGTGGACAAAGCAATACAACCATAGTTTGATTTAATTTATATATCCATCACTTTCCAAATTATCGTGTTAACTACAGTAACAGTGACCTAATATAAGGCATAAATATTATAATATAATATAATGCATAAATATACAACAATTTAATTATGTTAGTACTGCATTACAATATTCTAGAATGAGAAGATAATATATTGATCAATAAATACCGAAGAGCATCAAATACAGTTATTTATGTAAAGCACAGTAATAATAATTGCATTTTATTGATTAACTATGCCATGTCATCTAATGAGGCTTGCAAACTGAGCTACCCCTTAAAACAATGCTGGCTAAAAATAAGGAAGATATCGTATTATTTCATGGTAGGTGATAATTATATGCATGGTTGGCGAGAACGGTACAATTGCACCACCCGTAGCCTACTCTGCAGACCAAGAAACGCCTAGTATTTTTTTGTTTCTTATGTTGACAAATGAAGCATACTGCCCCCCATGCACACAAAATGAATGGAACCGATTCAGAAGAATGTTTTTACTGTTGTGGGACAGGATTGATGGATTGATTGGTTGATATAAGACGCCGCAACAGCTAAATCATATAATGCCCGAGGAAGAAAAGTGATTGAGAGGTGAGACAGTAAGCACAAAAGGAAACAGAAGAAAAATAAATACAGTTGGGGAAGTGAAAGCTACTGTTAGGTGCCGTGACCTTTTACGTCAAACAGTAATACTGTGGAGGTACAATATTACTAACCATTTAACCCAAGGGCTCTCTTGATCACGAGGAAAAACAAACCACATCATAAAAACTTTTTATGATATATCGTTAGAGTTGCATTACTGGTTAATGGTTCTATATGAATACAGTACATTTATGTACTGTACATTTATGTACTGTATACTTCATTTGCTTAAGTAAATGTGAATGTTGTATATGCTACAACCTTGTTTGGGATGACAAAATTTAAAGGAAAACACAGGTTTAAGGCATAGTGAAGAAGTCGAGATTGGGTTGGTAAAGTCATGTACTGTACAGTAAAAAGATGAGAATATATTGTGAAGAAAATTGATTGATTGATATTAGGCGCAACAACAGAGAGGTCATTAAGCTTGGGAAGAGGATGATATGGATGAAACTGCGAGGGAGATGAAAAAGGAATGTTAGAATGGAGGTACAGCATTTAAATGGGGAAAGGGAAGATATGGAGTTGATTGTTGTAACAGAGGAGGATGCTACATGGAAACAAGGGCAGATGGAGATAGATGATCAACTGTAGAAGTCCATGAGAGGAGCATCCCAAACAAAAAATAAAGCATGCTTGTATCAAAGCTAAATTTATAAGAAATATCTCTGTTTCACGAACGAATTTCAGTTCCCAGCTTTATTGCTATTGGTGTAGCCAGTAAGGGTATAGTGACCCTGCATGATTTCTCAGAGGTGCCCTGGGAATTCCGAACTTGCATGCACAATTGCATACAATAATGAGCAAAATTCGAATTCCAAGAGTTTCACTTCCGTATGTGACTGCCTGGAGTTCACAAATTAAAATCTTTTGCTGCTGATACTTGATCAGTAGAGATGATTGGCAACGTTAAATGGGAAAATCAGGATTTGATTATTAATCAGCAAAACCATTCTTGAAAAACGGGAAAGATGTGGGACGCCATAGTCGTTGAGGGAAACCTTGTTGGACCACCTTCGAATAAAGACTTATTTGGAAATTAGGCTTCTTTCCTGATTCTTCAAATTGTTTGTCTAGTTGTGACAATGCAGGTGGAGGTGTTGACATTGCATCGCCTAATGCTAAAATCTGTGATTTTGACGTTAGTGGAAAGTTAATTGTTTTCTCTCTTTTCGCTGATGCCATTGGGGATTCCACTATATTTCTTTTTTTATGACCTTTCTTGTCCGTCCACGGAATTTTTCGAAGCCTTCTGTGATAAGGCTTGGTTTCAACTGATCCGTCGTCCTGCCAGCGATGGATCCATCGGTACACCGTGGAGAGACTGGCACCGGTCTGTTGAGAGATGGATCTGGCTGAGGAGCCTCCTAACCACAACAACACGATCCTAGCTCTCTCAGCTAACACTGCTGGACTATTGGACATTCTGCGTTCCATTATGAGGCTCATGGATCTGGAAATTAAAAGAATCATATCCATTGTCATATGTTCTCTGTACAATAATAACATGTTCTCCATTCTCATCACTAAGAACAATAATTGCCACAAAAATGAATTATTTGATTCCGGAAGGTACTGCAACCACATCATGAAATTATAGTTTGCTTTTAAAAAGGGGTCAAAAGAATTTGGTCCAAGAATGAAATAATAATAATAGTGAGAGAGAAAGAGAGAGAGAGAGTTACAAGGAAAATAAGTACCCTAGAGGACCTTACGATCCATACAAAGCGGGTACCTGTGGGTTTAGTTGTGCAAGTAGGCGACCGTCCTTGAATGTGTCATGTGAAACCATCAAGGAACACTCACACAACGGCTTAAACACCTAGACGGTGGTTTAAGACTTTGTCTAATCTGGACTTGAACTGATCCACAGAGTTGCTGTTGACTACATCAGCAGGAAGCACGTTCCAAGTACCGCAGATGCTGTATGTAAAGAATTTACCACACCGATCACGGTTGTATCGCTTCAGTTCAAGTTTGTAGCCATGAGAGAGAGAGAGAGAGAGAGAGAGAGAGAGAGAGAGAGAGAGAGAGAGAGAGAGAGAGAGAGTGGCTGACAATTAAAATGTGTAGTATTCACAGTCACTCTTTCCAGTATACGAAATAATTAGCACATTTCCCACGACCCTATTTCTAGAACAAATCACTAATGGAGAAAGGAGCGAGTCCATGAACCCAAAGGCTAAAACCAGGTTACCAACATTTGCATTCACTCCATGCATATCTCTTCCAATCTTTTGTATCATCCACAAATTAATTTATTTAACCAATTTCTAATCCATGTTTTCTTAACAAGCATATAGTACCATATTCCAATACATCTTCTCTGACTGCGAGACTCTCATACTTTAGCAGTTAAACCTAATAATCTAAACCAAACCTAACACTCCATGCTACCCTAACCTAACCTAACCTAAAAACTAACCACCCTTCCCTTAAATGATCATCAATGTGCATTATATTTTTCAACACATTTAGTTGAGTGTTTCAAGATTGGTCTGGCACCAAATAGTAATGCTCTACTAAATAAAAATACTCACTGTATATAGCCTATCTGGGCCCTAGCAGAAGCAGCAAATTCATCAACACAATAGTATTAATTTAATTTATCCACAGCAGTTGTCGCTAAAAACAACATACATACTTCTTAACATCTTTACTAATGTGATCATTAATGAATATGTTTAGGTAATTAACAATATCATCTGACCTTCTCCTCGCCACTGACTTATTCCTATACTTGTTCCCATTCTTATTGTCACAAAAATATACTGTGTACTCGTTGTTATACCGTGTACCTGTTGTTATCTTGGTGGTAGTCTGAACCTGTTAGAGACTTACTTAGAGATCCATTGTAATACAGGATATCTTGTCAGCCTTATTTTTCTTGAATGACCAGAGAAATGTTTGCCCAACACTTGGTTTTGTTTTGTGTACCAACAGTTACTCATTAATTTCTTTCTTCTCCAGAGCCATGATTTTTCTCTTTTCATTTATTATTTCGTTATAAAAATACAAATGTTAGACTGTCACATGATACAGCTTTTTTATTCCAAACAGCTGTCGTCCTCTTCAGTGGAAATATAAATAGTAATCAGTATTTCCACTAAAGAGGACGACAGCTCTCGTCGAAACTGTTTGGAATAAATATTTCGCCTACCATTGTGGATTTTAATATTTATTGTACAGGTGGTCAAACTCCTGTGAGGCCCACCCAGCACTGCCAACGCTGTGTGAGATAGTGACGCCGAAACACTTGTTCTGAACTCTGCTCGAAATATACACTGGTGGGGGGATTTCCTCCACGCCTCAAATCCCCAATCCCCCCACCTTCGAGCAGAGTTCAAAACAAGTGTTTCGGCGTCACTATCTCACACAGCGTTGGCAGTGCTGGGTGGGCCTCACAGGAGTTTGACCACCTGTACATACATGATCACGGTAGTGTAACTTTCTAACAACCATTCATCTTTCCCGCTTATTACGACTTGATATTCCTTCAATCATAATGTGTCTTGGATTTTTAAACCAAATTGAACAGATGGCGATTTGCTTGTGGTAATCTCTGTACCATATCAACTAATTAATATTAGAGAGATATACATATTAGCTACCAACTGGTGAGTACTGGGAATTTTGAAGATCACAAATTATTTTGCCTTTCTCTCCTTGGTGGATATACAGTAAATGAGAAAATTTATTGATATGAACGTGGAGGAAAAAACACAGTTCCGGCTTACTGCTGGTATTTAAAATGGTAAAATGGCCATCCAATCCTACTCGAATAGCCCAAACGGGTTTATTCTGACAAGCCAGCAAAGGAAACTTCACACTGCTACACCTGATACAAACCTGAAGACGATCCAGCAGTATCTTAGAGGACCTGCCTAACGTTAGCCCTCATTAAACATCACAACAAAGCCTCAAGCTGCCCAAGATTTATTTCCCAGCCACTTGCGGCATATCACTCATGTGGCATCGCTGCTATGGATAACGCTTGCAACATAGCAACTCTTCTTAGTAGGAGTTCCGATGGCATTTGCTAAGGAAATGGGGAATATGGGAATTAGCCTAACTTTACCTGACCTTACCTAATTTAACCTCAACCACAGCAGATTACTGGGACCTAACTGGGGCAAAAAACTACTTAGATCTAACCGTGGCAGACTACCGGGACTTAACTGAGGCGAACTACTGGAGTCTAACTGAAGCAAACTACAGGGGCTTAACCGGGGAAGACTACGGTGACTTTACTGGGGCAAATTTACCAGAACCAAACCGGGGTATAAGCGTGAGTGGAAAAGTCTGTGGAAACTCCAATTGGGAAGTATTAAGGACCCTGTGATCGTGTAAAAAAATGGATGCTTCTGATTCCTCCTGACTATGCCACAAAACAAGCTCCTTCCTTATACGTGGTGTTTCGTGGCAATATTTGAAGGACTCATTTACCTCCAATTTTCTGACTACAGCACAGGGTCCCTTAACATAACATGTGGCGCCGAGAGGAGTTGCTGTATTGACAAACGTTTCCCAGAGCAGTGATGCCACATGAGCGATTTGTCACAAGTGGCTGGAAAAGAAACACGGAAGCCGCTCATGTCAGCAAAGAGCCCAAGGTAACCACCTATTTGGAACTGCATAGAAACCCATCGAATGTGTAAGAATTTTTTTTTTATCAGTACAAGAAGTTGGAGAATGCCACAATAACTTTAATTTCCAAAAAGAATAAAAAAGAATTACTATATCAAATAACGTATAAGGGCTACTATTCAAAACTCTCACTTAATTATTCCATATTCTATCAAACCAAGTCATATTATACAATGTTCTCACACATATCATCTCCACCATATCTTTATTTTCCCTCCCAACAATGCATTTATAACACCAGTTCGATGTATGGTAAAGTGATGGTCTAATGTACTGCAACCTGGTGAATAAAAGCGAGCTATTTGAGTTAATTTTATGAACCAAATTTGCACATACCAACAGCTATAGTTTCGGATCATTTTTCGAAGCCATCTCATTGAAAGGTGTTGCAGTACATTAGACCATCACTTTACAGTACAACCTCCAATGCCTGCAAATCTACCCCCCAATATTTGAAACTCTACTAATTTTAAAGTTTCCCTATATATGTATAAAATCCATATATTTTGTCTCCTATTTGCATTTTACGACATAACACTCATCTCTGTTACTTCTTATCACGCACCCTACCTGATAATCTTGCCAGCATTTGCAGATTTCCTTATGTATCCGCCACCAATACAGTAGGCCACGCAACACAACTTACTCCTCGTCCTATTACAGGTTCAAGGTGACACAGTACAACCTGGTCTTAAATCTACCCATACCAGGAAGCGAACACTCTCTTCCATGCTTACTCTCATACACACATTTGACTATAGTTACAGAATTATTTCAATGACTTCGTGCACATGTAATCCCTCTGCACCTTAATGTTGCTTGTACTTAATTTATATTCCTATGTATCTTTATTAGTGGTTTCTCCACTTTCTTCCTCTCATCCGCCTTGTTTTTCCCTTACCCCACACCTTAGTAAGATGAAACCTCTAAATCTGTTATTACCTACATACAGTACAATCTCTGTTATTACCTACATACTGTACAATCACTGTTATTACCTACATTCAGTACAATCTCTGTTATTACCTACATACAGTACAATCTCTGTTATTACCTACATTCAGTACAATCTCTGTTATTACCTACATACAGTACAATCTCTGTTTACTCTTTTCCATCCCTTCTATCCTACTCTGATCTCTAGTTTATTTTCATGCTTTACATTTCTTCACAATGCTTCAGTGCTTTTCTGATTCCTTTCACTTCCCTCTACAATACATTGTTCTTGAAATCTCTTGTAATAATAATAATAATAATAATAATAATAATAATAATAATAATAATAATACCGCTACAACTTGTGTATAATAAAAACTTCACTGCAAACGCAGTATTTTGTTTGATGCACTATATGATGATTCTTTAAAACCTATGGTCACGTTTGGTTTATTTACTTAGCATCATTAGAATTGTATAAGTTTTATACATTAACAGGAAATCATCGCATCAACACTTTTTGTATTTTGGAAGGAATGGAACGTTTTGTACTTACCTGGGTTAAGAAGGAACGGTGAGGCTAAGTGTGGGGCGATATACCGTGTGTAAGTATATTACACTGAGCAGTGAAGCTGACTGGCTACATGACAGGGTTATATACCATTCCACTCCCTCCACGACTCCACTCCCTCCATGACTCCTCTCCACAGCCGCTCCTTTGTCATGTCATCAGCCTTACATATTCACAACACCCACTCAGTGGCATTGATCTATAATTATTCATCCTGTCCGCTTATGGATAATCTAATGGCTTACGGATATCTGTCTATCTATGAATTATATATCTTACTTTGCATGAATAAATCACATGTGTAATAAAGATTAACACACAATATGTTTACGTATTATTTCCACCCTTCTTGTCACCGTCCAATGTTAAGCTAATTAAATAGAGAAAACTCTCGTTACCCATGTTGTAAAACACAGTTACTTTTATGGTGATTCTAGGAGGACATAACTATTGCATCTAGATCGTCTCCAATGGGTTAATTCAGTTGGATTTTTCTTCAAATTCTGATCAGATAATGCCATGTATGTTTATATGAGCATGAAGTCAAAATCTGTGTAGAGTACTGCAACTGCATCCAAGTCCACTGAATCAGTTACGAATAATCTTCTTGATGATAATAATTATAATTGTCAAAAAAATAATGAGGATTTAAAGTTCTGCAGTCATCCCAATATAAAAGAAAAGGATTGTTTCCTATGACTTATATACACATATCTTAATAATGATAATAATAATAATAATAATAATATTAATAATGATAATAATAATAACATTAATAATAATAATAATATTAATAATAATAATAATAATAATAATAATAATAATAATAATAATAATAATAATAATAATAATAATAATAACAATAATAATAATAATAATAATAATAATAATAATAATAATTATTATTATTATTATTATTAATATTATTATTAATTCGTTCAGCACATAATTATATAATTCTGGCGTTTTACATTATAAAAAAAATAGGTATCCAAAGTTGAAAACTTTGGAAGACCAAATGGAATTGAAAGTCACTACAAAAATATTTTCTTTTAATCATTAGGTTACGTTTCTTTATTAAAAAAAAATACAATTTGATTCCTCTTCATTTTTACTTTGATTAGTTTGATGATGATATCTGGTATGATCTATAAGTCTTAGCACAGGAACTGAGGTTGACCACCATGCTAATACATATTAGGTTTAAAACCTTCCCCAATACTATAGGAAACTTCTCTGAAAGTTTGGTGATGATATCTGGTGTGGTCTAGAAGGAGTTAGGTTCGGTCCTTTTCCAAAATCTAGGACTCGAGAACTGAGGTTGAACACCAGGACAGAATCTTTCCAAAATCAAGGGGAAGGAAAATGTCTGATAAAATAGAATACTCGCTTCACTCACGAAAATGACGTGTGTAAATCATTGACATTGTAAATAATAAATGGGAAATAAAGTAATAAAAGTTAAATATTAATAATCAGTAGACAACTAAGCCTAATATACAGTATTCTTACATACAGAGAATTTGTCCATTCTATTTTTATTGAGATAACAAGGACTATTTGATGGTTGAAATTGTCAAGTTTTGTTTTCTTAATTTTACCAACTCATTTAGTTGTTCTTTGTTGTATATCTGTAAAAATATATTCTGTTTATTAATAAAATATAAAATATTCTACAAATCATAACATTTTAATTTAACATAAAATATTTATATCCCTTAAAGAAAACAAAAGGTAGGCGATTCTTCTGAAATATATTTTAAAAGTATATATACAGTTTAGTTTAAAATATATATTTATCTTTATTTATAATATGTTTTATGATTAAAATTGAGTCACCATAAACAACCTTGGAACCACTTGGGTAATTTATAATAATGGAAAAACAAACAAACAAACTGTGCTGTGTGTGTGTGTGTCCAATTCTCAATCTCTCTCTCTCTCTCTCTCTCTCTCTCTCTCTCTCTCTCTCTCTCTCTCTCTCTATATATATATATATATATATATATATATATATATATATATATAGTGCTTGATGCTATATATGTAGTCACCAGTTGGGTGATGTAGCCTAATTTAAATTTTAGGAATTAGTATTACTGATATTTGTTTCATTAGCTTTCATTGACCGTAATCCAACATACTTCTAAAATTTGTTCAAGGAATAAAGTTTGTCTAATAGATGTTATATTTGTAAGTGGTTCGTGGAATAATGGCCTCTACGGGTTTACCGGTTAATCTACATATGTATACCACAAATATATCACTTTAACACACCTATAATCATCTAATTCCTCCATTCTTCTCTCACCTACAACTTCCACACAACATAATATAACATCTGGCTCCTTAATTCTCTCCTTGATTGAAGAAGGCACAATATTGGCCAAAATGTTGCCCTCCTTTGTATTGTAGATTTACCTTTTGTTTTCATTTGTGTTGTGGCTCAATTTTCACACAATTCAGACCAAATATTTTCGCCTCATTAATATTACCTTGTCCTTGATAAGTTCTTCCACTTTTCCATTATAACCCGAGGAGATTGCCATGTACAATGTGTCATGTTGAAAAACATAGATATATAATGAAATTGTCACATTCACAAATTGGAAACTAAAACTCAGTTTATTTTTTATTCTTTTTATGTGTTTTATTTCTGCATATATCGAAGAACCTTCTTGATATTTATGCATATTTTAAAAGTGTTTGTCACATTAATAGCAGTATACCTATTTTGCTGATGTTAAAAACAAATTGCTCAATGGCTATTGAGTATGATATCTATTTAACATGACATTCACAATTATAAGTAATTAATGAGGATCTCTCCCAGCAATCCAATACCAGATTGAAGCAAGCCGAAGAAGAGCAGGTAAAAGATGCCCTGTAGGTGATCCAGGCCAAGCACCACGTGACCTTCTTCACTCTGTATAGACGCAAATAAAAATCGTCACACGTACTGTACACTGAACAGTACAGCCATGGGTGATAGTGCTTGGCCAGGCTCCATGGAAGGTTGGAGAGTAACTGAAAACAGTTCGAAAAAGTGAGTCTTCTAAACCTCTCTCAACGTTGAGAATGGTTTGGAAAATTCACTTGTTCGAACTCTGTTCAGTTGCTCACCAACACTCCTTGGACCCTGGTCAAGCACTATCACCCATGGCTGTACATAAATAATCTGAAATTTCATTACAGACAAACAATAACAGTTTAAGGTACAGTACAGTATATCTTAAAAAAAAATTATCTGCGTTTCTACACACACACAGAAATTTCTTGATGGCTCAACATTGGTAATGCCAAGTGGTAAACACGGAAACTGTATGGGTTTATATTACGATTTTAATGCAGTGCCTGGTTCTAGTCCTTGCCATGAAGGAACACTTACCAACAAAATCTTAACTTAGAAGTGAACTTTACTTTAATAAATGCGGGCCAGGCGGCCTTCTGAATCCCTTCAGAATCGGACAACGAAGCACCAGAGGAAAGTTTGGGTTATGAACAACAGATGGGTTTTGGAAGGATAAAGGAATCTGAAATTCAATCAGCTGCTTCGTTGTCCGAACCTGAAGTGGTTCAGAATGTTAACGCCTTGTAGCTGGCTGCGGGACAGAACATTAGTCCAACACAACACTGTACTATACCTGAGTGTATTCCACAAACGCAGTACCACCATCCAGTTCAGCTTTTGCTCTGTTGTCCTTTATCTTTTTTGTAGTTACATTCTGTAACCATAAAGTAAGGATACCTGCAGCGTCTAGTTGCAGATTTAGTTTATTGAAACGGTGATAAAATGGAGCCCCTAATCTGAAATAAAGAAAGTTCTAGAATTACACAGAACAAGGAAATATTGTTACAAACAATGACTCCCATTTCTATTTAAGTTCTCAAACAATGCCAAAAATACTACAATAGACATGTGTCGAAATTCGTCATTGTTAATGCTTCATGAGTAGATTAGGCTCCATATACACTCGTGGTCAGAAATTGTATCCCGATACCCTGATAAAATGAATCACAAACAGCCTAGCTTTGATGGTTCAGACATCTGTGAGTCTCCCTATCACACACAGATGTTCGAATCATATAAAGTTCTTGTTGTGATTCATCATGCCAAGGAATCAGGACATAATTTCTGACTGCGAGAGTACAGCCATAGCTGATAGTGCTGGAGTGTTCGAGAGCAACTGAACAGAGTTCGAAAAAGTGAGGCTTCTAAACCTCATACAACGTTTAGAATAGTTTGGACAATTCACTGTGATAGAATAGTAGTCTTATGATGAGGTATATTAGGGTCAACATAAGTGCCCTCTCTCATTTCAGTGGTATAAATGTCTTACTTTCTTGTCAAAATTCAAAGCGTACACCCGTAGTTTTAAAACATTTGAGGGCCCTTACTGGAGCTCTATGAACCCTCCAAATAATCCAGGCCACAAAAAGTTTCAGTGTTTCGAATAGGGAATCTGTTGCCTGGAGTAGTTTGGAGGGTTCATAGAGCTCCAGTAAGGGCCCTCAAATGTTTTAAAACTACGGGTGTTAGAATTAGGGACTTAGAGGAGGCTGGCCTCCTCCACAAATTGTGATTTTATGATATTTATGGTGTTTAGATGGTTTGATATTTTTTAGTTCTGATTTTTTAATATATTTTAGTTAAGTCGACGTGTTCTTTTAGTAATAATGTGCTTTTTAGTTTGTGTATCATTTAGTCATGCTGCCTATCCCATTAGGGAGTTCATGTTTTGATAATTGTGTGGATGACAATTTTGTGTTGGGCGGTATATGATCCTAGCTGTTGCACTGTCTGATGCCGAGTTGCAAAAAAAAAAAAAAAAAAAAAAAAAATCAATCAATCAATTATTTGGCAACACGTGGCAGTATTTTCTTTCTAGAATTATTGACAAACACTTTTCTCACTCATTATTTCTGAGCTTTTACTGTATGTAGTAGCTTCATAAAATTTAATGCAGTTCCCTAATTGTATAATGTTTTCACTCAATGTTACAATATTATATTCCTTGCTCACATGATAATTATTGTCTAATATGAATTATTAACATTACATGATCAGTGGTTAAGGGACCCTGTATTGTAGTCGGAAAATTGGAGGTAAATGAGTCCTTCAAATATTGTCACGAAACGCCACCCATATGGAAGAAGCTTGTTTCGTGGCATAGTCAGGAGGAATCAGAAGCCACAAATTCTCGTACAGGATCACAGGGTCCTTAATATCTTAGTTCATATTTTTCACATACCTGAATCCCCAGCCAAACATTGTAGCAATAGGAACGTTTTTTTTGGAAATATAGAAGGGCATGTTTCCGTGGTCATCACCAAAGTAAGACGAACCTTGTATTGTCACCATACTCATTACGGTTAGTAGAGAAAATCCACCTCCTAAAACTTTCTTTAGTCCTTGAAGTGGATCAATTATCTGTAAATCAATAATTATATTCATCAGCAAAAGACATGGTGAATAATCAACCCTATCACCCGTAGTTTTAAAACATTTGAGGGCCCTTACTGGAGCTCTATGAACCCTTCAAACTACTCCAGGCCACAGATTCCCTATTCGAAACACTGAAGCGTTTTGTGGCCTGGATTATTTGGAGGGTTCATAGAGCTCCAGTAAGGGTGTAAGTCCCCACCACACACACACACACATGTTCCAGGGTTCGATCGTTCGCCCACGGTAATGGATTTGGCTTTCATATCTGTAATTAATCATTTAATTACATATGGAAATATGTTTAATATCTTGTCAGGACTTCACCCTTTAATTTTGTATCTATAATTTTGAATAACCCTGTATATTGTTGGGCAATTTTTACAATTATATATTCAATCTATCACTCCAGAAGTATAGTTCACTCTGCGTCTTTGTAACAGAATATTATCGCAGCATAAAATAAACATTTAAGTAGTGGCGATTTCCTATTACGTAGGTTTCTCGTCATTATAACATTTTATGAATGAGAACAGCATAAAAATGTAGTTGAATACAGAGGTCTTACAACGAAATAGCTACCCGGTATTTAGGATAGGCATAAAGCTATAGATGAACTAACCTGAAGGTGTTTATATATTTCCATAACAACGGGGTCTTTGTGTCTGGTGAAGTATTCGAGTGGTAGTCCAGTCCAAAGAAATGAATCGAGTCCCCATTCCCATCCATCAGCATGAAGTAAATCCTCAAAACTCTCTGGGGGTTGAGTACTGGCACGATTTACAGTCAGGTGTGAAATGAGTGCAGATTCATACCCGGTGTATATTACCATACAGAACACCAGCCACCAGCCTACCATTACCTGTGTCAATAGAATGTATATAATCAGTACAAAATGGTATGTCCCTCCTTTTTTTCTTTATATATATTACATAATATCTCCTTATACACAGAGTTTTTTGTTAATTTGTATGTATGTATGCTATAGTCGAGCACCAGGCGAAAATTATATAAGCGTTGCACAGAAAACTAATTATATTGGAATCAGCATTTAAAAATCATGTTCTGCATATTTCAGAGATATCTTCATTACCCTCTACTCACATATTATGTATGTGGGTGCACATATGTTTGTGTGGGCATCTTCACCACCTGCTACCCAAGTATATTCACGCTCAATACGGCAGCAGGTCCGAGACATGCTCTTTGAATTCTTTCTGTTACCGCATCGTTAAAATGTGTGGTAAATGGTGTGGTAAGTGGGGGTAGTGAGTATTGAAGCTGTGTGAAGTGAGGGTCGACATTTTTCACTACCAAAATCACTAACTTATATATATCACATATCATCACTAACTTATGAACATCTTCTTTATCCACATTCCATAAAAAAGACCGTAAAACCCCATCTTCACTAACCACTTCACATCAAAATAGCGTTGATTGGAACCGTGAAGGGGTCAATGGGGAGAGGAGTGCCCATGACCTGTTAGAGTTGAAGGAAAGACCCCGTGAAGCTGATGAGCAAAAGGGAGGATGGAAGCTGCCGCAGCGGGTGAGGGGCGCAGTACATTACATCAAAATCATAAAAGAAAATTCTGTTCCCCAGAATCGAGTTTTGTGATTCATTACTGAACCACAATCGCTTCCAGAGGGCTGGGTCTGTCTTGTAATATCGGAGTAGCTATTCGCATATCTCCTCCTGCGAGTCATAATACCTCTGTACCACTTGGATGTTGTAGGGGTACATCCAAATGTCCTTCTTCAACATTCATTGGATCGTTACCCAGCTGGTGTTCTCCTCCAGAACAACTTCCACATATTCCTCACGTCGTACACCCCGTAGAGGGATATTGCCTGAAATAGTGGTGTGGGCAATACTTTAAGGGTTTTCTTTCTATTTCCTTCCTGCTTGTGGTCTCACCTCTCTATCACCTTTTTCTGGCGCTGTATGACCTCGCCTAATATCAATACTGATTATATTCCTGATTGAGGCTAGTTATTCACAAATGGGGCGCAGATCGTGTACTAGCTAGCATGCTCGCCTAGCAAACGAGAACTTCCAGGTTTGATTCTCGAGTCGGTGGAATTGTTGGACAGTTTTCCCAGCTCCTTATGATCCTGTTCACCTAGCAGTTAGTAGGTGCCTGGCTATAAGTGCAAGGATTACAACCTTGTAGCTTGGGGGAAGATGTGTTGATGTAACAGACTAACTGCCTTAATCAATGATCTATATAAGAGTCGATAGGCATAAAGCCTAAAATATTTTTTCTTCATTCATAGACATGGTCTCCTAGAACTTGGCGTTGATGGCATAGATCGTCAGCCTTGATGACCCGTAGTTGATGCCGTACGCTACACGAAATTGGCTTTGAACTTCTACAGGAATGAATAACACCTCCTGCCAAGCTGCAGTTGCTTATTTGAATACGGAAAATGCTCTGGTTACTCAAATATATTTTTAGACCTTGGGATATATATATATATATAGGATGTCCCTATATGAAAAAATAACAACCTAGTATATGGCAACACCAAGTACAACTGCCACCATTGCCTACCACCTCCCTTATCCTCTTATGCACGCATTTTTTAATTCAACATAACTACCAAACAACATCTCAGAAGAAATACTTTTATAGAGTATTTTTATCTTAAAAATATATCTACTTTCATTTGACAAAACGGGAAAGGAAAGTCGAGAGACACCCTGAATATAATTACCTGACCAGATGTGGCGGAGGTGGGAACTTTTGGATGAACTTCCATGAGGACTCCCCAGCCATAAAGCAATGCAGTATCAAATCGAATCTCTTGGCTGCCAGTGATTCTTGACGATAACCGCTGAAGCACCCAGAATATGATTACCCAAACCAGCACAGCAAGTAGTACTGCTATCCACACCGTGCCTAGATAATGTTGGAATTAATTAACTACATGAACATGATGCAAAAAAAAAAAAAAAAAAAAAAATAAAAATAGTTTTAACTTGTTCTTACCGTTCGAGATCATATCTATAATACAGATATTTATTAATGATCGGTATTAAAGGAGGTTCATTGGGGTGTTATTTTCATCTGACATTTATGAGAGAGAGAGAGAGAGAGAGAGAGAGAGAGAGAGAGAGAGAGAGAGAGAGAGAGAGAGAGAGAGAGTTAGGTTTGAAGTTCGTATGATTGAAATAAGTTGAAAACAATCATGAAATAAATTTTAATCATGACATCCATATGAGACTCACATAGGAAAAATTGTTTAAGACTGATGATACATGTTAATACTCGTGATACATTTTGGTCAGCACTGTAAATAAACGACATATCCGATAGCATCGCTTAGAAAATGTTTAATTTCGCTGACGAAACGTTGATTAATGTGTGTACACAGAGAAAGCAGGTTTATCCCGTGCGAGTGACCGTAGTGTGCCGGCCCGGGTCGTTGAGAGAATACACACAGATTAGTCTAACCCCACACTTCTCCCACCAACTTCCCTTGACGTCACTGATGTGTGTGAAAAAGAAAACAAGAGAAATGAGAAACGAACACTACATGGTAAACTATACATATTTTTATCAGGAAAAAGAAAGTATAATGTATGAAGCTGTATTATGTATTGCTACTGTGTAACAAGACGTTGCAGTAAGTACTCGTTTATAAAGAAAATATTTGGTTTCATCCTCTTATAATAAATCATCATCATCATCATATTGTTATTATTACCGGTATTATTATTATTATTATTATTATTATTATTATTATTATTATTATTATTATTATTATTATTATTATAGTAGTAGTTTACTGTTATTGCTTTTTTTGTAACTATAATAGCAGTATAATACTATTAATATTATCAGTGTATCTATAATAGTAGTGGTAGTAGTAGCTGCTGGTAGTTAAGACAGCTGTCAGGTAAAACTAAGGCCCTCAAAATCTCTCTCTTAAATATATATATATATATATATATATATATATATATATATATATATATATATATATATATATATATATATATATATATATATATATATATAATGTTTGTTATTGATCTGTCTTTGAAAGTTCAATAATTTTATAAATAGAAATTGTATTTACTTTTTATTAGTTTATCCTAACATTACATTTTCATTTACATCCTTATGTTCCAAAGTAACAGCTTTTACATCTTGTTTTTTAATGTTTATGTGGTTGTTTCTAATAGCTCTATTTAAAACTCTTAATCTAAAAAAAACACTTTGCACTTAACAAAATATATTACTACTTCAAATTGTAGCTTTACAAATTTAATTATGTTTCCTATCAATTTTGTTATGGAATTGCTTTCTTGCTTTAGTGTTATCATCCCATGGTAACACATCAACAGTTTTTCCATTACCTGTAAATCTTAAAAAAAAAGTAGGCTAACTGGAGCGGGAAGGCCATGTGAGATGATTCATCCTAAGGCCTACGTCATCAGCCCAGGATCCTCACAGCACCCCGGAGTTAGTTGCCCCGTGACCTTTCATTAAAAAAACGTATGCTGTTGTTGCAACTATTCATATATAAAGTGATTGTACTGTATACCAACATGCCTTCAGCATGGTGAGTGCCCAATTGCAAAGGGAACTATAGAACTGGACCCCGAGTTAGTGTATACAGATTTATTTCCTAAGGACCACGAGCTTCGACGAAAGTGGACACGAGCGATCAGCAGGGACTAATATACTCCAAATGAAAACAGCAGGGTAAGTACTGAATTTCTATCAAGTTTCTCTTAGTCAGGCATGAATGATGTAATGCTGGAAGAACTTTTACGGTTGATATGAATGCGTGATAGTGCAGGAATTATCCATTGCTCTCTTTGTATGGCAGGCACACACACTTATTGCAATCCTTTGTTGCTAGGCTGTCTGGCGAGAGAAACAAAAGAAATATTACTACTCAGTCAGTAATTTCCCACATTGCCAACCTCCCCATGTCCCTGTTCACTTACCAGTAGGTAGGTACTCGGCTGTAAAAGCGTGAATATGGAAAAGGTAGTTTTGATGTAACAGACTGACTGCCATAATGACCTACTTACGAGTCGATAAGGCATTAATCCCAACATCATCATCATCTTCTCCTGTTATACTTGAAGAGGAACCAAGATGGGCCGAAACGTTACATTCAGAATGTATGTCAATTTTTGCTATTATTATTATGCAAACCTTTTTACCAACCTGTAAAAGGACGAATTAAAGCCAGATGTCTAGGAAGAGGCTGAGGCTTTAAAGAAGCGATGATAACGTGATCAGATGGATAGTTCCGAATGAAGCTTGCTGCTTTGAGACGTGAATCTGTTGGTACCACAAGTGTACTCATGTCTACATCCTCCCTTTGTAAATATCCCATCAGTCCACTCCATACACCATCAGTATCCTCTCCCCAACTAGTGTTTGGTTCTTTATAGATGGTATACCTTTGAAAGAACATATAACCATGGTAAAATTCCATTCTGTTTAATATAAACAATTAATAAAAATATATACTTATTTCTGGTTATGAATAATAATCGTAATTGTAAGAACTATGATAATATTCGTATGTTTTCCCACTGTATCTGAAATACCATTGCAATCAGTAGTCAATATTTTCACTATACTCATTAACATACAGGGTGAAAGTTAAATGTTTTATGGACATGGCCGACACGACCCATACATCTTTCACTATCACTTATATCACATAGCTATTTGGGCAAAGTATTACTACTTATGCTCGCAGGGGCAAAGGCTGTGAGGGGACTGTCCATCTGTCCACATCATGTGGCCGATGTTAGTGTAGTATTGCGGACAGGAGTTCTTCGCCAAACTCCTCTGGCCAATCCTTGATGTGGTACCGTCGCATTCTTGGGTATATGAGTTGCTTACTAGATCATTAGTAATCATTCACCAATAATCCTAATGGTTAAGGTCGACCTGAAGGTTTGACTAATGTATTAGATGAAATGTAACGCATGAAACTGAAGCAATTGGTAACGTGGTCCCTTAACCCCTCCGTGACGGGGTAACTATGAATAGCCCCTCTATCCTTCCAGGGTTACTCTTATTAGATGCAAGAACTGCTTCACGTAATAATTGCTTCAGTTATCATATATGGAATACAGAAAAGATTTCATGCATTAATGAAACAGAAAAAACACTTACGTGAAGTTCTCTTTCTGAGCCATTGTTTCAGCGAGGCGGAAATCGACAGAATCATAAGGGTTAACTGGAACAGCCACGTCATCTTTTCTCGAAGGAAAATCAATATATGGAAAGTATTGTGCCGCTATATACTTAAAGTGATGGCCTCTAAAGTTGTAAAGTTCATCTGCGTGAAAAAAATGAAACTTTTCAGTAAAACCTGTAGTATATGAAAATGGATTGTTCGTACATGAAAAAGTCATTGAAAGTCATTTCATTAATTTTATATTCTGCAGCTTGTGTAATCATAGGAATTATTGTATCGTATTAACTGATTTCATGATAAGTTACTTCCACATTATTTGGTTAGCTTGTGAAACAATAATTTTCAGTTAAAATAAAGAGGCAAACGAGTACTGGCGGCATTGTATACGATAGCACCATTGCTCTAGAAATGTTTGGTCTAGGATGACAAATGGAACATAACAAGAGGACATCTGTGTCAAACCGCCTTGTTTATTTCGGTCCATGTGGCATTACCTGGTCCAGAGTCTTTCATTTCATGTTGTCACACATTATCATATATTTTCTATGTGGTCTGGTCCCCTTACCTGTGCGGCACCTTCTCATGGAGAGCTCCAAACTTGAGGACCTTAGTTGTAGGTATCTTTCTGGGTACCGTGTGTGGAACAGTTCTTACAGCCCCTCCCAGGTGCTCGAGGAGGAGGCTTGTTGTGTGGGAGGGAGCACTCGCTGCTTTGTGGAGAGGGCTGACCTCCTTTATAAGTTGTGAATATAATTGCCTTTTGATTTCCAAGTTGTGATTTTATGGTTTCCCTTTTTAGATATTTCAATGGTTTTTTTTTCGTTTGTATTTGATTGTTTTAGATCTTTAATCAGGCTATTTTAGTACAATGTGAGTTTTTAATGTTACATCCTTTTAATCATACTGTTGCTCACTTTTAGGGGAGTGAAGTCTGGCATATGTACTGTACGTATGTGTATATTTTATAAATTATATAAAAATGACAATATTTTAAAATCTTAATTTTTTTACATTATATTCGGCTGTATATGACCCTCGTTGTTGCCATGGCATCATCTATCAATCAATTAATCATCCCAAAGTGGTCTTAAGGGGCCTGTGTTCGTGTATGAAAATTGGAGGCTTCTGATTCCTCTTGACTATGCCATGAAACAAGCTCCTTCCATATAATTGGTGTTTCGTGGCAATATTTGAAGGACTCACTAACCTCCAATTTTCTGACTACATCACAGGGTCCTTAAAGATACGAAAGCTGCGGCTGCTCTCCTTCTCCTACCCGCGGATAAAGAGACAAATACGGTTTCAATTATCTAGAATACCTAAAATATTCTAGATCTTGACTGTTTCTTTCTTTTCCCATATTACGCCCGGCAATGAGTGGAATTATCGACAAACATTTGTGCAATTTAACTCCAGCATCAAATGGTCTCACAGAACATATTATATTAAATACCATTATAAATTAATTCGTCATTAGCTGCCTACTCAACAACAGAACAATACACTATAATCTAAGTAATCCGTAAAGTGACACCAAAAGAATAATCAAAACATAAACAGATAAACAGTATCAATATCACTCCAGTTAGGTACAGTATCAACATTATTTTGTCCTTTCACACTTAATTTACAAAAGTAGTATGCAGTTCTATGGACGATCAAGCCAAAATATACTGGTTAAAGACAGTTTTCGAGAGATCTTTTTAATTAACCATTATGAGATCGAATTATATTAATTTTTTTTTAATTAACTCGCAATCCACAATGTCTAGTCGAAGCCTGGGATCTGGAGCAGGCGATTTCTAGAACACAGCCCACTAACACCCGTAGTTTTAAAACATTTGAGGGTCCTTACTGGAGCTCTATGAACCCTCCAAATAACCCAGGCCACAAAACGCTTCAGTGTTTCGAATAGGGAATCTGTTGCTTGGAGTAGTTTGGAGGGTTCATATAGAGCTCCAGTAAGGGCCCTCAAATGTTTTACAACTACGGGTGTAAAAGCCTCCATTGGATCAATCTGTGTGTGTAGCCTCGTGATGGTTTAGGTGGGCTGTCATCCAAAAACCGCATATTGCTTCAGTTCTCCGGCTTCGACTCAGGTGTGCTAGGGATTGTGGATTCCGAGTGTACAGTCGGCGGCAAAAGTCCTGTCGTCTTACCTGCTTCACCGAGACATGCATGTGTTCATGGACTCGAGAAATACACACGTTTTCTACACCTAATAATCTCGAGTCCAAGGCCAAGAGATATACAGGTCAGGACACTCGCGCTCCTTACCTCCCACCAGGGGGGTGAGTGAATCTGTGACGTAGCTAAAAGGGAAGTTGACTATTGGCTGTCCATCAGTGAAGGTTTCCCGCTCTGCTTTCAAATGGATATACAGTGTAGGGCGGTATTTCAAAATCATTAATAGGAATTAATGCCATGTGACTCTGTTCCCATGGGATAATTATCAGATTTTCCTTCACTCTCTTCTCTCTACACACCCACTCTCTCTCTCTCAGCACATCCACACATACACAATTTCTCTCTTTCTCTCTCGTTATTCTGCCTGTTTGATTCTCTTCTATTACTATTCTTACTTTTATTATTAATAGTATTTTTATTAACAGACACTTGTTAATACGCATATGACTTATTGTTATATATAGTGTGTCTGTATGAATTGTTTATATAATGTTTATGTGTCAATTTCTTCTAATGCATCTCTCTCTCTCTCTCTCTCTCTCTCTCTCTCCGAATTCCAAATACAAAATATAATTATCTCTCAAGTTCTCAACAGATTTCCTGGCAAATATTTTTGTTCGCCCTCTAATGTCTACTTCAATCTCTCGTTTTCCTTCTATGGTCTGTGACGTACTGGAAAGGGTAATAAGCTCCTCCCCCTGAAATTGATACCCTGTATGGGGGGGGTTAGTGTCCCGACCTAGTATATCTCTTGGCCTTGCTCGAGTCTATGAATATCGAGTGCCTCGGTGAAGCAAGTGAGGCGACAGGACTATTGCCGCCGACTGTACATAGTCCTTCATGTTAAAGTTTTCATAATCAACCAGATAATACAGATCATCTACTAGCTGCAGCCCATTTTACATATATCAAAGTAAAAACAAACTACTTCTAGAATCATCCATTTTCTTTCAGCATCTGACAGTATTGTGTGGTCATATTGATGGTCATTCGGGTTAGTAATTATTAAAAGCAAATTTTGTGTCGCATATGTTAACAATACTTGATTACCAACCAGCCAAAATACGATGGATTCCTACAAACCTTGTCGGTAGAACAGGCTACCTTCGTTGTGAGAACTAGTAATTGAATTCAATTTAGATCTCCAGTGATGAAGTTCTTCGACATCTGCATACCCGTTGTTGCAGTATAGACATCGCCGGTACACCCACACTCTTGCCTTTGTTTGTGGCTCAGCCTCTGAAAACCATATGTAGCTCCAGGAGCATTATGTAATAATTAAGGTAAAGGAAATCTAAGTTGCAGTAATATTGGCTTTTTTAAAAGTTTAATTAAACTATTTCCAAGACTAGTTTCGGTAGACAGCATACAGAATCAAAACCCTTAAATATTCATGTAAACCTTATTTGATTAAAGCATTTAAAGTTAAAGTGAATTATTTCGCCGTTTAGTCAAACTAAACTAATTTTGAAAGAACGAGACTTTGTTGAATGTGGCGAAGTTGGAAGTTGGAAATGAAATGCTGGCTACTGAAACCTTTGTGAGAAATATTTATAACTGTGATCGCCTTTGTCATAATTTTGGTGATGGATAGGGATCAATTCACTTGTGCATTTTATTTGACATAATTGTAATTTATGAGTAGATGTAAAAATATTGAATGCTATTTTGATTTATCAAGTGTAATTTGTGTTGAAAATGTTATAATGTGAACGATTGTTAGCGGGATGAAATTTCTTGAGATAAAGATTGTGGACCTCGCTTCTCTCGAGTCAGTTTCACCAGCTCATTGTCAGTGAGAGGAGGCCTGTAGTGTAAAGTGATGGTCTAATGTACTGCAACCTGGTGAATAAAAACGAGCTATTTGAGTTAATTTTATGAACCAAAATTGCACACACCATAGCTATAGTTTCGGATCATTTTTCGAATCCATCTCATTGGAAGGTGTTGCAGTACATTAGACCATTACTTTAACTCCGTGTGTGACTGGTATTTGTACAGTCGGCGGCAAAAGTCCTGTCGCCTCACTTGCTTCACCGAGGCACGCGATGTTCATAGACTCGAGATTATTAGGTGTAGAAAACGTGTGTATTTCTCGAGTCCATGAACACTGCCTGTCTCGGTGAAGCAGGTGAGGCGACACGACTTATGCCGCCGACTGTACGCCCGGTAACTGATACTCTCAACTCTAAACATTTGATTGACTCTGGATATGTTTACCTTCATTCATCTTATTTTACTGTACTTTATGTTGTTTGACCCATTATATGCCTTGGCTTCTTGAAAAAAATTGGGCATAATTATGGATCTCTTGCATTTTATAATAATATTCACTGGTGAGGACATCAAGGAAACTTTTAGTGATTAGTCCTTACACCCGTAGTTTTAAAACATTTGAGGGCCCTTACTGGAGCTCTATGAACCCTCCAAACTACTCCAGGCAACAGCTTCCCTATTCGAAACACTGAAGCGTTTTGTGGCCTGGATTATTTGGAGGGTTCATAGAGCTCCAGTAAGGGCCCTCAAATGTTTTAAAACTACGGGTGTTACCTCCTCGGTATAGTCAAATAGCAGAAAACCAAGCCGTTAATGATACAAGGATGGGAACTGGTTCGTTGCATTATTTGGAGGGGTCATTATTCCTTGAATTCACATAATAAACATATCTCTTAAATAGGTTAATAAACAATTTTAACTGAAGATACATAACAACCTTTGTATACCCATCTGAAAAGATTCCCCTGCCAGGGAAATGTTTTGACGGAATTATCGTAGTCGATGGCGATATACAAGGCGTAGGCAGTGTTCCTGAAACAGTGCTGCAGAAGAACCTCTTTAACATATGGCCTCCTGCCCAACACCACTACCCGAGTTTCTGAATGCTTCCAGTGACCAGTCCGTTCTAACAACCTTAGAAATACAACTTTGTATTAGTAAACAGAAATCGTACAGTCGTGATACAAAATTTGTATGAAGTTATTGAATAAATTTAGATTCGTTTGACACTTCCCTGAGCAACTTACAATTATCACTCCTGTCTTTAATAAAATTTCTCAAAACTCGACTAGTACTGACTCAACCATTCTTAACAAACCTGGATATAGATTTTGAATCGCGAGTGTACACCCAGAAGTAAAAATTTCTAGGCAGGGACGGGCCCTTACTACCCCAGGCAGTAGTGACGGGCTGGAGAGAAACCCCCCACCCCGTCACTACTGCCTGGGGTAGGGCTAGTAAGGGCCCATCCCTGCCTAGACATTTTTACTTCTGGGTGTACATATAATTTGCTTATGTATAATTTCTAACCACACATGATCAATCAAACTTTATATTTTTAAGTTCTTTATGTACAGCCATGGCTAATAATTCTGAACCAAGGTCCAAGGAGTGTTGGAGAGCAATTGAACAGAGTTCGAATAAGTGAATTTTCCAAATCATTCTCAACGTTGAGAGATGTTTAGGAGGCTCGTTTTTGACGTTTTATCGAACTCTGTTCAGTTGCTCTCCAACCCTACTTAGACCTTGGTCCAGCACTATCAGCCCAACACTCTGGGGAACGTTGCTGCTAATGGCCATATAGTTTCTTGATACATGGTGAGATATTAATATGAGTAAATATATGTAAAGAATAGTATGATAGAACAACATTGATAATAATATGAAATAACAATAATAAACATTGTTTAGAGGGGTCGGGAAAACCTCCGCCGCATCTGCCACCCACGGTGACCCACCCACCCACCGAGCCCCACGACCCCCGTTGACACGAGCCACTAAACACTGTGTATCCCATCAGGTCAGGTGACATCACTCCCACCTCCCACTGTACATAAACATATACACACATACAAACACAGACACACACATACACATGCATAATATTATATGCACACATACAAACATACACACAACTAAAAACTGCAGTGAGAGTGAAAATATTGCAGAAAAAATTACATTGTAAATATTAAAGATTATGCGATAATGGTCAGCCAAAGCCGCGGGAGTGATATTCCCCTGTCTGTGGGATATAATAGCCTAACATACAAGTTGAACGTGAATATTTTAAATTAACATTGTTTGGGGCTAAGGAACTCGGGAAATATATTTAGAATATTAATTAATAATTTTCTAAGACATCAGGCTAGTTAATTAAATAGTCACACATACCACGATGCATTAGGTGAGAAGGTCTAAAGTGGACAATTGAGGGACAATACATGACGTAATGTCTAATTACGTAGTCTCAAAACTCAGTGCAGTTGTCATTAACTGAATAAGTACCGAGTATATTATACCTTCCTTCTCTTCCCAACTTTGTTGTTACTCTCTCCACTTCTCTGATCTCCCTCACCATCCCATTTACTGTATTCCTTAATTACCTTCCCGCCTGCCTCACTCACTTCTTCCTCTGACATACAGTATATCACCCTTCATTTTGACACACCTAAATAGGGCCCAAGGTGGGCCGAAACTTTGTTTATCCCCTGTTGCTAGTGTATACTCTTGATAGTGTATATACTAATATACTTCATATATTTTGTTAATTTGTTATACCATACAGACTGACCCAGTCAGCTTATTTTATTTATGTTCTCCCCCACTCCGTCCTCCTTTATTCAATTCGCTGTTTCCTCTCCCTCCTTCCCAGCATTCTTTTACTCTCCATTTGACCACCACCATCATTCTGTGTGTTGCTGCATAATCTGTTAATGCGCAAACAAGACCAGAATAGAAATAATAGTGATATTTGGTATGCAAATACAATCTGCTATATATGACGAACATTTTTAATTTTATTACTCTTATTTAAATATCTGAGGTCAACATCTAGGCCAGCCAATCAGACGCCAGTGTTAGTGAACCAATCACAAGATTTAGAGAATATTGTGTCTGCAATAATGTTATTACTAATTAAAACAGGGAAAAATGAACTAAGGACTAAGAAGAGTGGGTAGCCTACTCATTACCATCTTACCACACCTTAGGGCGGAGTTTGTGTTGTTGATATTATTACTTAAGTGAAGAATCAATGTTCTGCAAGCACGGGAACTGACCCATATATTTTCAGTGAGATTTTGCTGTTGCATTGATTCTGCTGCAACTATTACTCCTTCGCTCATTAATCTGTAACATAATAGAAATCTGGTCAGAAATAAGTTTTATTATTTTCCACCATAATATCATATTGCTATTGTCTCAGTGGTAAAAGTAATCAAATACAACTAGCCATATGCACATTATTTATAGAAACATTAATTATTATATTTGAATTAATGTTACCTAACTATAACAATGTAAGTATGAAGTAAGGAAGCCTATCTCCTGAGTCCGTAAAGAATAAAATGAAAACGTGTAAAGAAAATTCGTATTTGCAATAAATAAATTGTAAGATCACAAACACACTGATGGGGAGGTGGCTGAGTATTTAGGGTTCTGGAGATCGATCCTCTCAGGTGAGGGCCTGAAAATATTTACTCTTCCGATCTGAGTGTCAAGCACTAACTGTAAGGCCACATCGTAAAACACCCACACTGGTACCATACCAGCTGCAGTATTTGGGAATTACCCTCACTTCCCTCTCTCTGTGGCTGGGTACCAGTACGGAAGTCGTGACGTGTGTGTGTGAGCAGCAGTTGACCTGGGCCATGGTAACGGGCCTGATTAAGCCTATGTCCAGTGTCGGAATATATATATCATAAAAAAAATGGAATATTTAAAAAATGAAGTATTACAAAAATAAAATAAAGGCCTGACTCCACACCTCCCACGATCATTGTGCTTTACTGCTGGTGACCTTACCAGTTGCTGACCACTGTAATAATACTGGTGACCTTACCAGTTACTGACCGCTACTGCTGGTGACACTACTGCTACTGACGAAGTGGGGTGTTATTGTTGGGGATCCGACCAGCTACTGACGGTGGGGATTACTCTTGGTAACTTTACCAGTTATTGATGGAAAATTGATACAGTGGGGGACCTTGTGCACATATCTGTTCTTGTAGACGGGTGTGTGGGGTTGTCGCCTTACTTTGTAAATATAGAGTGAGTGATTGTTGTCCCTTGTTTTCATTAAAAACCATCAATTCCTACGATAAGACCTGGCAATATTGACATTATTATTCTAAGAATATTTCTTAAAACAACAAAATTACCGATTTATTACAATAATAATGCGTGTGCATAACGTGCTTATACATTCTTCACCTGATAATGTCTGAGACTTGAAATGATTGAATATCCGTTGTCAGTAGTACTACATGACATTTTGAGAGGTAACGATCCACTACCCGAACCACAACATCGCCCACATCCTCTGTATAGACATCCTGTCCAAATGTAGACGTGGCAATCATCAACGCCACCACCAGGAACAGTACCAACCCGTTACGTCTATGCATACCTGCGGAAAATCACATTAAGCCAAACATTTCATCTATATATATATATAACATTCTGACATTCACTGCATAATAGTTTTTCTGTCTTGGAAACTGTACCAGATACTCGTTCTGGTTACCCTTCCCTTGATGATAATTTTCAGGCTGTAACTAAAGATGTTAATACCTCTGTTGTTATGACTTAACCCCTGCTGTACGGCTGACGTCATACACCGTCAGTACGTGCACTCCGGCTGATGTGTTATACCCTCAGGGCTATTTCCCGCCATTTAGGGCTATGTAGGGCAGGTTTTTCATTTCAGCGGGCTAGTAAACAAAATCACAATATCGATCGGCTATCCACTCAGTTGACTTCTGGTCGTCACGATGTGTGGGCTATTTTTAAGTCCGAATTTGTGCTCTAACGATCGTAAGACAATACCTTAGTGAATATTTGTACTTGACAGTGACACCATGATATTCCTACAAGGTTACTAATAATTGTTTAGTGTTGTGATTATGACACACGATACATAATGGTAGTAATAATAAAATAACACCACAAACACACTCCAGGCAGGCGCGACTGATAGTAAATATACGTGTTTCCTACGGTACAAATCAGTTTGTTTATAATTTTCTATGTGACAGTTACACGATGATATATTCCTACAAGTGTTCATACTATTTTTAGTTTTTTATTCAAGACATACAATACATAATCGTAGTAATAAAAGTGAGTAAACAAGGGAGTTTCGTGGGCAACTGAACACATAGCCATGGTCTACTTCAACTCGCCCTATCTCCGTAACTACACATTGTAGAGCCCTCCAGATGGTACCATTCGATAGAGGAAGAGTTGAAGGTAAGTAAGAAACAATATTGAAGTCATTACACTATAAACGTTATGAGTGACCGCATTGTAAATATAGAGGAAATCGAGGAATTTTGCCGCTACCGGCGGTGCAAAACCTAGAGGCAAGCATAGACTCGCCCGGGGTGTAAGGGTTAAATATATATGTTTTATCTTACGCTCCTACAATTAAGTGATCCTTTTACCTGTTTTATAGATGTTGATGTCTATGCCTGTGTCGTGGCTTGTGTGCCTCTTGGGACGAATTGGGGATTTTTCTCTCTCGCTTCTCCCCTGCGTTTGTTACCCTCCTGTTTACTCTGCATTTTATCCCAATTCCTTTGAAGTGCAGGGTCACCATGGTGGCTCTGCCATCCTAGTTCGAGGATGGAGCTTGTGTTGAAGATCTTTATCATTAAATACTTTAAATTAAAAAAAAAACTTAAGTTCTCCACTCTATAGTATATCAGTGATAGCATTGATTCAGGATAGGATGTTTTAATGTACAGTCCCGAGCTAATGGAAGGGAAACACCACTATCACCAAGACAAGCATATCCCCGAACACGGTTGTTTTTCCTGGCGAGTTATTGGTGAGAGGGGGAGGTGTTAGGAAGGACTGATGGAGAGAGAAAGGGAAGGGGAGTACAGCTACCAGACTTAAATGACAAACCAACTGGACTGGTACCAAGTCATTATCAATATGTATTGATAAATCCTAAACTGTCTTCTAACTTTCTTTATATATATTCAAATAATTATTATAATTAAATTATCTGTCTATTATTTATCATTATTATATATTAGAAAGGAGAGCACGCACTCTTAACCCTTAGAGTCCAGATAGCAGTAATAGCCATTTGTGTGGGGTAGTCCGGGGAGCGGTACATGCCTCTCTGCTCGAGGAGTCCGGGCGGTGGGATATACCGCTAATGCTAATGTCGAGCGGACATCGCCAAATTTGGCGTGAATTTTTTTACTTCTCTAAACTTCACCACCAGACCTACAAATCACCATCGTCAATTAGTGTGTTACTGACCGTGAACACGGGTGGACGTGGTTCAGATTTCTCGTGCGTGTCCGATTCAGTATTGCATCATGCTACCGTCCACCAGTGACTACCAGCTCGCGTGGGCCGCGTTCAGCTGACGTCAGAGCCGCGCTCCTACCGAGAAATTACCTTCATTCCTCATTTAATTTCTCGGTAACGGAGAGTTCTAGAGAGCTGGGGTTTGTTTTATTGTAAAGAGGAAGAGTTGATGGTGAGCACAAGACCAAATTTAAGTTGTTCAGTACCGTAGTTTAGACGTACAGAGTAAGTGAAATAGAGCTATTTTGATAAATATCACCCCAGGCAGAGTGGATATTAAGAGTCGGCCAGGAGAGCTGGAGGGCATATTCATAGTTAGTTATTAAGTTACTCCGTCGCCCAAGGGTTTATCTGGTTGCGTCAATAGCAGTGTAGCTATATTTCATAGGATTGTCCACATAAAATCTTATGCTATTCTGAAACATAGTTTTTTTTTCAATTCTTTTTAAAAAATTATGAAAAATATTATTTGTTGCTCGATTATAATAAAAATTGGTCAGTGTATGTAAAACCCAACGAGGATTACGATGGCAAAAAGCTTAATTGCTTCTAAAATTAACCGGAGCGCAGATACGGAGTCAGATTGAGCTCCCCTTAATAATTAATTAGATGCTTACCAATAAATTGACAAACATTGCTTTATATTAAATTTTGAAAGTAAACTAGTTGTTGTTTACAGTTTTAAGAATGTTCAAGTAAACAAAAAAAATGTTAATTTGTTATAATTTTCCTAAAAAATTGTTAGTTTCCACACATGTAATTGTTTATGTTTTAAAAGTTACCGGTATTAATTTTAAGAGACACTTCCCTGAATCCCACTGTTTTATCCTTTAATCGTGCTACTTCCGATATATAATACAGTCAACTACTTAATTAAATAATGAACATTTATCTTTATAACGAGAAAGTTAATAAATTATATATTGTGAGTATTATACTCTTATGTTTGTTAGGCCTGTCATATCTCTTGCAAAATTTGAACTCCTCCTCTTCGGGAGGGTATCAACATATCATCCCTGAGTCCCCAGTATCCCTGTTTGTCATGAAAGGCAACTAAAAGGTTTGATTTACCTTTTCAAGTGTCCCTCCTTTCCACCTGTTCCCTTCGTACTTGTTGTCCCACTTCTCTGTTTCACTCTCCTTCACATTACAGTCAATCAATTTCATACATATAGCTTCATTGCTTCCCATATCTCTTCTTATTCCATCGACGTGCTCCTCAGAGGTATGTTTTCTCTATAGCAGATCTTGTGATTGGATCTGTCTAGATTCTATTTTGAAAATATTTTTTTGTATTGTACTGTATTTTGTATTGTAAGAATCCCTTAATTATTTTATAGCAAAAAATAAGATGTAATTTTGTTCAACAAATTTCTATACTAATCTTATTTATTGAAAACAATTCAAACTATTTGTTAATTCCTTTAATCCCTACGAATTTAGACTACAATTTTACTATAAAATATAAGGTTAAACAAAGTTCATCACTAACCTTATCTAATTACTATTTGTCTACATGCACTGTGTGGAGTAGGATATTAAACAGTATTATTGTTGCTTATTTATGGTATTTAACCAAAGGAAAAAGTTCAGATTCTCATATTAATAGTATAATATATATATATATATATATATATATATATATATATATATATATATATATATATATATATATATATATATATATATATATATATATATATATATATATATATATATATATATATATATATATATATATATATATTGTAATAAAAGGAACACAAATTTTATTTATTCTATTTAATATCTGTAAACAGTATGCAGACTTTTAATATAAAATTCGTACCATATCCTCATATATAAGGGGATATACAGGGTACTACAGCTAACAGTCGTCAGTTCTGTGAATCTGACACACCAAAAGACCATTCATTATCTGTCTCAAACAAAGATAGATACATAGATGAAGCTGCAGTATGAATCACACATGGTGGTACAACGTAAAATTATAATAAGGCGTTGAAGTCGGTATTAGTCTTCAGTCTCGCTTTAAATTTCTTCATATACCTTACAGTTCCAAAGAGTTCTCAACTGTTCTTCACTTGAACAGATATCAGTCCAATATTGTCTCAAAAGTTGTAATTTAAAAGATTATTCCTTCATTAAAAGGGTTTACCTTACGTATAAAATGCACCCCAAATCTCCGAGAGTCACGTCTTGTTTGTATTTGTCGTACTGTATACGTAATGGAAGCTTTACAGTTGTAGCAATCAAAGAATCCTATTAATTCATATTGTCGGGTAATATTTTTCACAAGTCTGGAACCCATAACTAATTCACATCTATTTCGAATTTGTCAGTGACCCATTAGATAACAATGTTCCTGCCAATGTCCGTAACGTGTCTGTGACAAGTTGACAGCATGTTCTAGGTATAAATTAAACTCTCAACAAACAATGTTTTGGGTTGTGTTCAAGTTCAAATACTGTATGTTACCACCTTCAGGGGGTGTGGAAGTAAGGGGACAGGCTTGGAGGGGTTTTGGGGTAGGTGGGAGTAGGGGGACAGGCTTGGGGTGGGGTGGGGTGGTAGAAAGCCTGTCCCCTATTCCCGCACCCTCTCTAACACCCCAAAGCCTGTCCCCCTACTCCCGCACCCCCCAAAACCCCTCCAAGCCTGTCCCCTACTCCCACTCCCTCTTAATTAAGAGTTATGGACTTGGGAAGGTTTTCATGTTGACTGTTCGAGGCATGTATGGGGTGACAGATGTTTTAATGGCCGTGGCCTGTATAGAATTAAGTGACTAGAAAAAATGTATGCAGAATAAAGTGGCCTGTTTGTATAGTATCTACAGCCATGTCATGGTCACCTGAATTTGGAAGAAATATACCACAGCAAATGTATTCCTTAGCTTGATGATATCTTGCAATGTGTAGTGATAAGAAACATCAGAAGGGAGTAGCGGAATTCATCCACCAATTATAACAAGTTCGTTGTGAATTTGACAAGTGAAATGGTTGTGATGTGAACCACTCCGGCTGAAGAAGCCAGCGTTGCATCATCTTTAAGTAGTGGTCGTGTTGAAGTGATGAATCATATTTAGTGGGAGTCTCAGGTTGCCTGTTTACTGAGGACTTCAGAGTCATCACAGATGTCGATGGTAATGGTATCTGTTGTGACAACAGTGGTAAGTTCGCTGGAGCTGAGGATTGATGCATTATGTTATCTGCTGTTAGACCATGGGTTTTAGTCCACCGTACCTTCCTAAGTCTTCGATTATAGGGTCTAGTTTTAATAGAACCTTCTTCTTGCCAGCGATGAATCCAGCGGTACACAACGGAGAGACTGACACCAATTTGCTGAGAGATGGATCTGGCTGAGGCGCCTGCCAACCACAGGCGTACGAGTTTGGCTCTCTCAAACAACACTGCTGGACTGTTTTTTGGTATCCTCCGTTCCATGTTAACGATTGCAATTCTGTTGAACAAACTATCATTTAAACTGATTCAATAATTACATTTAGCGGAATTTTATTTTTCTACTGAAGTTCCTTTGCTTTAATCTACCTGGTAATGTAATTAGGTTTAACATGTATTGCACAAATATGGCGAATTAATGGCGAATTATCACAACGAAAATGCGGAGAGAACTCGAAAAAAAAAAAAAAAAATTGTGCCATGATATTTCTCCTATCAGCTTCTTCCTTATAATGTAATGTACTATTGCTCACAAGAATTACTAAGCATCTCAGGTTTGCCTCAACAATATTTGATCTGGTATTTATGATCCCATGTCTAAATGTACGATATCCTTCTGTTCACCCGTTTCACTCTCCCTTCACATGACTATTGCTAATTACTTACATTGAGGCAATATAATATTATATCTGTAGCTATTTACTTACATTGTGGCGATATTCTACAGGGATATTCAAAATTATAGTGACAGAATTACAAGTTGAAGTCCTGACAAGATATTAAACATATTTCTATATGCATTTTTCCAAAATTAAAAGATTAATTACAGACATGAAAGACAAATCCATTACCGTGGGCGAACGATCGAACCCTTGAAAATCACCCTCTCCCCAACACACAATACATCATCCCCTGTAATTATAATGTATAAACCAATGAAACCTTACCAATCACGGGATTCAAACAGATACTTAACAATACTTAACAATACAATAACAATACTTAAGTACAATAATATGATATGTAGTAAAGTCATGGTCTAATGTACTGCAACACCTTCCAATGAGATGGCTTCGAAAAATTATCCGAAACTATAGCTGTTGGTGTGCAATTTTGGTTCATAAAATTAACTCAAATAGCTCGCTTTTATTCACCAGGTTGCAGTACATTAGACCATCACTTTACAAAACGAAATGGGTTCTTTTGAGTTTTAAATAATACGCCTTTGTGTTGGAGGGAAAACCTTCGATATTTTGGTAGCGAGATGTAAAAAACTAGTACTTACTATTGATGTCTTTGTATAGTTAGGTAAAGTCATGGTCTAATGTACTGCAACCTGGTGAATAAAAGCGAGCTATTTGAGTTAATTTTATGAACCAGAATTGCACACACCAACAGCTATAGTTTCGGATCATTTTTCGAAGCCATCTCATTGGAAGGTGTTGCAGTACATTAGACCATCACTTTACAACAAGTAGGAGTTATGGGTTAAAACATTGTTCAATATTATAGATTTGTAAATGGTGATCAATCTACTAGATGGCTTTTTTGAGTGGGATGTAACTTAGAAGTTGTGTAACCTTGCGCGTGCCGTCCCTCTTTCCCGTCTGAGGCGTCACTTGAGTCATGTCGCCAGGTGTTATCTTTCCCTCTTTGAGAGATAAGATTTAACACCATGTCTTTTATTAAAATATAGGTTGTAATTATAATTATAAGGTTGTGATAATTGTGAGAAATGGAATTAAAAAGTTACAATATATATATATATATATATATATATATATATATATATATATATATATATATATATATATATATATATATATAATACTCGATGTATAAGTGAAGGTTATGTTATGATAATTAGTCTTTCAGGAATGATAAATCTTATTTTTTAATCTAGAATACTAGTATTTAGTATATTAAGATGTATGTATTTATTGTTTATATCTATGAGTAGCGTTTCCTAACCTCTTCCTTGTATCTAGTAGTTTATTAAAGATATCTATTTTTTTGTCTGACTTATATAAATTGTCTTAGTGATATTTGAGTGTGATGGATCATGAAATCAAAGAGTTTGTTTATCACATGGATGGACTCCACATTTCTCCTCGACCTTATATTTTCCATCATTCCAATCTAACGACAGGTTGGAATCTTTTTACCCTTGTCCATTAATGTTTTCAAATAACAGTGTAGAATTATTTTTTTCTGTTTTTATTTTATAGGGCGGCGCCATATCAATAACGTTAACATTCATTTAATTTTATTCCTGATTCAGCAAGAAAGTGCTAATGGAGAAAAGAAGTTCCTTCACAAATATAGTTTTTCATATTGGATTGTGTGTACTGATGTTAAGACTATGTATTTATTTTATTCGTATACTGTAGGGGACTTGGTATTGGTTTATTACAGTTGTAGTGAAATGCAGTGGTATCAATATAGTGTTAGGCACTGTCATGATAGCTTTCTTGTTTTATCTTAAATGTATAAATACTATGTTATTCCTAATTTTAATCCCCCCAACGGGAACTGCCTTGACGTGGTGAGGGGCTTGTGTGTCTCTGAGACCTGGTGAGCTAGGCTAGAGGGGGCTCCGGCCTCTGCTCTGACCCAATTTCGGGGAGAGAGGGTTTTCCATGCTAGTGAGAGACCAGACTAAATGGTTCCCATCTTTCAGTTCTTCAACTGTCCCTCTTTTCTTTTTCGTTCCTTCCTGTTTGCTGTCACTCCTCTCTATCACCTTTTTTCTGGCGCTATAGGACCTCGATGTTGCGGCGCCTAATATCCATCAATCAATCAATCCTAATTTTAATGCAACTTTTACTTGATTTTTTACACTTGTTTTTTTTTATGATGCTAAGGAGAAACGGTGGACAGGCACAAGCTGAACAGAGGTGGTTGAATCACATTTGTTTTCGACTTGGTTCAGCTGCATGAATCTTTGGAATCTCTAGGGTTGAAGCCATAGGATTCATACTGATTGTAATACTGTTTTCTGTCCTGCGTGATAAGCAAAGTTTTTCGGGATAGAATACAAGGAAACTACACATTCGTAGGATCATAAGCCCGATAAAATTACGATACTAGCTTACAATAATATTATGACAGCCAACTTGGCGGACCTAACTTATCTGAAACGATCCAGATGTATTAATAACTCATATCCGAGAAGGAATGGGTCTGTGCTTACTCCTGCTAAAAAATATGTCCTTGGCTTTATATAAGTTCAAGAAAACCAGAACACACCAACGTCTAAAATAGAAACAATAATACTTATGCAGCAATGTTGAACAATTTTTTTTATGCAAAGTCAATAAAAGCAACGTAGAGTGCCTCCTTCTTAGCTAGATACATTTTATTATATTATTATGCTCTTTTATATAACCAACTGATATACACGCACCGTTTCTATTTTGAATTTAGAGTGTTTCTCGTTATGTTAACACGTTTATTGTGAATGAATATACTTGTCCACAATCATTCCCATACATCATGTCTGAGACATCCAGGAAACCCATTCCTCGATACTTGACCAAATTAAATTATCCATTAAAATGTGTGTAATTGTTTTTAGACGCCTTCTGCCAATTTTAACAAATTTCTCATGCATCTAGGCACATATTAAGCAACTTACAAATAAATTCTACTACACTTTCCCTTCCAATTTGTATTCTACACGCCATAAACAGGTAACCTTGTAAAATGCTACTATGGGCCTCCTGTCGCTTGTACTTCCTATGTATCTTTATTAGTAGTTTCTCTTCTTTCTTCCTCTCATCCGCCTTGTTTTTCCCTTACCCCACACCTTAGTACAGCGTTTCCCAACCTGGGGTGCTAGCACCCCCTGGGGGTGCTGAAATCAATTATAGGGGGTGCTGGGAAGCGATGCACACATGGCAGTAAAATATCTAAATCTAATAACAAGATATTAGTTAGGGGTGGTGGACTGCTTAGACATGACAACAGGGGGTGCTATGGTCGGAAAAGGTTGGGAAACACTGCCTTAGTAAGATGAAACATCTAAATCTGTTATTACCTACATTCAGTACAATCTCTGTTTACTCTTTTCCATCCCTTCTATCCTACTCTGATCTTTATTTTATTTTCATGCTTTATATTTCTTCACAATGCTTCAGTGCTTTTCTGATTTCTTTCACTTCCCTCTGCAATACATTGTTCTTGAAATCTCTTGTAATAATAATAATAATAATAATAATAATAATAATAATAATAATAATAATAATACCGCTACAACTTGTGTATAATAAAAACTTCACTGCAAACGCAGTATTTTGTTTGATGCACTATAATATGATTCTTTAAAACCTATGGTCACGTTTGGTTTATTTACTTAGCATCATTAGAATTGCATAAGTTTTATACATTAACAGGAAATCATCGCTTCAACACTTTTTGTATTTTGGAGGGAATGGAACGTTTTGTACTTACCTGGGTTAAGAAGGAACGATGAGGCTAAGTGTGGGGCGATATACCGTGTGTAAGTATATTACACTGAGCAGTGAAGCTGACTGGCCACATGACAGGGTTATATACCATTCCACTCCCTCCACGACTCCACTCCCTCCACGACTCCACTCCCTCCATGACTCCACTCCCTCCACGACTCCACTCCACAGCCGCTCCTTTGTCATGTCATCAGCCTTACATTTTCACAACACCCACTCAGTGGCATTGATCTATAATTATTCATCCTGTTCGCTTATGGATAATCTAATGGCTTACGGATATCTGTCTATCTACGAATTATATATCTTACTTTGCACGAATAAATCACATGTGTAATAAAGATTAACACACAATATGTTTACGTATTATTTCCACCCTTCTTGTCACCGTCCAATGTTAAGCTAATTAAATAGAGAAAACTCTCGTTACCCATGTTGTAAAACACAGTTACTTTTATGGTGATTCTAGGAGGACATAACTATTGCATCTAGATAGTCTCCAATTGGTTAATTCAGTTCAATTTTTCTTAAAATTCTGATCAGATAATGCCATGTATGTTTAAATGAACATGAAGTCAAAATCTGTGTAGAGTACAGCAACTGCATCCAAGTCCACTTAATCAGTTACGAATAATCTTCATGATGATAATAATTATAATTGTCAAAAAAATAATGAGGATTTAAGGGGAACAACTGGGCAATTTTATAGAATACTCCAATCATCATGAAACTTGGTGTGTTTGTGTATAGTACCATAATGATTGTCCACAGCTAATGTAAAGATGTTTTCTCATTTTTTTTTTAAACATTTTTTTTTATTTTTTTATACCACTTTAGGCCTCACGATTAAATTGATACAGATCGGTTGATTTTGTACTGAAACTAATTTTCTTTACACTGAAATGTAAATTGAATGTTGCCCTACATATGCAAGTGAGGAAATTCAAAAATTTAAAAATATAATAATTTGATTTTTTTATAATCGTTATAATTTTCACGTATTTTTTCACTTTGTCACTCCCTTGTGCCCAATCTATTTTACTTAGACAAAACATCTAACTTGGCAATACAGTTCTTTCAATGCTCTATCCAAAACTACAAGCATATTTGAAATTGGTCAGTAACTAACTAAACTGAGGAATTTTGAATTTAAAAAAGTTACTTTCGAGTTACGGGCATTTAATTAAAGTTTTGACTTACCTACCAATTAACATCTTTCATCAGATTATTATTATTTTTTTTTATAAATTTCCTCACTTGCATATGTAGAGAAACTTTCAATTTACATTTCAGTGTAAAGAAAATTAGTTTAAGTACAAAATTAACCGATCTGTATCAATTTAATCGAATTGTATAAAATTATTAAAAAAAAAAAAAAAAATGATAGAACATCTCCACATTAGCTGTGGACAATCACTATACACAAACACACCAAATTTCATGATTATTGGTATTTTCTCTAAAATTGCCAGGTTGTTCCCCTTAAAGAACTGCAGTCATCCCAATATAAAAGAAAATTATTGTTTCCTATGACTTATATACACATCTATATATATATAAAACAGTCGGTTTGTCTGTCTTTCCGTCTGTCTGTTTAGCCGCTATGCACAGCCGCATCGTTTCACCTAGAGTAATAATTTTTACATACATTTTATCTCTAAAACCTGGAGAGTGTCTTGGCCTTATAATTTTTTAATTTTTCCAATGATTAACCAAATAAAAACGACTCTTTTCCTCCCCCCTCCCCAGCTGACAAATGCTGGTAAATTTTGTCATTTTTTAACTTTCATGAAGGCGAAAAAAATTCTTACAGAGTGAAAGAGCTTGAATTTACACACCAGGAACTGAAAACGGGAGTCTTCTAGGTGTACGCAAAAGCTTATAATAAGAGTCTTAATTTTTTTTTTTTATAAAATAGTATCTCCTGAAACAAACCACATGCTCTCTCTCTATCTCAAAGAAAACCACATCTCTCTCTCTCTCTCTTAGTACATGTAATCATGTTCTTAGACAGACAGACAGACAGATATATATAGATAGATATAGATAGATATATAGATAGATAGATAGATAGATATAAATAGATAGATAGATAGATAGATAGATAGATAGATAGATAGATAGATAGATATAGATAGATAGATAGATATACATATAGATATAAATAGATATAGATAGATCCCCGGACAACGTCAGGTATCCCTGCTAGTATCTTAATAATAATAATAATAATACTTATTATTATTATTAATATTATTATTATTATTAATATTATTATTATTATTATTATAGGATATAGATAGAGATTGAGAGAGATAGCTAGCTAGATAGATAGAGATAGAGATAGATAGAGATAGATATAGAGAGATAGATAGATAGAGATAGATAGATACTGTAGATACATAGATAAATAAATATATATACAGATAGATAGAGATAGATAGATCCCTGGACAACGTCGGGTATCGCTGCTAGTAAATAAATAAATTATAATGTGTTTTAATTTCCTTAGTAAAAAAAATATATATAAATATTTATTGTTTATCCCATGAAATAAATGGGTTTGATATTAATTAATTATTCCATGAAATAAATGGATTTAATATTAATTATATCCCATGAAATAAATGGGTTTGATATAGATTATATCCCAAGAAATAAATGGGTTTAATATTAATTAATTATTCCATGAAATAAATGTTTTAAACCTTTAATTCCCCATATCTAGAGAAAATTCCCCATACTTGGCATCACTTATAGAGAGAATGTTGGCTCAAAATTTACCTTTGAATGGCAGTCCATAAACAGGGGTTGCTGAGTTGACCTCCCCCTCCCCCCTACCCCTCTAATACACCCCCTCCCTCCCCCCTAATACCATACCCCTAACCCCCCACCCCCCTCTCTCCCTAATTGGTACATTGGAGCACCTTGAGTCCTCCAAGGTATCTCAGGCAACACAACTTAATGCAGGAATAATACACTTTGGAGGAATCAGTTTGCTGCACAATTATTACTCTATGGAAATCTGGGTTCCTTTATAATATTTTGATTCCTCCAAAGTATGTCAGGAAAGAGAATTAATTATTAATAAATATAATGGTATCAATGCTGTTGTATGGAATAGTTTGAAGGAATCAAATTGGTCCAGTATTACCACAACCAACACCACAGCTTCGAATGAATCATCTTGGTGAACCATTCTAAAGAGAGTGTAGGGAGGAGGTAAGGAGGGTGTGTGTATTGGAGAGGTATGTGGAAGGTAGGGGTGGTGTAGGGTTGGTTGATTCGAAGCTGCTTCACTCATTCGATGCTGGTTCATTCGAAGCTACCACCCCTACACCTCCCCATACAACCCTAATACACCCCCCCTCCCTACACCCCCTCTAAAATGGTTCACCAAGTTGACTCATTCAAAGTTAGTTCATTCGAAGCTGTGGTGTTGGTTGTGGTAATACTGGACCAATTTGATTCCTCCAAACTATTCCATACAACAGCATTGATACCATT